>OX421474.1:14056818-14461818 GCA_949126895.1 Eilema caniola
TCAAAGTAAGAACTGTCAAGTTTTATATACCTGATTCTTTACCCGTTTACTTGTTTTACTCTTATTTCTGTAAGCATTGACAGAACCATGAGTATAGATTAGTAATAATAAACACCTTATCCAAAAGTTTCGTCCGTGCTACGTTCTCACTTCAAGTACGGCAGTTTGGTTTGAGTGCGGCTTTCTTAATTTTGAGCATAAAAAAAAACTTTTGTTCTATACTATTGGCCACTGGATAAACTAATATTCATGTTCTCTGTTTCTACATGCTCTAGACATATAGTTAAAGTAAACGCTTAACCCATTAACTCCTGCAGTTAAGCTGTTACGTGTATAAGAAATAGGTTTATAACAGTAGTGTAATGGCCGGGGTTCAACCCGTGACCTCTTAGCTTTACGTCATTTTTCTTTTGGTTGGCTTTCTTTTCTTGAAGTTTGGCATTAAAAGGATTGAGAAAATGCTATTTCAGAAATGTCAATACCATTTTCTCAAGAACACGTGAAGGGTTGGCAGTACGAGTGTGAAGCCCTTGGTGTTGCACACGTCCATTGGCCACGGTAACCGCCTCCCATCAGGTGGGCCATGTGTTTAGTCTACCACCTAAGTTGTATAAACAAATAAAAGAGAAAGACACCAAATACTCAAGTTTGCAATTTCTTAAATCTGTGCGAGGGAGCTTTTTTAAATCCAGAGCGTAGTGAGAGATTCTAAGGTAGAAGATTCTTTAGTAGAATCCTGAACGCCCTCGCTACGTTCAAAGTACGTCGCCCGAGCCAAATATATATTTTGCACCCGAGTGATACACTCTAATTTTCATCACCCTCTGTACGGAAATAATAGAGCGCCTCATATTTTATTGTAATATTAATATATAAACAAGTAATAACTAAAAATTTATTACATATCCATCACATTTCTTGCGTCAGTTCTAATACTTTCAGAAGTTAATTTTACTATCACTGTCACTTTAAGAACTAATTTTTTTGAAGAACCATGAATTTCTAACAATCCGTGAAAATGAACGAAAACGCCGGCTGTGATTCGCGTGTATTTAATTTGATTCTTTTTTTATTCGGCCGAGGGCGACGGCGCGACTATTTAATTGGCCGTCGTATAGTCGTAGCCAGTCTTTAATCAAACAATATTTGAATACAATTTCTTTGGCGCTGAGCACTACGATGTTCCAAATTTTAATGAGGTCTTACGTTCCTTTTCTACACGAATAAAACTGTACCCATAAGCTAATAATAATAAAACTTATAAATAGCATTAATTCAAAAAGTGCTCGGCAAAGATAATTGCAGCGCACTTATTAAGAGGATACAAAACTCATTACCACCCGCAAAAAGTTTCTTATAGAAAACATTACTTTTGGTGCAATTTAAGGCGAATTAAGTCGTCCTTTTCGAATATTTAAGATGAAAAAGATATTATTACCGTTTATGTAGCATAAGTGCGTCCCTACAGCCAATTGTGTACAGAAAACTCAGTGCTCGAGCCCGGCTCGCAGTTGGCCGGTTTTTTTACATATCACGTACCAACAATATAATATTTAAGAACCCTTATCCAAAGGTCCCTAATTATAATAATGACGTAAGCAAATCGAATCATAGCATTGTCACATTACATTTCCACTTAATAAATCCTTCGCAGAATAATGAAAACAAATTAAATGTTTAATTCAAATATACCAACTGGCTGCATTCGTAACACCATGTCTAAATGGTTGGATTACAACAATACTTGTGAATAAAATTTTATTTAAATATCCTTTAGATGTTATAAATAAAGTTCAAATTCATTTGAAATGTAGTTTGGCAACTGTATATTGATGAATGTTTGCACATGTTTAGGGCGCTTTTATGCAATTTTAAAAGCATGGAACCCTCTCCTGCCAATTTCACTTTGAACTTAAATTTGCGAGTTATTAGGTTGATTTTTAAATGGCGTTAAGATTTCTCGGTAGTTGCTCTGTATAAAAGGTCACAAGGAAAGTGAAATATAAAAGCATAATATGTGCGATATTGCGTTTAGTTAAAGATAATTTTTAATAGTTCACAATTGAAACTGCAACAATAAAAAGATGCTATGAAAACATATGCGCAATAGGTACTTGAATAGTTTGAAATGCTTGATTAAATACAATGGTTCAAAATACAAATAATTGAATGTCACTGTGGTTAAAAAGTGTATATTTATAATTGGATACTTGAGTACCTTCCTTTCATTATATTGTTACGAATAAAAGCGTATTAGCGTTCAAGAGGTTATTGTAGTGAGGTTATTGTGAAATTCCATCACCCTTTATTGTGGTTTGTTGTAAATGGGTTATTAGACAAAAGAGTTCAGTTGATGTTTTTATTTATTAAATTAATCCGTTTTGCTACTTAATAAATTGAGATAACAAACTAATTAAAGAAATTTTAAACCAGAAATTATTATACCTAATCTAAAATTAATAAATATTTACGTACATCATGCGTCGTGAAATTCCTCCGCATTACAAATGACCGGTAACGTTCCCAGAAAGCTGGCAGCATTGCTCGTTAGGTAATTACATTTTATAATTATGCCTCTTAGTAGCCAAACAAGTAATACATTGTTCAAATTAACGTGGAAATAATTGATGATTAGACCAAATAATTCGTGTAGTTTTGAAAGTTAAAGAAATGAAGTCTCAATTTTTTTTGCTTCTACATTCTTTACATTATTTATCTACATTAAATTTTCTATAAATAATGACCAGAAATTATTCCTATAGGATCAATACTTTAGGCTTTAACTATGGACGTGCGGTCTCACAAACCGCTTGCAGTTTGTGATTCACACGCCCCTTTAATACCGCGTACCCCACACGTCTGTCGGTAGCTTCAATTTTAGTGGTAAAACGACTGTTGAGAAATAAATTTACAGCGCATGTGTATGTTTCGTAAGTTATTTCGCTTTAAATTTTGAGAGCGGTCTGTGAGACCGCACGTCCACGTTTGTGTAATAAATTGCGCCGAGTTGTGAGTGTTGATATGCCATTCCAAGACATACCAATTTAAGAAACCATAGTTTCTAAATGTAAGATGTGTAAACTATACCCCCTAAAGACGAAAAGAAAGACGACCCTCACTTGTGTAGGCTGTCAACAGTCAATATGCCTGCAATGTTCTAAACCATTATACGAAAACTGACAAATTTTTTATATTTTTCTATTCTTTAGTTTATGGTAAAACTAATAAAACTGACTGAAAAGTACTTTTTCTTAAAATTTAAGAAAAATTACTTTTCAGTTCAACATTATTTAATAATGTTCCTATAAAGTGATCTAGAGTAAAACGTCTGAAGAGCACCTTTTATTATTATATGGTTAGATTTTATTTAAAAACAAGTACATATTCATTTAAATTACATATTCTACATACATTTGATGAAAAGCGACGAATAGGCCTCAAACACCTACCGGGAAATATCTACCAGTCTATTAGAAAATATCTATCGGATACAACAAAAAAAATGGTAGATATTAAAAGTATATTGACTGTCAATTCTATCGTCTAAGCCAGAATCACAAACACTGTTATTGTCACTGATTACCTTATTTAATATTTCTTTGTTGTTTTTTTTTTTTCACTTAACATGTAAAATACATCAATCATTAATCACAAGTTATAATTTAACCAAATTACCGTAGTAGGTACCTACCTACCAAGCTAATTGTTTTATTCAAAACGAAAATCGATGTAACCACTCAATGGCGCTAATTCTGATGTTACTTATACTAAACTCTGAAACTGGATTAAAAATGGCTGAAATTTAGTCTCGTAAATATATATACTCAGGTTTGCCTTTTGGGGTTGAGGAGTCATACAGCAGTCACTCACGTAAAAGACAAAATAAACTAAATCAGGGGTCCAAAATGTATGTACATGAGGAAGTTTCTATATATTAATAAAAACATACAAGGGATATTGAAATAAAACGACTTTTTACAGATTCTACCGCGATTTATTTAGAATTTAAACATAGCCTATGTCCTTTCTCAAGGTCTAATCTACCCCTATACCAAATTTCATCAAAATCGGTTCAGTGGTTTAGGCGTGAAAGCGTAACATACAGACAGACAGACAGAGTTACTTTCGCATTTATAATATTAGTATGGATTAGTTTCGGTGTTTTCGTATAGAATCCGTTTAAAAATGGTTTTATTTAATATTCCCGTAAAATTCAGTTTAGGGAGATGCACAATAGAATCGGTGCCATAAAATAACCGCGGTGGTACCACAGAATAAATAATAGTACTCTTGTACCCACTACGAGTACATTACATTTCAATCTGAAGCCACACTGACCACACACGAAATAATTGAAATCACCACAAATTCTTACTCTGAAGTAACATGAAACTGAAATAATCAATTTTACGCACTAATAAATAGTTACAGATACTAAGGAGACCTGCTGGCACTACTTTTTTAAAAGACTATTCAATCGACAGTTACAGGATTACAAAATTGAGCATACATGTTTTTGTCAGTGGTTTACTAACGCGCAAATATTATTTCCAATCAACGCCTTTGTTCAAGAAATTCGTCAATGCTATAAAAGCTATGGTAATTTAGCCATTTATATAAATCTTTTTTAAATAATCTAGTGCTTAGTGCTTTGAGATACATTGGTATTTTATTAAGAATTCGTACACACATAGCAAGGCAACTTATATTATATTTAGTGGACTTCGGGATATCACCAAGCACAAGCTTATAGAGATCTCTCCGGCTACCTATACATGTTTTGCTACTTTAAATACATAGATCACTATGCTGCCACACAAATAGACATATTTTGTGAATATATAATGATGGCAACGGTAACAATTTTATTTTTAAACATTGGTCGACATGACTCGTCTGGTTTTTTTCTTCTTTATATATAAGTCACGTCAATTTGACTTAACATCGCCTGATGGAAAGCTGAAAGCAAAGTCTCAGGTTAACAATGGTGGCACTCAGCTTGACGGCCTCATCAGATGCTTTTTCATGCCCCGCTTAAAGGACCTGGGACTGTATTTCCCGCTCGTAATAAAAAACTGTGTAGGTTTTACCGTCTATGCAATGGTTTATGCTTAGAAGTTGTTCCATATGATGCCTACAGCCACTCACCCTGGGTAAGGGATTCATGAGCATGTGAGGACACATTACCACCGCAAACGGTGCGTAAAGGGCGACAACTCTGGAACCTCGCTCAACCTCTGGAATGACCACCCTGCTGTGGTTTTCCCAAGCGACCACAATATGGGGTACTTCAAGAATGGCATTAAGAGGTTTCTACGAGCGCGAGTGTGACGCCTCTGGTGTTGCACACGTCCATAGGCCACGGTGACCACTTTCCAACAGGTTTTTATTAGTTTTTTTTTTTTAAATCTAGAGCAATGCCATTTGCGTCAATGGGGTCGGGTGCCCACGCCAAAGCGGCAAGTGTACGCCTTGCAGGTGAGGTTGGTTTACATCGCGATGATAATATTGGGCTTTCGTTTCTTTAATTCACCATCATCGGATAATAATAGGTCTCGTCGTTTGCTATACAAAAAATAATACAATGAAAATCTATCACAAATTTGACTCTGGTTATTTATCGCCAGAGGCGGAGCGGGAAATTTTATTTGGCATAAAATGTGTCATAGAAATGTTATAAAAACCCGTATTAAGTGTGAGCCTGGTGCTTAATGACCCAACAAATATAAAATCGATGACAAAAACGCATCTCACACATTGCACGCGACAGAAGTTTTGAATGAATGAACGAATAAATGAATGAAGGAATATAATCCGCTCCTTTCTGTAACTATACATGATATAAATAGCATATTACTCTACTATATAACAGTTTCGTGTATTATTCTTTTGGGCGTTTGAAATAGGCACTATTAGGTTTATTTGAAGATAAAAATAATTTCACGGTTCCTGGAAACCAAACTATAAGAAAACTTTATTTTTAGGAGGGCCGTGAACATAGCTGCTGAAATCAACTGAAACGTTGGGCTCGGTCTAAATAGTAAAATAAAATTACAAACGAGTCGCGCTAAAGTCTATTAAATTAGTTTTCACTCACTTCTATTATTTTTATTTCAACCTTGCCTATTCAGAAACAGAGACTGTCAACTCTTATGCAGAAAATGTAATTATTATATCAACACAAAGCAATCTCATCTGCTTTGAAGAATGTTATCGTTGAAGGCAAATTATTTCCAAAGTAATTTCCTGTGTTATCGATATCGCAGTAATAGCAACACAATCTTAAACAGCATAGCCTTTATCAATAGCATATGCTACTTAAAGGAAATTAGAGTAATTGAATAGATAATACTTGGTTATGACAGTATAAAAATATATATATTGTAGGACATTCTACACAGCGCTGTCTAGACCCAAAGTATAGCTTAACTAGCTTGTGTTATGAGATCTAAAATACGATTGCAATAATCATATTCATGCATAAAAATATTTACACTGAGCCGGAATCGAACCCGCGCCCCCTGCGTAACAGTCGAACGTTCTACCACTATGCCGCAACGTTATACATTATAAGGCGCAACGTATACGATAAACTGTACTGTAAAGTGTAGCTTTAGCTCTAACAACATGTTTGTACAAAATATGCACTCAACGCATTCGCGACGATATGTATAAACTATAGGGGCGCGAATCGTTCGCGAATATTTTTTACGTACTTGATATTAGAACTCGAGCGACACTAGGTTGAGTTTTACAGACTAAAAAGTAAGCTACGGATAGTCTATAGCAGTTCTAAAATAAAAAATAAGTCATGTCAAAGTTTGACAGTGCATAATATGTTAATTTCAAGGAGTCATAAAGTGTATTTATTTCGGCAAACAAATGATCTAAGAAAGAATCAATCAAACATGATGCGAGCCCTTTGAGCCCGCGATTGATTCAATATAATCTATGATTAGTTTATCGGCAAACCTCAACTGTTACGCCCCACTCAGTCACCAAAGAGACCTAAAAATGCTTTTTCGCAGTTAGAGTCATGTATCTTATACGGTACATTGCCTTTTTAAACTAACATTGCCACGAGTCAAAACCCAAAGTATCACCTTTTACTAAACATCTGCCAAAAGTCACAAAAAATGTGACGTAGGTATTTAACACTAAATGGCCAAATCATTTCTTTTTTAAATAAATCGTTCACCATAACTAATTCTAGTTAATTCATGACAAGTAGCTCTTAAAATAACACAATGGCGACAATATGTCTGCCTTTAAAAAGGTATGCCAACGTAAAAATGATTTTCGTAACACTATGTAACTTAACGCGGTAAATTTAGTGTCATTTCTTTTGAAAATACAAGCAATAAGCAATTTTATTCCTTGAGTGTGAACTGCTATTTCGTCAAGTATTCATTCATTATCCGAATCAAATTGCTTTGATGGTACTTACGTACTTAATATCATAGCATTACATTCTAAATTCGAATTTTTAAAATGTACAACAGATTAAAAACGATTTGTCGCTATGTCAAAGAATCTCTTGAATGCAGAATGGAAGTAAAGATGGCAGTTATGCAATCAATTAAGAGGGCGTTACTTTGCTCCTTTAGAAATCGAACACTGCGCATTCTGCGACTTCGGGCCACGAAATTTAAAAAAGTTACAGCTTGTCTTAAGGTAGCCATTGCCGATATTTCCATCAATCTAAAGGGAGTTGACGTCTTCCAAAATCGTTTCGTGAATGTAAATAAAAGTATGCCAATGAAATGGACTTCGTCCAGTTTTGGATTTCCAATCGGATTGAAATTCAAGCATCCAATCCAAATAGACATCATCCGGAATCGATTTTCAATGTCAACAACGTGCACCAGGCTAATTGGAAGCCGTTTGAATCTTTTGTGAATGGGCAAAACTGCGTCCATTTTTTATTGTGTCTCAGATTTAGCTCAAGTTAACGGGAATTGCATGTGCTAGAAAGGTCTTACTTACGTCCAAATGGAAGTCAGTCTATGTGCCCTTTAACCTGAAGTACTTCCATTAGGAAGTATTCCATTTAGAAGCATTCTATACTGACGTATTGGTAAAACGTTACCTAATCATATTCTGTCTCATCCGTGTTTAAGCTCAAATTACGGCCTAGTTTAGACAGGCTATACATTAATTTTTGTAGTGTCAAATTATATTAGACAGTTGAGCTAAATTATTAGGAAGTGATTAAAATTTGGTTTTGTGTTCAAGATATTAAATAAAAAATCGAGAACAAATAGAGAACATTTTTAGGCATAAAAAGTTGTGCAAGACTTTATAGTGGCAATGTGGCAATGTGCTGGCCATGTCTGTCGAAAGACCGATGGCCGTTGGAGCAGACGAGTCCTAGTGTGGAGACCGCGAGAAGGCAAACGGATGGTAAGACGCCCCCTAGTCAAATGTACCGATGAACTGCAAAAGGTGGCTGGGACGGACTGGATGCGGAAGGCAGAGGATCGTACAAAATGGCGCACATTGGGAGATACCTTTATCCAGCAGTGGACTGCAGTGGGCTAATTGATTGATTGATGGGTAATTTCAGCTCTCTTATTGAATTCATACAGATTAATGGCAAGATAATTCATAAAGTGTTCTCCATGTTAACTTAGTAATTGACCATTAACTTGTTACATTTCTGCAAATTTATATTCCTGAAGAGATAAAATGCGCAACATACGTAAGTTTATACTTAACGCTATCGCTTGTACCCAAAAGCTTGCTAGTTCTCTGGCCAAACATCATTCACATATTTTTTCACAATGACCCGCAGGTACACATGAGTCAAAGATACCGCTACTTATTTACGGTTGCGTTTTACACTCGAAAACCGATGAACTTTACGAATCCCAAACGGGCCAAATTTCATAGTGCGAAAAAAAAAAACCTACTTTGCAATCATTCATACGTTAAAATGTGGATGAAACTAACTCTATTTTGATTATTAGTGAGAACAAAATAAATCAGAAGATAAGAAAGTGTTTATTCTTTTTTTATAGTGCGGAAATCCTTCAGGGGAGGGGTCTGTCGGAGCCGGTGGGGGAGGGTGGAAACTGACTAATTCTGCACGCTGTCTTGGGTCATTCGTTGCTGATGGTGAGGTTGCCTCTGGCATATCTCTGAAGCCGCCATCTTGCCGCGCAGAAGCGAATGTGGCGCATCGTGATGCGAAAACAACAAAAATCCTATAAGTTAGCCACGTGGCCAAACGCACGCAGAACCAATGGATTCGCGTGAAATTGCATCGAATCGCTTCGCAATACTGTTTGAATCACCTACGTAGGACTGCCTTGAATAGAGAATTCAGACGGCACTTCCTGTGATACGGGAAGTGACGTTGAGCACGTCTGACACGTAGCACTACTCGCCGGATATTACACCTTAGTTTCAGTCATAAGTTCTACATTTACAGTGAAGTATAACGCACTGTTGCCTTCTGTTCAGTTAAGTAAAAGCTCCAGCTAAAGTTTTTATATAATACATTTTTTTAAATTTACAGAGTTGTTTTTTAGGGTTTCGGACCCAAAGGATAGTAAGGAAACCCTTATAATAAGACTCCTCTATTCGTCTGTCTGTCACCAGACGATATACTTATGAACCATGATGGCTAGACTGTTGAAATTTTAAAAGAGAGCATATTTGTTATATTACTAATTATTAATATTCGAAATTATAATATTACCTCTAACCCCTCCAGCTAAGCTAAATTGATATTGCTAGGAGTGGGTTCACGTCGTTAGTGTAATGGCTAGGATTCAAACCGAGGACCTATCAATTGTAAGGCCGACTCCAACTACCGAACCACAGAGCTACAGACGCAAAATACTTAAACGGGGCTCCTATACACCAAACATGATTCAAGTTGCTAGATAACGGTACGGCATCCCTCAGGCACGAGTTCGATTCGCACTTCGCCTGTGTTTTAATTATGTTTACATTTGACACTGTTTAAAACTTCAAACAAACTACCCTCCAACAATGACAAAGCGTTGTATCATACGAGTGCGCGGAACTAATCTCATTTGGCGAAACATATCGGCTATTTCATTTACCAGTCGCGATCCGACGCGGCATTCGATTAGCATACGTTTTGTACCCTCAAATAATAATACGGATACAGTTGCGACGAGTTTCTGCTTTCATATTGAGAGAGGGGAGGAATGATTTTACAATGTTAGTTGTTTGTAACCTATCCCTGATTTTTCTAATTGTCAACCACTATTATCACCAGGTAGTGACACAAAAATGCCTTGAAATTTGAGACCTTTTACTGCCCATTATAGCACCATTCGCAAGGTGACGTGTGGTGGCGTTTTCTGCCACCTACTAAGAGGTATAACAAAAGCACTACAAGTATCACCACCCCATCCCATCGGTAAGGTATCGTAAGAGGCGACTAACGGAAATATACGCAGACGATGTCACAGCGAGAGACGGAAAACTTTATGTAAAACCCTGTACCAACCTACCTGGGCACTGATTCTGCTATTATATTTTTCATGGCAAACCCACTGCTATTTACCTATAGACTTTACCACAATAATGTTAAAGTCTACTACTGAATGACAATCTTGTAGAGTGAATGAAAAATGTTAAAAACTCATTCCTTTTTCATTTTGAACTTTAAAATAATAGAAATAAAGTCAAAAATTCAACGACATTTTATGCAATGTCAGCAGTATGACAGTGGTGTTGTTATGTCTTAAAATTAGCGGAATCGGGGGCCTGGCCGACGCGGCATGGAAACAGTAGGCCATAGCCTCAAAATTGGGAGAGGCCTATGTCCAACAGTGGACAGCAATAGGCTAATTGATTGCTTGATTGATCATATAGTACATGATAAAATAGATAGAACTAAGATTTTTTTCCACCCGTTTTTCTGAAAATTTTCGCTTATTTACTATTGCCTTACATATTTCATGTGTCGCTGAGAAGTTACCTATTAACATATTCAAATCTAGCGATCCGCCCCGGCTTCGCACGGATGGTTAAACTTTCCTGTAGAAATGAAATATAGCCTATGTTACTCAGGATGAATGTAGCTTTCCGATAGTGAAAGAATTTTTGATGTCGGCACAGTAGTTTTTGAGTTTAATCATTACAAACATACAAAAAATCTTTCCTCTTTATAATAGTAGTGTGGTGTAGATATAATGTGAACACAATTCAGGAACCGATACCTTCCCCTCCAATATAGAATAACACCGTAACTCTTCGTTGTTAGGGTACGCCGACCACTATCTCATACATTATTCACAATATAAACTGAATACACCATGTTTGCCATACGAATTGCAACATCATACCGTTTAGTGTATACATGAGAATTGGGAAAATATAGTTCCAGGTATGGTGGAAAAGAGGCACAATACTACCCATATTAGCTAGAAGACAATAGCATTCAGTATTGCTAATACATGAATATAGTATCAATAGGCGGTCTGATTGTGCAATTATACTAGCTACCTGTTCACAGAACCAAACCCAGTATTAATACTATCACTGACTTGCCGCTTTCACGCCATAGCGAGACTAATTAGTGTTTGACAGCGCAACATTGTCACCCTTTCGCTTTGTATTTGTAAACACGTGTGGACACCCTAGCACTAACGACACTCTGTGTCCAATGTGACGTTTATACAGTGTTTCACAGATATCGAATTAATTTACTTTTCATTGTAATTAATATAAGTGAATGCCAGCTTGAGCCTCTCGTTTCTCGTCGACCAATGTAATGAGTAGTTTTGTCACTTGATAGATTTCTCTGCAATTTCATTGGTCTGAATTTCAAACGACTTTCTATAGACTGCTCGGATAAACGCATTATGATTTTGTGAGAGTATCTCCAAGAGCGAAATGAAATTGACAGCAAACAATGGATGGACCATTTACAGGAATGACCCAATTGAAGAAAAGGACTGTATGAGGGCAGGTACAAGTCTGCCATTATCAAACTATAGCATCAAACCATTAATATATTTTCCAGTGTACTATAATT
Source organism: Eilema caniola (assembly GCA_949126895.1). Classification (NCBI taxonomy): domain Eukaryota; kingdom Metazoa; phylum Arthropoda; class Insecta; order Lepidoptera; family Erebidae; genus Eilema; species Eilema caniola. The sequence goes on from OX421474.1 coordinate 14,068,838, forward strand.
TAAGGTAAGTATACCTACTATATTAAAATGTAATTTATGTGAGATTGCTTCACTTAAAACGCAATCGCAGCGGAAATGAACTGAGGAAATATATTGAATAGCCACATGTGCATTATACACAAATACAAAACGGTGACATTCTCAGAACATTGCTTTTAAATTGTCGAACAATACTGTCGCCTGTCCGTCTGAGAGAAGTCACTACGGGCACACTTGTCCGCTTCATTCATAAATTCGTTCATTCAATAGCTCATTCACGTTTTAGACACGGTAATGAATGGGCTATCGATTTCTTATACTACATTTCACGTAGCATGGGTACGGTGACATTTGACTAATTCCATTTCATGCATGATTCATTTCGAAACAATTTACCTAACGCGGAATACAGGAAACAACACTTAATACGAAGATAAAAAGAAAACTGTTTTATTTTGCATTTTTAACTTAAAACTATTTTTATTTCTCCGTAATTATTTAAACTTTAAATATAAACATTCCAAATACATAATTCTTGATGCGTGAATCGGAACAGGTTGCGTTAGAGATTGACATAGTAAAATCGTTATAATCGATAAATTGTCGAATAAAGTATCATAAATCGTTAGTTGTATTTTTAACTAAAATACGATTATAAAATATAATTATGTAATAATAAACTTTAAACAAAGCATTTTTGTCTTTGTGGAGCTTTATTATAATATAGCAACACTGCTTAAGCATGAGCTGGCAGCCATCTTGTTATATCAACTCAGTACGAGTGCGTCTGCCTTGTATGCGGTCTGTTTTCTTTGTTTTGAGCTTGCGTGGTGTTTTTGTTACTTGTTTTTGTTATTGACTATCGTTGTGCTTTGTTGTTTTCGTTACCGTTTTTTGTTATTGACTTTTGTTTTGTTGTTTTTTTTTGGCGAAATGCCAAAAAGAACGAAAAAGACTGTGCTTGGTAGTCAAGCCCGTGAATTTGTAGTTCGATTGCGGGATTACTTTGAGCGGGAACGTGAGAATGGCGGAACGCTATTGCCTGTGTCCAACGTTTTGGATCGAGTGGCAGATGCGTTAGACATTGGGCGGAACACGGTTTCTCGAATCACTCGAGAAAAATATGGTGCTCACGATACAGAAGAAAATAAGTTGTCCACCCCTAATAAAAAGCGAACCAAAAAGGCATCTGTAACAGATGTAGACAGTTTTGCGGCCGATGCTATACGGAGCCACATTTATAACTATTACCAGAACAAAGAATTACCGACGCTTCTAAAGCTGGTCAAGTCTTTAAAAGATGCTGATTTGTTTACTGGAACTCCTACATCCTTGTGGCGCGTATTGAAGGACATTGGTTTCCAATTCAAAAAAGTAAACAAAAGAAAAATTGTCATGGAGAGGGGCGATATAGCACTTGCGCGGGTTACCTTTTTGAAAAAGGCTAAAGCGATTACCGATTGGAGCAATGTCGTCTTCCTGGATGAAACTTGGCTGAATGCCAATCATACGGTCGGTAAAATGTGGACTGACGATACACCTCATGCCTCGACCAAAGTGCCAGAAGGAAAAGGGGAGAGATTGATTATTTGTCACGCAGGCACATCGAAAGGATTTGTAGAAAATGGGCTACTTGCTTTTAAATCGAAAAAGACGGGAGAATATCACGAAGATATGAATGCGGAAGTATTCACGGAGTGGTTTCAAAATATGCTTAGCAATTTAGAAGAACCCAGCACAATTATTATGGACAATGCCCCATATCACTCCGTGCAATTGAACAAACCGCCGACTTCTTCCAATAAGAAGAGTGAGTTGATCGAGTGGCTCCAAGCCAATAATGTGGAAGCCGATGAGACGAAATTAAAGGTGGAGTTAGTGAAGCTCGTAAAAATGCACAAGCCCCAAACGACATACAAATTAGATATGATGGCAAACGAATATGGTCACGAAGTCCTGAGGCTTCCACCGTACCACTGTCAGTACAATGCCATTGAATTAATTTGGGCCCAAATCAAAGGTAACTTGTTTAACCATAGTCTATTTACATACTGACAAAAATATGATTATGTTTATTACTTGAATTCTATGACTCAATTTGTTTTTTATCTTGTTTCAGGATACGCTGCACGAAAAAATACAGCTCCGCCTTTTACAGCCACAAAAATGATGGGGTTATTGAAAGAGGGATGCAAAAATGTCACTGGCGATGACTGGAAGAAAGTAGTGGAGAAAACCAAAAATCTAATCTTACATGACTGGGAGCGAGACACTAGAATAGACTGCATAATTGATTCCCAAATAATTATTCACGTCGACGAGTCAGATGACGATGATGATGATGATGAAGATGATGAACATGTTTGATTTTTAATAAATAATTAAACAGGTTATCAATTTTGTTTTACTTTTTTTCTTCAAAATTATTAGTTAATAGAATCGATTTCTTCTTCATTAATAAATGATCTCGATAAGATATATAATCGATTTTATTTCATGCGATTTTATCTTGACTACATCTCTAGTAACTTCAAATCCCAAACGTCACCGTACCCATGGTATGTGAAAAATATTGTAGTGATTTTGCTATTGTGATTGGAAATAAGTTTGAGAAAGGTATCGAATAAATGCAATACTTTATTTACTTACATTTTCCCACTGTAGGACTTATTTTGCCACAAATAAGATCGATTTTGGTTTATACTTTATTTAGTAAATGGTAATAATAATCTGGTTAAAGTTATTCTAGTGAGTGCTGTTAATCAGATTTTAGGGACAATTGTACCATTTTAAGTACATTATAGTTGCAATGAGTATTGAAAAAAGGACAAGTCATAAGTACTTGAAATCAGATCCTGATCATTGCACTGCTAAAGTGAACGTTGACCCTCTCCAAACAAGTAATTTAGTAAAGCTCGTGGAGTTATGGAAATCAAAAAAATCTAAAAGTTATTCTGATTTACGTGTTCATCAGTTAGCTTCTTCCTACAATCCCGGCCGTCAAGTTGAGGGTCACTATTGTAGCATTTTTATTATTATTGCAATTGGTAATTGCAACCCATTCGGTGAGATGAAATCATGTTGACGTTTTTACAAAAAAGTATAACATAAATTCATAATGCTGATGTTCACGGTACAACACAACTCTCTGAAGCATTTTGCGTGTTGTCGCCGGAGGAGAAATGACTGACGAAATTTTGTATCCGTCTTTTGTACTAGTGAATTCTTAGCATTTTTTTTCTTACTTATATGTTTTTTTCAATATCAGCTATCTATTTGTAATAGCTGGCCAAGGGTGATCGCATTTTTCTTCGTCTGTCGAAGTTAGTCGACCGCGTGTAAATTTATTACATCGGTACCCTTTGCCCTAAAAGGGCTTTTATCTTCAAGTGTTCTTTAGGATTCCTCCAATTTAATAGAACTGAAAGTTTTACGAATTCAACTCCATTATTTATAAAGAAAATATATCTACTAACTTTTTGACCTCACCAAGGTTTTCAGGGCCGAAGCCAACAGCAACTAGAAACTGGGGTACAACCACTGATTGACCTTCGAAGCAGCTGTGACTGGGGCCTGGGGGCTAGAAAGCAGTCGCTATCGTAACAGAAATCCTAATTAAAATATAGGCAAGAGGAATAGGAGAGTGAACTTATATTATTGTTCAAAGGGGGAACAAAATAACAAAATCTTGTTAACATATTTTCATGATTATTACGTGAACAAATTAGTATCTGTATGTGAATGTTATAATATGCTGTAAAGATTATAATTTAAGAATGTAAAAATAAATAATATACTCTAATGAAACACTAACGGTTGTGAATATCCTAACGGCACAAATATATACAAGCAGGAACTCTTGATGTCACTTCTGAGGCACGTGGCGCTGGAACCAACAGATAAGAGGGTGATCAATCTCAAGTGTCTATATCCTGCGTAATTATGTTTAGACTAGAACAACCTTATGTCCTTTAGGAAATTGTAATGCAAATTCGTAGATTTTGGATCCTACTTCTACAAGTATTATTAACTAGTCTATAATCCTCCGCCCGATACTCCAATTCTAGCCAGTTTACCAATGGGTAGCTTGGTGCATGATAAACTAGATTGAGGTAAGATTTTTTTCCAGTGGCTTCCCTTTTGATAAGTTTACCCTTCGCCACTGCAGTATATTATATTTGTACACTGTTCGCCACAATCCTAACTCACTAAATACATTTTGCCATTGTACAGCACCTTTTTATCAATAAACATAAGAAATACTTTGTACTTTGTGTAGTACCGACTTTTTTCAACAATTTCTTTTGTTCCGTGCCCTTTTGTTGACTGGATTATGTTAAACGGTGACTGCTATTTTTTTTTTTATTATAATTGAAATCAATTAATGTAATATTCTTTATTGGAAATAATCAAATGTAATAAGTCAAGTACGCAGTTATATTACAAAGATTTATTGTTGAACAATTCAAGTTAGTAAACATGCTGATTTTTAAACTACTTCTTTCAAATATAAGAGTCATTTTGACAGAGCCAAGTACCTAAAGCAATCCTCTTAATATTAAAGAATAGCAATGAATGTTTGTAAGCTTTTCATTTAAAAATAAGTGGACGGATCTGAATTAATTTTGTGCAGAGAGTAGGGTGGGACGATATAATAATGAAAAAGTACACACAAATTAATCAACGCAAAGGCATATTATTTAATTTGACTTACAGTAACAATGGAGATGTCACGGGTTTAAATCTTTATCTGGAAATAACCGATATAAACTTGCCGTGATCGCACTCCTGACACAAGCGATATAGCAAAATTTCCGTTGACCCCGTCAGCTACCCCTTTTATCGAAAAAGATGTAATTTGCCATAGTTTACCGTTCAATAGTTTTCTTGAATTATCATTATTGTATCAGAACACCACCTGGGTACCTTGACAACTGCACAATTAGATGACTACCCATGATTTTATTTGGAAATAACCCTTCACATATGAATTGCGGGGGAGTCGGCTATCCATTGAAAATTGAATTTTATTGTCTTGTCTTACAGTAAAATATTGAGTAAACCTTTTGTCCATATCCGTATAATGTTGCCAAAACATTATTTTCATGCCATGTTTGTTCCCTTGCGATTTAATCTATCACCAATAGTTTTATCAACAAAACAGACGGTGAAAAAATATTTGCCGACTACCGTAAAGATATACGACATTGACGAATTCGCTTGGTTATCTTTTTATCTTTACCTTTTATCAATAGCCTCAGGCGAGAACCTTTGTCCTCACATCCTGCGAATATTTTTTTTCTCTCGTTTGTTTACGATATTAGAAACATAAAAGTATCCGACAACCGCAGATGGCTATCTCATCAATATCTTGAATTAATTAATAATAAAAATATACCTACGGCTCCACTGGGTGGATATCGGTTGTCTCCATTTTTGGTCATATCTCCGGTTATAGTCTACCAATTACTAAAAAAAATCTCCCATCAAGTAAACAAAAGAAAAGAGCCACATTAAAACTCGGTGACCATAAACGTAGAAAAAATGTCCGGCAACACAGGTAATGTCATTTTATCATCTGATATTAAAAACAGACTGTGTGAGAAACTGACAGAGTAAATATATTGTGAAAAGTCTTAAGAAAAATTAGATTGAAAAGGGATTGACTAAAAGCAGACCATCTATCGATTTATCGATAAAATTATTTGTGTATCATAGTTTTATAATTTAGGTAGGTACATACCAAACTGCTAAAAAAGCACCCTAAGGTTTCGAAGCATGCCACGGGCGAAGCCGGCGGGTCGGCTGTTATATAAAATTGTTTGAAATTTATTTCGCAAATTATGAGTTTTACATACAACGGTTCATAACATACATTTAAGTGTTATATGATTTCTCATGAAAGCTATTGTCAGAGTCGGTACACCCAGTTGAAAGTTCTGAAGTAGGTAACAAACAAAAAATACAGTCGAAAATCTCCTCATTTTTGTATTATAGTTGGATATTGCAGTGACGTCAACTTAAAATTGCTGCCACTGACATTTTAAATACGGTTACGCGATAATGAGGAGACTGATGCTCCATATACGTTAGTATATACTAGTAGTTCTGTATGTTTCGAGCGCGTCTGACCTATTCTTTTTCTAACAATAAGTACTAGCAAGCTAATCAACTAATTAATGAAACCTCTAAAGGACCAGAGAGGGTTGCAATAAATTAAGGAGGCCGTACTGAAAGCGAACAAGTTCAATGTCTGCCACAGATATCTGTGGTGTCTATACTAAATCGAGCACGAACAATGTTCTGGTGGACCATAAAGTGGACAAAGAAGAAAAATATGTGGATATGGTATTATTTCTTTTTTATTATTAATAAGATCGTATTTGACCAGTTTGAAAAGTGATGATGTGGCTGAAGGTTAAACGTGCTTGCATAGAAGTAAACTGATCACTCTAGACTTGAAGACTCCCAGGTTATAGTTTTCTGTCACCAAATAACAGTGCCAGATCCATATCAATGAGCAACTTAATCCTGTCATTGTATTGAATTTACGTTTCTTGGACAGTATTAATTAAAGGACAGATTGGATCCGGGTCTTATTGCCACAATCTCTAAGTAATCGTGAAATTTTGAAATAAATATTTAGAATTATCACCTACCTATTACGGTATCTGTCAGATTTCAATGATTAGTAACTCAACCATGAGTTTACAGCTATGGAAAGTAATCTATCGTGTGACGCTCGCTACCATGTATCAAGCAAGCGTATACGCGAACTAATTGGTCCGTGTAGAAATCATGTGCAAAATTTCGAGACTTCTGATTGCTCTGTACTGTGTTCAAGATGTCTGTCTGAGAGCTTCGTTCGTCATTTAGGTGCACCGGCTTGCAAATGAGATTGTCTTCGTGGGTATGCATCCATAGTATCTATGGCAATAATAATTAGATAAATATCCCAATATCACGTATAAGGTTAAGAAGCAATACAATGCGGTGCAATATCATTCTTATATGACTTTCGCCCTAACATACTTGAGTCGTTTTATTGTACACTGAGATCTTTCTTTCAGATAAGCAATCTCTTTGAGCCAGAGCTCGGTTTTAGAGTGCTGCACTTCGTAAAATACATTGTAAAACATATCGAAACGAATACAATATGGACCGAAGAGATTTTTCAAAATTCTTTATAGACTATTTGGCTTTGCAACCATGAAATATTGAGAGGTATCGATTTTTGATTTACTGTGTGAATCTTGGACGGAACCGGAATATAGTTAAAGGATAGTGGCATGTTTTGTAAGAGTAAGGCCAACACAATAGTTGAACAAACAGATAAACAGACATTTTTTTGTGATAACATAATCCAAGTAGATACATACATACATAAACTCACGCCTGTATTCCCGAAGGGGTAGGCAGAGGTGCTAGCACCCACATTTCGCCAGTTTATGTTTAGTTCCCAATGTAATAGGTGGCGAGCCTATTGCCATTAGCCGGGCACTTATAAACTTGCTATAGATACACACATAACTTCGAAAAGCATTGAAAAGTCATTGGTGTGTGCCATGGTAAAACCTGGGATCGAACCCGAGACCTCGTCTCAGCAGTCCATTGCCCATACCACACATATTACACAAATAACAAATTAAAAGCGTGCAAATAACTAAAATTCTACACCATTGTCAATCCATACGGTTAGCAGTCCAAATCCCGCTGAGAAATGAACTAACACGTTCTTGACTAACCGCGATGAGCTTCAACTCCAAGATTAAGTTCAACAGTGGTTAGTTAGGAGGTACCGACAGCAAATACAGCATGAAATATATTTTTACTAGCTGCTTTCGACCAAAAACAGCCTATGTCCTTACCCTTACTACGAGTATTTTAAATTTAGGTACATACCTAGTACATAAATGCTAACGCCTTCCCTTTGAGTATTATAAATTTGTTGCTGGGAAATCCAATTACCAAGCACACGTGTTCATTCATCTATCAAAAGCTTTTATTCATATCTGGAATGTAATATTATAGCGGTACATTTGAAAGTTGTTTTTGAAAATATTCATTTTATCATGTTTAATATTCTTTGAATATTTAAGGCAATTAATACGCTAACTTTTATACTATTTGTACTAATAGTAGATAGTATTAGTGTTAACATCATTAACATCTTAGCTTGGTTCTCAGTTGACAGAATAAAAATGTTCTATCAATCTCCTCTGCTGACCGTACAAGATGTGACTCGACTCAAGTCGCCGCGGGGGACGTCTAAACGCAATAAACGTAACAAAGTTCTTCTCTACTATGCACGTAATTTTATCTCTTAGATGCGAGCATCTCTTCAACTTTTACGTGTACGTAAGTACCTAGTACGCCAATCTCATTTACTGAACAGTTTGTAAGAGAATTGGAGCAGATCATCTAGTTTACAATGTTGGGATAATATTATGGAACCCGATAACTGCTTCCCTTTCTTTTACGTGCACAAAATTTCCATGGATAACCAAAGCCGGTGGGGGAGCTTATGTCGGAATCGAACCAACGCATATCCCTCGCACCCCTGCCGACCCAGGGCCATCACTCTCGATCTGACCCTCCTCGTGTGTGGGGACGACGGAGTCCCCAACTCGTTTCCGTTATAGGGAGGCGTGCAACGTGTGCCACCGCCTCGGCCTGCTTCTGCTAGGTCTGCGCTCAACCGGGACGGAGGTCATCCTGCGACCTCCGACGCTCAAGTTGCCTCAGTTCGCAGGCAGCTCAAGACTCGAGCCGCGTGTCTCCTTTGCTCCCGGTCCCGCTCCCAATCCGCCGCCTCCTTCACAAGCATTACTTGCTCGCAGAAGGAGGCGCCGGCCACCCACTCATTGCACATTGAACCATCACTGCGGGCAAGGTGACGAGTTTGAGAATTTTCATTCCGAGGGCCACCGCTACGTTGTGCCTCGGAGAGCACGTTAAGCCGTCGGTCCCGGTTGTCATACAAACATCTATGGCAGTCGTCATGAGTAGTTGGAGCCCCCAAAAATCAAACAACTGATCTAGCTGCAATGCTTCGATATCGCCTTTGGGTTGTGAATGACAGATGGCAGTTGCTTCACAGAAAATATCGAAGTTTAGCCAAATCCACAGTTACGACTGGTAAAAAGCGGACTCCAGACTCCAAGTTGAAAAGCTTCGGATGCGACTGGGATTAACGCTAGAATGAAGAAGAAGAAGACCAAAATATCAGAACATTCAGTCAACAGGAAAGAGGGCAAATCAAGGCTTAATGCCTCATTCCATTCATCCTTTCGAGTACTTTGTTCATAAAGATCAATTTGATGCTCACTGTACCTAACATTTTGCTCTGACTACACCTAAAGTCCTATGCCTTTTCTGTATAATTTACGCATAGCATATTTCTTTTTTAATCAAGGACTTCGCATGACCGACACGAGACCCGTCCCCTTGTCGACTCACGCGCATCTGCCTAACCCCTTATGTGGGCGGGGCTTCTACTAGCCCCGTCCAGCTTGCTGTCGTCTCACATAATAACGGACAGGCCTAATACAGCCTACCGGACACGTTTCAGGCGTATTGCTGCTGACAAAACAATAACATTTTGCCCAACACAGGAATTGAATCACGATCACATGTAGTCATGGAATGGAATCAAGATAAAAGTTAATGTAGTAAATAATTGTTCCGTTCCCATTCTTCACGGAACCTGTTCCCTGGTTGAAAGTATCCTATGTTAATCCAGGGAAGGATCTATCTATAGTCAGTTTTTTAATAATGTGAAGTCAGTTTTTGATGAAATAAAAATAGTGTTGTGACAGAGTGACTGATTATGACAACCCTAATAAAGTGATTCTTTGATTCTTCTTTGATTCCGTCAAGAAAGTTATGAGAATTGAGGGTGGTGGCTGCGTCATGAGTGAAATATTATTTCACTACTAAGCCAATCTTTTTTTTCTAAGTTCCATAAAGTGACATTACCTGCTGTCAATTGACTAGTCTAATTAAAAATTCAACTGTATATGCATTTTTGAAGTGAAAACTTCTTTAGCGGCGTTGGATGGGTGTAAAATGTTAAGGAAGCGTCAGGATTAGTTGACCTTTGTACCGTAACCGACGACTGACGTCATACAAGATCAGGTAAAGACTATCTATTTTGCAATTTACCATAGATATCGTCGTAGCTTAAACGGTAAGCACTTCGACTGTAAGTCCTTATAGTTTCAGATAGTTTCGGGTTCAAACCACCTGGCCTTCTGAAACTTTTTGTGATTATTTTTTCTTTTTGTAATTTATTACTTTTTATGATTATTTTTCTTTCTGTAATTTATTACTTTTTGTGTTTATTTTTTCTTTTCATAATTTATTAATTTCTTCTGACAGAAAATTATCAGAAAATAAGTGATAGGTTCTATGATTAGCGCTATATTATAGGTATGGTATGGTATGTTCTTTTTTATCTTTTTCTATGTATATAACGAAGAAAGAAAAAAAGAAAATGTTTTCACTTCTGCCGGCACTCCCAGAGTGCAACCCGTCTTTTTTTTTTCATTTTTACATTAGGTAGTATAAACGCATGTGTACATAATGGTACAACAACTTTCGTAGTAAAGTTATTGGTATCATATCATGTCAAAATGTCCTCATGACATTCCATTATGCCACTCTCTTGATGATCCGTTCAGTAATCCAGCGAATCAATCCAGTCCAGGCTGGACTGGATTGTTGTGTTCAACTGTCCACATTATTCAAGTGTTTTAAACGCTCTTGAACAATCCACTGGACTGGAATCACTCATTGGAATGGGCACATTACAGTGATGGTTCACATTATTCCAGTAGCATTCCAGCTCTGAATTCGCTCGCTGGACTGGAATGATACTGGAATAATGTGAACCGGGCATAATGTGCCAGCTTGCTAAATTCCGTGCAAATATACTTTGATGTGCAAAAACACAGCTCCATTTCATAGTGAGAATCGTAGTTCCAATTTTAGCCGTTTCACAGAATTGCTAGTTCATTATAAATGATAATTAAATACACATGCTTAAAATTTACTAGTCGTCCTATAAAGGTGGTTTCAGACTAAACGAACAACGATCTAGAGCTAGAACTATTGCATAGTTTCTTAATCTTTAAGTGTAACAGTAACCTCGTTTTCAGCTTTTACACTGAAATGCCAACAAGGAAGTTTGAGAATTAAGAACTAGAACTCTTGTACATCGTTAGAACACAAGAACACTTTGAAGAGACTGCACTGAAGTGCGAGCGTATGTAAAATGCTCTAAGCTACTATTCGCGCGCTCTAGTGGCGTTTATCTTCTTGAATCGAGCTAACATTTTTAGAATATTCCATAGAATCATTCAAACATTCAAATTAATGGTGTTTGCTGTCGTAGAATTTAACACAAAATAGTTCTGTATTAGGTTCAATATAATGCAGCAAGTAATCTATTTTCGAAATATTCATAATTTAGATTTTTATAAAATATTCGTATACCAAAACACACAGGGATTGACTAAAAGCAAACAATTTATCGATAATATTAAAACACTGATGGATGCTCTTTAATGTTATAATGATATTTATTAGTCTTATTTGAAAGACATTCATTGGCCATTAGTGCTTTAAAATTATATCAAGCATATGGGTGCCATGGGTGGCTCGAATGAAGCAGAATTGGGCAGTCCAATTTTCGACCACTCTTTTGAGCAACTGGGGTTAAAGACGACCTCAGGGCGCGGGTTAGTTCCCGCTCAGTGCGAATATATAATGAATGAATATGGCTATTTGCAATGATCTGGTCATGCCTCGGATTGTCATTAAACCGTCGGTACCGGTTTTTATTCGAACATCTTTGGCAGTCGTTACGGGTAGTTGGTGCCTAAAAAGTCCAACAACTGGTCTATTGAAATCCTTCGATATCGCCAACGGGTTGTCCTCCCCAACCTATATGGCAGTCGCTTCACGGAAAATATTTAACATCAGCCAAACCCGGAGTTAGATTGGAAAAGCAGACCCCAGGCTCCGAGGTGAAGGCTCTGTATAAAATTCCGATTGGCATTAAAAAAAAGAGGATATTAGCGACCGAAATTACTAATATTCCCTCTAACCCCTCCAACTAAGCTAAATTGCTTGTGCTAGGAGTAGGTTTGCGTCGGTAGCGTAATGGCCAGGATTTGAACCCGGGACCTCTTGATCGTAAGGCTGACTCCTTAACCACAAAGATGTAGACGCTAGGATGAAGAATATATATCAAATCTCAAAAAAAAAGCGACCGATAATATGGCTTAAAGGGTGATACGGGGTTTCAAAACATGCCGCAGGCCGAAGACTGCGTGGGTCGTAGTTTAGTCGCTAGTATAATATATTATAATATCTAAGTGTTTAGCCAATTATGAGTTTTACATAATAATAATTCATAATTTAAATTTAAAAGTTATATGATTTTCTCATGAATGCCATTAGAATCGGCTCACCCTGTCGAAAGTTCTAAATTAACAAACAAAAAATACATTGGAACTGAGAATATCTTTTTTTGAATTCGGTTAAATACTAACAAATACATATTGCTATTTTTTTTATATATTCCAGAGCAGGCGATGTCACTTCACTAAAAGTCATTGTCACAGTGTCACTTGACTGCCACTGACAATACTGACATTTTAAATTCAGTAACGCAGATATGAGGAGACTGTTGGTCTATTTACGGTAGTATACAGGGTGTATAGTATACAGGGTGTATAGTATACAGGGTGCACTCTAAATACTGGAGACAGCGAATTTCGCTAAAAGGAAACATTCCTTTATTTTTAAAAAGAAATAAAACGGCATTCAAAAATTTTCGAAAATTCGCTTAACCGACCGAAGTCTGAAAAAATAACAGTTTCTAATTTTTTATCGTCCATCGACAGGGACAATCATAAGGATCAAATCTCTCCAACAAACATAGTAAATTAAATGAAAGGAAATACTTGAAATCTAAACTTATTAATTAAATTTGACAAAACAAAGCACTTTAACTCAAAGGCTCATCTGACCCTAACAATGTAATTCGATATTCAAATAAAATTACTTTATTTTCGTGCGTATACCGCCGCTGGTCAATAGGGGATTTACATCGGACTCAAACCGACTAAAACTGCACGCCGTCTCAAGGCTCAATTACCATCTTTGGTAGTGTGGCTGTAGTGAACGCGGCCGCTACGCAGGAGGCAAGCGTTCGATCCCCGCCAGTTCAAATATTTGTATGCATAAATATGGGTATTTGCATTGGTCTGGCTGTGCCTCGGAAAGCACTTACCACCTAAAAAGTCAAACAACTAGTCTAACTGTAATGCTTCAATATCACCTTTGGGTTGTGGAGCTTAGATGGCAGTCGCTTCACGGCAAATATCGAAGCTAACCCAAACAAACTAGTAAAGTGAATTTTCCGAGGTGAAAGCGTCGAATGCGACTGAGATTAATGCTAAGATGAAGAAGAAGAAAGTCACCACCAATACGGCAATTCTCTCCCCATCCCCGTTGCCCAGGGTACACCACGTGGAGGTTTCCAATCTAGCATCCTAAATTAATACCAACCCTACCTACATACCTCATGCAGTTACTCAATAAAGTGACATTCTAAGCCGGAAACAAAGTTCAGTCATTTAGTATGTACTTATTTTAATAAATATTTGGCGTCATGGATAACTTTAACCTTGGGTAAAATGCTATCTGCTGGCACTGAGTACATAAGTAAAAATTTTTTGGACTTCCTTTCATTTAATTTACTATGTTTGTTAGACAGATTTTATCCTTATGATTGACACTATCGTTTGATGCCATAAAAATACAGAATGTTATTTTTTGGAATTTTAGTCGGTTCGATTACCGGCTGTGGCAAACGAGTTTCCAAAAATCTTGGCATGCAGTTTTGTTTCTTTTTAAAAATAAAGGAATGTTTCCTTTAAGTAAAATTTGCTATTTTCAGTATTTAGAGTACTTCCCCTCCAGGTAAGGTTAAAATCTTCCACTCTGTATATTAAATTTATGATGTAATCTGTCAAAGCCGCACTTACGGCTTTGACAGATTACTTGATTACGTTACTGAATACCACGCTAACACGTTATCGAAATGGAAGTCACGCATATGAGAAACGTGGCGTTAGTGAATCGGTTCCCAGTAGTAAGAAGGGTAATTCAATTACCAGTGTTACTGCTAGTAACGCGGCCAACAAAGGAAGTCGCTCTAGAATTATCGAACACACAATTACTATTCTGTACACGACCAAAAGATTATCCTACATGAATAAAACTTTGTTCTTGTCCCTGGACCATGTAATATTATCTAAGTAGGTTTTTATTTATTTTATAATATTGTCAACCTTTTTTTTATCTTAGCGCATTTTTATACTTTTAAATTCAATTTTGTACTGACAGCTGCGTGGTTCCTAACAAGCTTTTGGAAAATCCAGGGCGCGGTATTCGAGCCCCGGTTTGGATCGTGAAGATATCTCTTAAATCTTATTACTGAAGTTCATCTTAATCTTTCAGAAGCCACTGCCTTTTAAATGAATATTCAATCATAAGGATTGACCAAGTCTCGTGCCTCTGGTGGAGGCCACTCTGAAAATCTTCTGTTCCATCAAGCTTTTGATGGAACGCAGCTGCGCATCGTAGTCTCGCCGTGGACGTATTTTTCTCATCGAGTGCCTGTGCAAGCCTGGCCCATAACAGCACTGAATCTTATATAAAAAGTTGAAGAGAAGACTCGAAGATTATAGTGTAGTTTTAATGACTCTTAAGTGTTTTTCTTATGAACTGTGTATCTTATTCTTGTGAACAATACAAAGTGCCATTTCCCTGTTCACGTCTTATTATTCCCTTCTTCCTCTAACAATCTGACGTACACTGGCCCTCCTCGTGGACCAGCTGTTACGTTACAGATTTGGCGCCCTCCTTTTCTCTCTTAAATTCCTTTTTCTAGGCCAGAAATTGGCAGAATCCCGTTCGAATCCCTCCCCTGTCTTTCTAGCTCTATTGATATTACTTCTCTGTACTCCTAATATTCTCAAAATTCTAAAACAAGCTTACACAAGTTCATATTGGTAATTTTCTTTGGCATCTCTCCTGGCACAATAATAATATTTTTTTTTAAACTTAAATGTCTTTGTGTACGTTTTTTGTATGTTACTAATACATATTTTCCTTTAGCTTTAGTTATATGCTCTAAATATATAACCTATTGATATAATCTTATAACTGCTTCAGGTGGCGCAGCGGTAACGTTGTGATATTATTCCACATAGTGATGAATTTGATGCCTGTTTGGTAAAATTTCATTTACTTTCTCAAATAACTGGATGAGCCGGTAACGATAACTCCACCTCTATCTTCTTCTTCACATTATAACTCACTTAATTATATCTTATTTCCAGCTTCACTCATACAACTCAATACAGTACTCCTACAGTACTCAATTCAAAACACTTATACCGCATAATACAGACAGTGACACTTTACCAAGGTTCACATCTGAACCATCATAAGCTAGCTGCATCCACTTGTGCTAAACTCTTCGGAGACACTGGTGTGTGCGACTAGTACTGACTTACAGGTAGTTGGCTGTGGACAATATCCTCAGTTTCAAGCCTTGCACACTAATTTCAGACTGGAAAGTTACTTTCTGGGGCATCCGTTGCCGTCTTGCCAGAGGTCGCCGTACAGTCTGACTTTGGACACTAACACTCAGTACACTATTATTATATCTATTAATCACCTAGATCTCATTCTGGTACTACAGGCTTATTAAGGAATTCGCTACTTTATTTCAAAATAAGATAGATTAATTATTGACTTGTCTTTATTAATATTATTTAAGTTACTCTTTGTTATTATTTAATCATGGCTAGACCAATTAAATATGTTTATTTAAACAAGCACGAGCTAGAATATGAAGTTATTATTAGAGCTGTGAAACCAGCTGATAATTTGATCTCTCTTAAAGACCAAATAACAAAAGTTTCTCATGTTCTTCCAGATGACATTAAGTCATCTTCTATTCCTATTGATGATGATATTGCACAAGCTGAACATACACTTCAATACATTGAAAATAAAATTTCTGCTATCGAAACTTCGAAGGATAAAACTAATATTAAAAAAGTAGAAGCTTTCGTCAATCATTTATACTATCGACTTGAACGTCTTAAACCAACTTCATCTTTCATAGAATCTTGTTCAAACCTTAGATCGCGCTTCTATACCTTGGATAAACGTTTTGAAAAATTAAATAATGATGAAGAAGATTCCTCCTACCAATCTCCAATTGATACTTTTATGTCACCCTGTCCTCAAGTTTGCCAGGTTTCAGATTCTATCACCTTCCCTCAAGTTACTCAAACCCTTCCAATCTTACCTACACGGGAAACTTTTTCACCATTACAAAATTATCACGATAATAATAATAATTTCGTAAAAGATCTTAGAAAATTTTCTTATGAAGGGAAATCTTGTCCCAGATCCTTTTTACAAAGATTAGAAGAGTTTAGGTTATCAAGGAACATACCCGAGCAAATGCTTTGTAGACATGCCTTTGAGATTTTTACTGGAGATGCTTTACATTGGTTCAGATTTCAATATAATAGGAATCCTGAACTAACATGGACTCAAATCCATGTTCTTTTAATAAAAGATTTTGGTATCCTCGATTATGATTATAAATTATTAGAAGCTATTAGAAATAGAACTCAAGGCGCAACTGAATCTATTATTGTCTACATTTCAATTATGTTCGGCATGTTTTCTCGTCTTTCAAAGAAATTAAACGAGAGGGAACAACTCGATATACTACTTCATAATATCAGACCATGTTACTCGGGTGTTTTAGTTCGTGAGAAAATAGATACGGTTGATTATCTCATATCAGTTTGTCAAAGCTATGAACGGATTTCCGAAAGAGATAAAAATTTTAAAGAACCTTCAGGTGACATCACTGCTTGTGCGGCTGAATTTGCTTACCGACCGTCTACTAGCAAGTTTAAACCATGGTTCAATACTAAACAAATTAATGCTATTACTGATAATAATCAACCACGTTCAAATAATTCAAATAATGAAGATTTTTGCTATCATTGTCGTATCAACGGTCATTCTTTATCAAATTGTACTAAACCTAAATACCTCATCTGTTTTAAATGCGGTTTGAAAGGTGTTAAATGTACTAACTGTCCTAAGTGTTCTATAAATAATAATAAAAAAAAACTAAGTAATGACTTGAATAACTCTTTTAAAACCTATAATAATAATTTTGATCCTTGTGATTGGGAACATTGGTTATCAACTATTCGAAATTTTATGCATTGTTACAAAACTACTTCCGTATTTTATGATAAAGAAAAGGATTTCAATAGACCTTTTATTAAAGTCTCAATTAATAATTTAATATTTTCTGGTCTCTTAGATAGTGGTAGTTGTATTACAATTTTGGGTAATAATTCCCATAAAGATATTTTGAAATTAGGTTTCAAGTTATTCAAGTCACCCATTAAAGTTATGGTAGCTAATAAACAAGAAATTATGTCTAAAGGTTATTTTGAATTGCCTATTACGTTTAACAATGAAACTCATATTTTGAAGGCTTATGTTTTTCAAGATATTTTTCCATCACTAATTCTAGGTTGGGATTTCTGGAAAAAATTTAACTTATCCTCTAATTTATTTACTTCTAAACACCTTTTTAATAATGTGAATTCCGTAGCAGTCATTTCTGAGAATAAACTTACCTCATTTGACAGTCTTTCGGATAATCAAATAGAGATTGCTAAGCATTTAATTAACCGTTTTAAAAATATTTCTTTTGAACATAAGGGCAAACTAGGTCTTACTAATTTAACCTGTCATCGTATTGACACCGGTAATGAATTGCCAGTAAAGCAACGTTGTTATCGTCTTTCTCCTATTAAACAAAAAGCTTTAATTGACGAAGTTGATAAAATGTTACAATTAAAAGTTATCGAGAAATGTGAATCATCGCCGTGGCTATCTCCTGTAATTATAACACCAAAGAAAAATGGAGAGTGGCGTTTCTGCATTGATAGTAGAAAACTAAATGCTGTTACGCGTAAAGATGCTTATAGTCTCCCTTTTATCTCTGAAATTATTGATAACCTTAAAGATGCAAATTTCTTATCTAGTATTGACATCGCAAAAGCTTTCTGGGAAATTCCTTTAAACCCTGAAGATAGGGATAAGACTGCATTCTATGTTCCTAGCCGTGGAATGTATCGCTTTGTGGTCATGCCTTTCGGCCTTACTAATGCTCCTGCTACTCAGCAAAGATTGATGGATATGTTATTTACCCCTGATTTTGATAATAAGGTATTCTGTTACCTTGATGACATTGTCATTGTATCTAAAACTTTCGATGAACATATAGCTCTTTTGTTAAAAGTTCATCAAAAATTATCTTATGCTGGTCTTACCATAAATTTCGAGAAAAGTCAATTTTTCCGAAATCAGCTTAAATATCTCGGTTATATTATAGACGAAAAAGGTTTACGTGCCGATCCTAGTAAAATTGAAGCTATTTTAGCGTATCCTACTCCTACTTCTAAAAAAGAAGTCAGAAAGTTCTTAGGTACTTGTAGTTGGTTTAGACGTTTTATACCAAGTTTCAGCTCTATTGCTTCTCCTCTTTGTAAATTAACCTCTTCCGGTAAAAATGCTCCAAAGTTTTTATGGAATGATGACGCTGATATAGCTTTCAATAAATTAAAAAAATGTCTTACTTCTACTCCTATTCTAGCTTGTCCTGATTTTGAACTTCCTTTTACTGTTCACTGCGATGCCTCTAACTATGGTATAGGTGCTATGCTAACACAAGAAAAAGACGGTAATGATGTCGTCATAGCATATATGAGCAAATCTCTTAATAAGCATGAACAAAATTATTCCACAACTGAACGTGAAACTCTTGCAGTTATATGCGCTCTCGAACATTGGCGTTGCTATCTTGACAATGGCAAACAATTTACAATTTATACTGATCATTCAGCTCTGAAATGGTTTCTTAATTTATCGAATCCTTCGGGAAGATTAGCCCGATGGACTCTTCGCCTATCCTGTTTTAATTTTATTCTGAAACATAAGAAAGGTAAAGATAATGTTGTTCCAGATCTTCTTTCAAGATATAAAGTTACTAATACTACCACCATTGGTTTTGTAGAACCTATTTCGAGTGGTGATAGTTCTGAATTAGAACGTTTTAATAAATTGTTCACTAATTGTCGTGACAACCCTGATTCTTTCCCAAATTATAAAATTTTGAATAACAAACTTTATCGCTATAGTAACTCCCCTGATGACCTTAACGAAGATTTCTTATGGAAAGAAGTTCCTCCTCCTTCGGAGAGAGTTGATATTATTAAACATTTTCATGGTGGTTTTGATAATAATCCTCATATTGGTATTTTTAAAACTTACAAAAAACTCTCTTTAAACTTCTACTGGTCTGGTATGTTCAAGGATGTAGCAAAGTATTGTTCCACTTGTGAAACTTGTCTTTCCTTCAAACATTCTAATCATTCACCTTTTGGCCCTATGGGTAAACCTAAAATTTGTTCTAGACCTTTTCAAAGTATTTCTCTTGATTTAATGGGTCCCCTTCCTATGACTAGACAACGTAACCAATATATTCTCGTGGTTACCTGTTCTTTTTCTAAATATTCTCTTATTTTTCCGTTAAAACGTGCTACTTCCATTAACGTTATTCAACATTTAGAAAATTCTGTTTTCTTAACATATGGGATACCACAATCTATTATTATGGACAATGGTGTTCAATTTCAATCTAATGAATTTAGAAATTTTCTTAACAAATATAAGGTTCCCTTTGTGCATTATTCTCCCAAATATTGCCCACAGGTTAATCCCACTGAACGCTATATTAAGACGATTATCACTGCTTTAGCCCAATTAGTTGGCGATGACCATCGTTCTTGGGATAAACATCTTCAAAAAATACAATTTGCAATGAACAATTCTGTTAATATTACTACTGGTTTCTCACCATCCTTCTTAGTTTTTGGCAGAGAAACTATTCCTTGTGGTTCTTTTTATGCCAAATGCTCTAACCTTGATGAGATTATTTTCCTCCCTCGTGATATTTATGCTAAAAATTTAGGATTATTATCTACAATCTTCGATAAGGTTCAGGTTGCGTTATTCGATGCACATACTAAAAATGCGTCACGCTATAACTGTAGGAGGAAAATTAAGGAATTTGAGGTTGGTGATATTGTCTGGCGTAAAAATTACGTCCAGAGTGATGCTGGGGCATATTTTAGTGCCAAACTTGCGCCTAAATTTTTAAAAGCTAAAGTTACAGAGAAATTATCCCCACTCGTTTACATCTTAGAAGATAGTAATGGTATAAAAGGTAAATGGCACATTAAGGACATAAAAACTTAGAATATTATAATTGTATATTTACTCTTATTTGTTTTGATCAATATTCTAAATTAATCTTAATATCTCCTCTTTATATTTATTTTATTTTATAGAGCAAGGAACTATAACTTAAAAAAAAATTTTCACCGTGTTCAAATTTTTTTTTATCGGGGTTTTCGGGGTACTGTAATATTATCTAAGTAGGTTTTTATTTATTTTATAATATTGTCAACCTTTTTTTTATCTTAGCGCATTTTTATACTTTTAAATTCAATTTTGTACTGACAGCTGCGTGGTTCCTAACAAGCTTTTGGAAAATCCAGGGCGCGGTATTCGAGCCCCGGTTTGGATCGTGAAGATATCTCTTAAATCTTATTACTGAAGTTCATCTTAATCTTTCAGAAGCCACTGCCTTTTAAATGAATATTCAATCATAAGGATTGACCAAGTTTCGTGCATCTGGTGGAGGCCACTCTGAAAATCTTCTGTTCCATCAAGCTTTTGATGGAACGCAGCTGCGCATCGTAGTCTCGCCGTGGACGTATTTTTCTCATCGAGTGCCTGTGCAAGCCTGGCCCATAACAGCACTGAATCTTATATAAAAAGTTGAAGAGAAGACTCGAAGATTATAGTGTAGTTTTAATGACTCTTAAGTGTTTTTCTTATGAACTGTGTATCTTATTCTTGTGAACAATACAAAGTGCCATTTCCCTGTTCACGTCTTATTATTCCCTTCTTCCTCTAACAATCTGACGTACACTGGCCCTCCTCGTGGACCAGCTGTTACGTTACAACCAACTAAATCTCCGGTTGAAGACTGTATTAATATTCTGCTCACAGTTCCTCTGTAGGTTAAGGTAAGCCAGTGGAATGCTATCATTTAAGTTTATAGTATCATTAAGAAACACTGTTGTAATTATTCATGTTGTTAATAAGCTTTTACTGCGAAATTTCTGGATTTTACACGAACCGAGATGGAGTCGAAATAAACTACGTTTTTTTTTAAATCAGATAGTAAATTGACAACTGTAAATGTCAAATTGTGAAATAATGATACCAGCTTTTAGTGCTTAGTGACGTGCTCAAAAGTATCGACAATGTTTGTGGCCTAGATACAAGTGGTTTGGCTTTAATTATTTTAAGAAAAAAGTTCAATTTACAAGCTTTTTAGTTTCGTACATTCTTCATATAAGCTAACTATAAAATAACCTACAAAAATCAGTACTAAATTTAATTTATCGACAACTTCCGATACCGGTGGTACATGGCTATTTTTAAATTGCAATAAACCTGCAACACAGGTAATGTCATTTTACTATCTGAAATTAAAAAAACGGACTTTAGGTCACCATTCTCTGAACCTTCTATCGCCTCAATAGCAGTCGGTTTTCTTGTCTAACTGTGACGCAGATGAACTTTTATATTTCCCGTGAAGCGACTGCCATCTGACCTCCACAACCAATTAAATAAACTGCGTTAGGTATCACTGGCAAGTCCTGTATATTACTAGCAAAATCGAATTAAACTCGACTCATTGTTATAATATTTCCTCTAGTGGTACGGTTATTTACCATGTTTATTTATTTTAACTTCTCATGCTCTTAAAGTGTTATTTTAGTCTTTGCATATCGGGACTAAAGTTCCTTATTAATCTCTAGGGACTAAAGTATTTTTTTTAATTTACTTTGAAAACTCCTAAACAACCAATCACGGTGTTTGTGAATGGCAGGATTATCACCTTCTTAGTGATTGTATATAGAAATAACCTCAAAATGACATTTGAAAAAATCTGAAAACCATTTAATTTTTTGGAACACGATTAATTATATTAATTTAATTAATTATTATGTAAGTATTAAGGATTAATTCATTTTATTATGCATTTCTAATTAGTTTTAAATTATTTTTTTTCAGTTTGAATCTGTTGGTTAAATATGCAAGCATTTTAAGTCACATAACAAAAAAAAACTGCGCGACAAATTTCTTTGCAATTTGAATTTTTAATAGAACTTTTCTTAGGTAAGATTAACGATTAATCCGTAATTTTAAGAAACTTTGTTATTACAAATATTATAATTGTAATTTTGTATAGAATTTTTTTTTTCCTCGCATTCAAAGTGAAAAGTAGAGTGTTTACCGTGGGACTAAACAACCATAATGACACTCGAACTATTAGCCACCCTCGCTTCGCTCAAGTGGCTAAAACATCTCGTGCCATTATGGCTTGTTTTAGTCCCTTGTTGAACTATCTACTATTTTATGAGTGTCCGATATTCGTGATCAGTGCCCCGAGCTAGAGAAATAATTGAATTCGTAAATTAAAGTTATTGAAAGAGAGCACAAAAAGCAGGCTGCCTGCTATGAACTTGCCAATCGCCATGCTCCGTTCTCTCGATACCTTTACGATACGAATTCGAATTTCCTGCTTGAGGCACTGTGCTCTTGAAACTTGGTAAATATCCCATCAATTCCTATACTAGTTATATTAATGACCAACGTCAGTCTAAAATCATTAATCTTCACTGTTAACTTTTATCTGCACTCTATCAATTTATCTTCAATACAAGTTAAAAAGTGAGATTTTGTATTTCATTAACATACTACCGCCTCATAAAGATACGTAAAAAATTAAAATAAAATGACAATGCGATTTAATAAATATCTCAGAACGATACTCGTCACTCGCATACAGCACAATAAAGGGTTGATTGTGTTGTTTGCTACTTAGCCCACGTTATAAGCGATAGCGATTTACGATAGCGTAAATGTTAGTTAATGAATAATTTAAGACATTTAAAATAATTAAACTAGCTTATGCTGCTTAACCCTTAA
Source organism: Eilema caniola (assembly GCA_949126895.1). Taxonomy (NCBI): domain Eukaryota; kingdom Metazoa; phylum Arthropoda; class Insecta; order Lepidoptera; family Erebidae; genus Eilema; species Eilema caniola. The sequence goes on from OX421474.1 coordinate 14,092,076, forward strand.
TGGTTCTACAAACAAAATTTCTTTACTGTTAGAAGATTATAAAGTATTAAGTTAATATATCTTAGAGAAATTGAAAATTATTCTTGGAAATTAAATTACCGTTATTATTTTCCATAATCATACCAAAAAATCGTTTTGAAATTCTTGTCTATTTCTCCGTTTGAAATTGGTACTAAAAGACTGCAGTTGTATGTGAAATAAGTCTAATTTGAAACAAAAAGGAAAAGTCAAGCTGCAGATATGTTCACGTCTAAAATTACTTCAATTACAGAAATTTTAGAGAACAAAAGCTCAAAATTACAAAGCAGGTTTTGGGGAGTTCTTTAGATCAAAACGAATAACGTCAGCAGCACGAGTATGACTGCCCTGATTTTACTCGTATCCAAAGGTCTAATGGTATAAAAACCGGAGATTTCTAGAAAGTATGAAACAAATGTATGGAAGCGAATGTTATTCGGATCATCAACACATAGGCAAAGGTACACGCGATAAATTTCAAATATATATATTGTATAACAAAATTACAATCTTCGAGACAAATTTAAAAAAAAAAAACAGCAAATTAGATTCGAACAGAACAAATGGTCTCCTCTGGTCTCCCTCGTCATTTTTGTACCATACGATAATAATTTGAATAATCCCTCGTCACGGTTACCAAATAATTGCCCGTCTGTCTGTACCTGATGTAATTGCAATTTATAACCTTTGTGTGAAAAAGTAAATTATACTCTGCCCATACAAGGTTAAAATTCATTTTTCTTTGTATAACACTATGCACACACTAAGCATTGTTTTTAAAGTCAATGAATTATTACAATGTTACTATTTTGCTTAAAGCCTTTGTTGATAATTTGTATAATATTATAATTGCTCTAAATGATTTAGTGAACTAATAATTTATTTTTGCAATGAATAGTTGATATTGCAATGTAGTAATTTTATACTTATTGTTAAATTTTTTGTATGATGAAATTTTATTTAAAATATAGAATTCAAACCAAACATAGATATATTATTTAAGGATCACACGATCTAGCAGAGAGAGAGATGATGTTTATTCACGAATGCGACTACAAAGGTACAGCCTCATTATTTGAATATTAATGCAGTGCTTTTATTCCGAGTGTCAACGTTATACAAACGAATATTTTGCCGTCAAACGAATGTACTTAATTGAATGTAACCTGTATTTGTCAAGCTGATTTTATTGCAGTATCGACTTAAAGAAAAAAAATAAAGACACTGAATTGCACACCACTGTTTAACCACCTAGCTCGAGATGTATAGGTTCAAGAATAAATTCAGATAAACAACTCACATTATTATTAGAGGTATTAGAAATATTAGAGATACGTGATCACGGTGCTCTTGCAACAGCACCAAAATATTGGAAACTTCATACAAATACCACGGTAGATATCCCGATATCTCTAATATTAGCTCAGGTTATTTTTAAAGTGATAGATACACATAATACAACTTGAGGTACGTCCAGAATAATTTATTGAACACATGTTTCTTATACAACGTGGCCTGTCCTTAAATTAGCCTCGATATGATTTATATTCAGGTCGACCTTTACCGGATTTACTATTCGTGGGTGTTTCTTCCATTCTCTCTTCATATCTGAATACATTATTCGTAGTATCTGAATCATTATTTTTTATACTGGTCACTAAAATTGAAATGGAAGGAGGAATGTTGAGGTATGGTATATGACCATACCTCAACGTTCCTTAAAAGGATGGATTCCTTATCAGTTATTCCTTACTAGCTGTATAGTTTATAAAAACTGTTATCTAACTATTTTCGTTTAAGTAAAATATGTTTTGCTGACCATCACAATTTTTGTCAAATTCCCAGTAGTCGGCGACATAATCCAAACTCCACAACATCAGAACAAACAAACTACATTTAACCAAGTTGAACTCAAACCCTATTCCCTATCGACAAAGTTCTAACAGAAATTGCCGACACAAAGGAATGTCTTCGGATTCGGGTAAACATATCGATCAACACGATCCGTTATCTGATTAACCTTTTTGTTAGTTTCGATTCCGACAAAAGCGTGTGTATAAGCAAAAAATACCATGAGATAGATGTATTTGCCAAAATAAGAGTTTGTGAGTTATACACACCTCACGAATTTATAAAGAGTTAGATTCTGGTAGCTCATTATGTATAATAAATATTTGGCCAACTATAAATGTCTTTGACTCTTGCCGATGTAGTCTCGTCACAATAAAGGTTCTTTTTTTAAGTTATCGAGGGACGTTTAGAAAGGTTTTGATGATTTCATAGTGAATCGAATCATTTTGCATGGTTCATAAAAAATACATCGAAACACATGTGAATGTCGATGCTATGCAACTTGAATAATTAATACCACAGATGTTCGTATTGTAGCCAAAACTGAGCGACGTCTTAGCATTCCCTGCGACGCACGGAGGGGTTTCAGTATGAAAATGTTGAGAGGTGAATGCAATCACAGAGAAAAATCGTGTCGATACCTACGATTTTGCTTTTAATAATTAACACGATTTTTCTCATATCGTTCAGTAATGTTTGCGTCCATTGCGAACAAACACACAAGAATTCCAAAGAACAATATTCTTTATGTTCATTATATTAATATAGAATAACCCAAGTAATTTTTTATAATATCTTCAATGTACAGACGCGACTACTTTACGATCAAATAATAGTATTATAGATGACTTACACCTGAAACCTCTTACGTATTCTGTATAATCCACGCTTATAATTTTTTGTCCATATTTTCGACAGGGTAAAAATAGCATTAAGCATTAGAATGATACTATGTCATATTAATATGAGGATTCTTATTCACAATCCATCAATAGAGAAAAATCCTAACATAACTGAACATGAAAGAAAATGACATTTGATGTTTTATCGCTATCATAACAAGTTTGTGGTCCTTTTGAAGATATTCGAGAAATTGCGACCAATAACGATGAACGGCGTATGTTACAGCTCTTTTATGGTTCAAATAAACATGAAACAGGAATGGAACAGTGATATATAAACTATAGAAGTGTTAGTGTAGATTGTTAGTGATCTATCGATTGCAGCATCTAGGCTATAACATAACTGCTGAAATTATGCGGCCGATATTCGGTTGGTTTACGTTTTAACTAAGTCTTAATTTTGATGGGTGAGAAAAACCAGTGCTAAGGCCTCGTCTGTTAAATGAATATGTGTACTGGAATTGCGATTTCTTTGTTGTTCTGTATTTTACCTAATTTTGAAGCCTACGAGATTTTGTAATTGTTTTTGATGATTGGATCCATTTTCCTTTTTAATCCTTTACACTTACTAAAGGTTTTGGTAAATTAATTTTCTAACTATGTAGTAAAAGTAGGTATATATTTCAACCTATTGGTAAGGTATACGCCGCATCTGTAGTAAATTCTTGTTGCGTAAATTCGGCTGATGAGGCACTAAAAAGGAAATTCGTACATAACTGCCTTTGGCTGTGACGCACGACGCTTCGCTTTGATTTGGCTCAAACTTGGTATGAATAGACTTTTGCATAATCGTTTTATAGAATCCTTAAATATTTTCATAAAAAAATCGAGCAGCCTAACAAAAGCTTCACGGCAAGATATATTTGCAAACAAAAACTTTCAAGAATTAATTCTCAGCAAGAGGCAAAACACTTGTGCTAAAATTTTTTGCAACACCATACAGTATCGGTTAAACCAACTCAAACCAGAACTTTCTCTGCTAACAAAAGCAGGAAATCAAAAAGGCAACGAATGTAACAAACTAGACAAGAAAAAAATTGCTTCTAAATAGCAAAATAAACGACGCCAGACTGTCTGTACCCAACCATCCAGTCCATTCATCCATTCTACGTTCATTCATCGAACGTTGTTTGAAATTTGAATGAACCCATTGTCCAGTGAAGGCCTAAAATTCCTTGTCTGTGGTAAAACTTCGAACCGATAATTTATTACATTTTTTTTTATTGTACTTTACTGAACAGATTTTATCAATGAATATAAATCTTTTGAATTGATTTGCGTGTTAAGTGCTATTGAAGATGTAGTGGGTTGCTTCTATGGGGTTCCAAATAATAGTTAGATATTCTGCGGTAGTTTTTTTTGCAACTGGACCACACTGTGTGACTGTTTGAATAAAGAATGAGGTTTAATAAGATTTTGATGTAATGGCTTGTCTCCGAGATGTCGTAAATTCATTCTACGCACGAGAATTTTAGCACAGTTGGAGTTATTGACGAAGATATTAATGTTTTAAAACTTTTTGCTGTTTAAAAAATAAGTAAGTAGTACACAAACTCGTTCATTGGTTCAAATAACCGTAGATTTCAATCAGACATCAGAATAAAACAAAAATAAGATTTATATATACTATAGCAATCGGTAAAATTTATGAACCCAGTATAAAGTGCGTTTTTTAATCTTCTTAATTGTGACTATATCTTGTTTATATTCACAGGTAAATTTAGGTACTTACATTTATCTTCAATACTCAGCAGATGAGATGAGCTTGGTGGAACTGCGAAATAGAATACAAGAGGTTATTCTATTTCATAGAAACAATTTGAACCAGATATTCAGACCAAACATACTTTAACAATAGAACGAAATGAATAGTTAGTGGTATGTATCTGTTCCATGGGAACTGGTGAATATACCTACAATCATGGCTCGGATAGCTTAAGTATTTACACTATATAGAATAGATAACTGGAGGAGTTCATCGATCTCTATTTATAGTGAGTTTGTAGCCTGTTCGAGACATGGCGTTCATATATTATATCACTAGATCGAATATATTATATCACTAGATCAAATATATTATATATTAGATCAAACTGTAACTGGGAACTGATTCCTTTGAGAGAAAGTAAAACGAATTAAAAATAAATAAATCTGCGTTCAAAGATTTCGAAAGTTCGTTTGCCACACCCGGTAATCGAACCGACTAAACCCGAAAAAATAAAATCCTGTATTTTTATGGCATCAATTGATAGTGTCAATCATAAGGATCAAATCTTTCTAACAAACTTGGTGGTTCCTTTCAGTGAAATTCGCTGTCTTCAGTATTTTCCTTCCAGGTAAGGTCCAAATCGTCCACCCTGTATAGAAACACCCAGACCAATGCACTCATGCATACAAATATTTGCATTGAGCGGGAATTAATCCGCGCCCCTTGCGTAGAATGCACTACAGCCACAGAAACCGTCATGTAAGGTGGAGTGCCACGCGTATGCGATCACTCGCTCCTCTCATGTACTATGCAATATGATTAGCTGTTTTTGACACTGACACATGTATACATTATAGACGGTATTCGAGCAAGCAAGTAACGATACTGCACTTAATAGAGTTTATGTCACGATCAGTAGTTCTAGACATGTATAGATTCCATTTATTTTCTATTTACAAGCTTTTATTTAACTTGCAATGTATGTTTGTTCGGGTGGAATCTTACAACTCAATTTTAAGGCACTTGCCCTCAACCGATTGAGCTGAAATTTGGTATGCACGTTCAGTTCGGATGACAATGCAAGAAAAAAATAAAATAAAAATAAAAGATTGTTTTTAAAAAGGTTTTAGTATTAAAATTAACTTATTTAAAACTAAGCCCCGTATTCCATAACGTGAATCGACTCTCAAAATAAAATTTAAAAATACATCAGAACCGTCATCCAGAAAACAATTTATCCGCATATCGAATTATAAATCGCATAGGGATTCAGGACTGAGCATCGTTTTGGAATACAGGCCTAAAACGGATCTGAACCTGTTAAAAAAATATATATTTTCTAGAATTTTTATTTCATATTTTTCATGAAATTATGAATCCATTCGTTAATAATGATTAAAACATATAAATTGCATACTGAAATTCAGACAGTTAGACTGCTAAAAGCGGACCCCAGACTCCAAGTTGAAACCTTCGGATGCGACTGGTATTAAAGCTGGGATGAAGAAGAGGAAGACGTATTTCCTATAAATTGATTTCTGTAAATAAAAGTAGTAGTACAAACTAAGAAAGTAAAAGTAAACGTACAGCAAAACAACGGTTATTTATTCGTACGTCCTTTCAGCTAATTTGGTTTGTGTGTGGACCTTCTGTGAAATATACCGTTGATTCTCATTTTCTTGAACCCCTTGGCCCTCCAAAATTAAAGCTACTTACTTATAAAACGTTTTAGACCAATGAGTTAAATTAAAGACCAAATTAAAAATTGTAACTACGTCCAAACCGCAAGGAGACCCAAATGGTAATACCACACCACAGCATAACGAATTAGACTGTGCTAACACTCTATTTATATTTGAGATTACACGGTTATGTGGCCAAAATAACAGAACTATGTGTGCAATTATTCGAAAACAATAAGCGGGTTTCGACTGATAAACAATCTAATACGGACTAAATTACCTAACACAAGTAGGTAATTAATTAGTTTATGTCTTGATGCTAAAGGTTTTCCAGAGTGCCTGTCGGTATGTTTCGAATAGGATGGATTTATCTACGCTTCTACAATGACGATACTCTTTATCGTTCGTCAGGCCGCCAAATCACACACCGTGGACAGCTACCTTTACCAGATCTCCATAATGTGTGTCTCTCCAGTTTCTCCTACCGATGTGATTCATCGTATTGTAATGTGGCCACCGAAACGAGCATGGAATGCAAGGGAACACAACTTTACATCATACATTTTATTTTTTGTATGGAATACTAGCTTCTCACTCTATTATAGAAAGTAACAACAGTGCAAACAAACAGCAGCAGATCTTGAAAATCGAACGGGTACGTATAAAATGTCCAACTGCATTAACCAACCAAACTATAAGGCTGCTGTTCCATCACAGTTTAGCAATGCAGCGCTGCACGATTCGCTTTTGCGCTTAAAATCCACTAATTACATTCATTGGTCTATTACATTACAATGGTTGGAAACGGCTTCTACAAATCGTTACCATTTCGTTCAAATCGTATGCATTTTCAAAACGTTTAACTTCTTCGCAATAGGATCATAGTCCTGGTGATAAAAAAAACAGCTTAAAATCTGTTTCCACTACGAGCGTAAAGGACTCCCAATAGTTTTAGTTTACATTTAACTGAATGTTTTAGTGACTTTTATCATAGTATTTAAGGCTGGGTTGCAGTCGCTTGTGTAAAGACAGAAACACGATTCATAATAATTGACTCGATTAGCGTCAAACATGACTCTAAATTACATAAAAATAACTAGGTCCTGGTAAAGTTATATTTTATCATGCAGATATTATTCTCTCTCTCTTTCTCTCTCTCCCCCCCCCCCCCCCCCTGCCTCTCTCGCGTAATAGTAGCCCTCGTTAGAAACAAAGTTCGTACGTAGTCTTTTCCGCTCACAGTGGAAGTCAGGCTTCATATTGCTCCGATCGAGCCTCAATTATCCGAAGTTTTCAAAGTTGGAAACACAGATATAGAGTAGGCTAGATATCTCAGATAGTCCTCAACACAGCGTTTCTCCAAACTTGTGTGCCACAATGTTATAACGATATTCTACTTATATATATTTTTGTATTTATACATTTTATATACACATATATCGAGGATCTATAACAAAATAAACAATAATTAAAAATAATAAAAATCTTTTATACATAGTTGAGTTTGTAATTATCTTTGATAATTAAGTTCTTAAAATAATGTAAGTATAGCTAAGTAATTATGAGTTGGCGCTAAACAAGCTATGTAATTGATTAATTGCGTAACGCATAATGCGCGGCGGCCGGCAGCGCGGTGCGAAACGCCCCTTTGCCGGATAATGCTGAGCGTTTACGAAGTTAATGTCAGCGAGACAACAAGCCGAACGGGCATACAAACCGTCATTGCGTGTACAAAACTGCGAGAAAAAAATTGACGAATTCGTAACTACACCTTTAAGAATTTCTCTGGGAATACTATGTAAAGACTGATAATATAATCAAAGATGAATAAATTGGTAATCACTGAATTTATACAATAAAATGATTTGGTGCAAAACATTTTTTTTTTTTAGAAAATACTAAGGCGCTGCTTATAACTACCATCATCGAGGCCTTAGTTTTCTGACCATAATTTTTACGTTGATTATAACCGTTAAGTCGACAATCAACCAGGGCCTCGATTCTGCTATAGTAAAACCACTTTTCTACCACAGACACTGCAATAAAATAATTTAATTTTAGACTTTAAAACACTGTCGTTGCATTCTACAATTAAATGGCTTTTTGTACAATGAATGAAAAAGTGTATAAAAACTTCGTTTTAGTTAATTTTGGACTTTAAGCCTATAGCAATCAAGTCTAAAATTAATGCCATTTTTTCAGTGTCCGTGGTATGGCAGTAGTTTTATGTTAGCAGAATTGAGGACCAGCAATCGATAATATAATGAATAGGTAGAAAAGTACTGAATTTTGCAATCGTTTGCTGAATTTGTTATGAAAGTTACTATTAAAAAAATACGCTGAAAGCACGATATTTATTATTATGCTAGTACTATCAGTATATAACTCGTGTGAGGTCATCGGTTGTAGCAAAAAATTGGTTGCCTGTAAAGTCGGTATACGGGCGAAAGTTTTACGTGACAACGACTTTGAGTGGTAAAATAATTTTCGCTCTGTCTCTCTCGCTCTTAGGCGGGCTAACTGTGCCCGAGTGGAAGGGACGCGTGCCTCTCACTCGCTCTCATTGTGAGCGCATAACGTGAGCGGAGCGTAACGCAGTTTCTTGAAGTGTCACCCGGCAAACCAATTTATAAGACGTTGTCACGTCAAAAAATACTCGATTATTATTATCGTACCTACTGTTTAATCTAAATACGACATCTAGCCAAACACTTTATATCTGTGATTAGAATTACTTATCTACCAGCTGTCCTGAACAAACTTGCTTGAAGTGAGCTGTTGATAAATTCCAAATTGCTCTGAATTGTTCAATATCGAAATTTAATTGAACTATCAAGTCTTGAATTTCCAATGATTTTCTTCACAAATGAGGTATACGGTATACGCTGTATACAGGGTCCTATTCAACTACCTATAACACCTTTGTTACCCAATTCAACATCATCGGCTAGTCGGTGCACTGTACGGCCGGTATATATCAAACTAGTCTGTGTAGAACTATTGTGCATGTAGAATTTCAAGAGGCAGGTATTCAATTGGTAGACCGCTCAATGTTTGGTTAGTAAATAGTAGATTTTGGGTCAAATCAAGCTGGCTATTATTGCACACTGAATTATAACAGCTCATTACTTTGGTTATTCTTGAATCCACCACGTTCTCGATTCTCAAGAAAAGGTTTGTTTAATAATAGAGCGATAAAACGTTATTTGAACTTAATAATTTATTATTTTCTATTTCAAATCGATTAAGATAGGAAAAAGTGCATCGCTCAGGTGGGACTCGAACCCGCGATCTTTACCTTACAGGGGGAATGCTCTGACCACTGAGCCACCGAGCCAAGCCTGAAGCTATCCAAATTCTCCTATACTACTGTCCTTAGGGCGACGGTGAGAGCCATCTACCGACACTTATACGAACTATCAAAACAATTAATGATGTTGCAATCATTTTTAAACATTGTTTTTCGAGCCCCGCCTGTGCGATTCACTTTTTCCTATCTTAATCGATTTGAAAAATTAGCATTGTAAATGCTTCAAAATTTCATTCAATTATTTTCTATTTGTTACGACTTTACGACGTCAGGCAGTCTACAAACCCATGATATCAATATCACATCCCCATTGCAAGAATTATTCGCTCCCTCACATCAACGAGGCACTAAACATAACGGTGCCGACACGTGCCCAACGATAACGTAGTAATATCAACATAAATAGAGTTATTAGTCTGTTTGTACAGATATAATTATATAGTAATCCTAGCCTGAAGGGAGGGTCACGTGCAGATATGGAAAAAGCTGACCGTGTGAGTCATATTTAGTTAATTATATATTAGGAGGTATTAACAGCAACTAACAGCATCTCTCATGTTAAATAAACATAATGCGGAAGTAGTAAAAATATAATGTAAAATTAGTTCCACTATTTTTAGATTCTTTGAAAAATGAAACTAGTGATAACAAAATAAATCAGTAGTTCCATCATGGAACTTAACCAATGATAGATTTTTATGTAAATTTCGCAGCCAACTAGCTTAATCAGCCGTTCAATTAACTGCCTAGGCTGTTTACTGAACGGTGCCGTTCAATTAGCGGCCTGACTGGTGTTCAGCCATATGATTAAACGGCTAGGCAAATAGTTTGGATCGATGACATGCTAGGAAAATGACTTCTTTCAACTATTTCTGCATGGTTATAAAAAATTTAGCAAGAAGGCTAATGCGGCAGCGAAACGGAGCGGAGACCTTCTAACCTAAACTATCGAAGTCGGATTGCGTAAGTTTCTCAATAAACCTATCATTAATTTGTTATGAATACACCTCTGCCTACACCCTCGAGGATATACAGGTGTAAGTATATGTATGTATGTAATTTTCTGTCTTATTACGGGGCGTTGCCCCATCTTACGAATGGCCTAAGCATTAGCCAGCCAGGTTATTAAATTTTGTAATAAACGTTACGACTGAATATCATTCAGGCCGTTCATTAAATGGCGCCGTTTAGTTAGTTAATTGAACGGCTGATTAAGCTAGTTGGTGGCGACATATAAATAGAAAGAAGAAAGAAAGAAAATTGAGTTTTATTGCGGATATAACACATGCACATATCAGGATTAAAGAAAGATCGATGAAAGATAGTGACAAAGAAACGTTTTACCTGCTAACCTTTACAGAAGTTGATTATAAAGGAATCAGGCTCTGGCGCACGTTTTTCTCTTGAGGAGATTACCGAAACTACCGTAGAAAATAAAAGAGCTAAAGAAGAGAGAACTAAAGAAGAGCGCACACAATTATTCTGGTAACCTATGACCATGGGCTCCATATTAGAAGCTTTGGATGCAATCGGGATAACCACTGGAAAAATGAAGATTAATGCCAAAAGATAAAAAGAAAACAATACTTTTTTAATATATTTTTTATATCTTTATAATAAGGTTTCTTATATCTTTATATTAAATATAATAATATATTATATTTATGATATATTATTATATTTAAATATTACTCTATTAGAAACATTATATCGGCTATTAAAACCCGAAGGCTGCAAGCGACATTAACGTTTTAAAGAAAAATTGTCCAAAGTGACTTCATAAGTTCTTAACACTACAGTGATTTTGCTTTCCAACTGTTCGTTCGTTCAACCGTCGATAGGTTATCAGTCATCAATAAAACGCGACTTCCATGGTTGAGTAGAGTCACCTGCCGCCTACCGGTGCGGTCACCATGAAATTGTGAAACCCATTGTGTATCACACTTGTAATGCATGCCTTTAAAATGTGGTAGCTAATGGAATATTGGTTCGATTGATGAAGAAATAAATTGCTTTTGATAGCTTTTGGGAGAATTGCTTTTATTATTAAAACAGAGGGGTAGCAAAAATTAAAGTATCCGTTTAATATCACATATGGGTCCCCAATTTACCAATTTGAAGGCCAATTTTCGTTTCATTTGACAGATCGAGGCTGGAAAAAAGAAGAGTCCAAAATATTACTGAATAACTCACTTTTGTCCGCGGCTCCGCCCGCGTGGATTTAACCGCTCGACCGATTTTGTGCAAACTTCACTTAAACCATCTACTTAATAGTTCGAACAAAGCCTAAATATTTGGTTTAGATAGGTGAGCCCGTTCTTGAGTTATAAAATTACAACGAAAAGTGACATTAACTTTCATATATATAGATTTATCGATTAATAAAGAACTTCACTGGTTTAGTTATTAGACAAATTTTACACCAATCGAATGTCCCTAAAAGTACTCAATTTGAGATAAAATACGTTCATCTACTCTCATGCTGAATGAAGTGTAAACATTAAAAAAGTAAATATAAAACTTCAATGGCAGTCTAAATTCAAAGTCAAAATTAATTAAGTTACAGGTCTTCTATAGGACAACTGTTTCAATGCATGTATCTCTACATAATCTGGAACTTGGCGCAACGCGCATGCCCGCTATTAGCAAATGGATTTTGGCGCTCAACGTTTCTGTCATGTTAAGCAACTTATATTAATTATTTAATGAGATTAGATAAAGAAGTGTTTAAAACTGCATCCTGCAACCCTCATTTAACAATTTCATAAACTTTTCAATTCATCCATTAACTAACTCAGTGAATGTTATTCTATGCTGAGATTCTATACTAACATAATAGTCATGAACTATACTTGTAATATTATTATAATACATCGACAAAGTTTACTACTTAAGTCAAGACTAAGTTATGGAAAGCCCGTAGCTTGGGCGACTCTAGCACAAATTTGACTCAGAACCTCTGTAACTTCATTACAGCAATAAGCCGAATTTAGCTTCAATTTACCTATTTTAGTTTAGATATTTATAGCGGCCTATATGCAACAGCCTTAGTTTGTTGCTACAAATAACTGTGACAAGGTCCATGGAGCGACGTCTCGCGGCACCACGCTGCCCCTCATTTGCGTTCAAATGATTGTGAACTTTTTCGTATAGATAGCATTAACATTGGTTTGCAATATTTTACCTCGAAAAGTCACTACCTGGTGCTCGCTACAACGCGCTTTAACGGAATTCGCGCATTAACCCTAATCAAATCAAATCAAATCAAATCATTTATTATTTTATAGAAAACACTGTTACAATGATGTTGTCAATATAAATCTGTTTCAAGTGTTCCGACCTTAGAATAGGCATGTAAAATTTCTAAGGGATACAAGTTGTGTTATGTCATGGTCATAGTCAAATAATGATGTGCCATGAAGCGTCAGTTTCTCTTCGCCGCCGCTGACATTGAGGACGCTATCTTATCCCAAAGCCCGGTAACTTACAAAATTTGCATTACCCAAGGGTTTCATCTTTGAAATGATTCCAAGTTTCTTACTAGAGAACTTTGTAAACAATAAACTTCAGCTCCAAACATGAAATACTCATTTGAGTGACGACGACTCAAATATGGGAAAGAAACTTTGACTTTTCACTTGTAATTTTATTTTAAATAGGTATAATGTAGAGAATATACAGTAGTTCCAGACCGAATAGGTTCGAATATTTTGCTATTGATCTTATATAAGGAAGATAAACATATTTAAACATATTTAAGCAAACAAATATTTGCACTACGGGGGAATCCCTAGACCTCTGCCTCGCCAGTCGGACGCTCTAGGGTTCCGCCCTAGAGGCCGCGTTAAATAAACGAATTACTGGTAAAAAGGCTACGAGTTAAATTTTGAACGTGATTTTAAGGCATATTATACAGGTTTTACATGATATATATTATCGACCATATTCCGCCTCAAGGCATGCATATATATTATATACGTGGTTCCCGGCAGAATAGAATTTGGGCCACCCCATCGCTTCCCATGCGGTGTCTACAAGGCGACTAAGGGATAGGGCCGTTTAACGTCAGACAGATATACAGCCCAGACTCAGCTTCAGATACATGGCTAGAGTCAAGAAAAATAGTACCCGGAAAACGGCAATAGGCTCGCCGCCTATTACGAGGAACCGAATACACTGACTGGTGAACGTGGATGTCAATTTAACTCTGCCTAACCCTCCGGGGATAAATGTGTTGTTATATGTATGTATGTATGTATTAATTTATGTATGCATACTTAATTATTTATATAATATTATTTTAATTTTCATGTTAGCAGCCAATGAGTTAAAGATAATGTAATGTCATAATGAAATAAATTACAATTTACATAAGCGTGTCTAGCATAAGCTCGAAACAACTAACTGCTCTTTCACTAAACCTAAAGCTCGTCACAATGCTCTCGATAGATTGCTCACTCAAACGCTCTAATTTATTTTTCTGCAATGTAACTTTCGCAAGAATGCTCATTAAAAGAAAATGTTCAAGTTTATCAGCACCTTTATGGCTATATTAATAAGTGAAGTAATAATAATTACTATAAGATATACTTTCTTTTGTACACGTTAAATCTTCTGCTATTTGCCTGTTATGTGACCATACACCTGGTGACTTTGCGATTATATTTATGTAAAGCAAGAGCTTCCTATTTTTGTGAGCAAAATAATTCAGGAAGCCTTACACAACTTATTTTTAGTGCCATACTTGCATAGAACTCTTTGAGTACACACGCGGTAAAACTGAATAAGGATTTGTTTTAAAAAATCTGATTGAAAATTGTAATGTGTTCGTTTGAAGCTATATTTTTATAAAATGAACTCATAAGGGCCAAATTTAACGTTGCTTTTGATTACCGCAATTATTAAAACAAGCAGTTATTAAATATGTAAGTACATATCTGCAGAAGGTCGAAGATGGCTACGTGATACCTATATATCCATGCGAACCTGAGAGGAAGGTCTTGACAGGTGGGTAACAAAATAATCCTATCAGCGCATCCGTTTTCTTTTCCGTTTGAGTACAGATCCCTAAAAATAGAAAGGATTTAAATCATCTGTTTTAGCTTAATGGACAGATTTGCCCTGGGCAGAGTTCAATATTTTGTTAGGATCTGACATAAAGTACAGCTGAAAAGTTGAAATTCTTGTACTTAGGTACGGATTTAGGTGATTTGTCTTATTTTTCACTTGATGCCATTAACGCTATTTATAATTTCTAATATATACTTGTAGGTTGCTAAATACTTAATTTTTGTATTTGCTCAAGGAACTCCAGTTTTTGCGTGTAATAATAATAATTTTAGGAGCAGCATCTCTATTTTGTACCATTTTCAACTTGTCGACTAGACTAATGGTGCCAAACGTGTTGTTATTTTTCATACCTTTAGGTCGTCAAATTGACAGCACCTGCTGCAAAATATAGTGACCGCCATTATGGCGGCTATTCTATATCTGACGGTAAAGTATTTTATTATACGGTCAAAACTCTAACTCAGTGTTAGATCATAAAAAGTGTCCGACAAACGGCAATGAGGTCACTATGTCGCAGCCAACTAGCTTAATCAGCCGACTTTTACTACACAGCGCCGTTCAATTAGCGGCCTGAATGATGTTCAGCCATTTGATTATACGGCTAGGCAAATGGTTCGCATCGATGACGTTTAATTACTTGCCATTTAATGACAGCCATTTAATTAAACAGCTTTGAAAATGACATTATCTGCTTAGTTATAAAAAAATAGCCACGAAGGCTAATGCGGGCGCCTCGCTCCGCTTTGCTCTCGCAATAGACCATCTAATATAACCTATTCAAGTCGGATTGCGCAACTTTTTCAATAAACCTATCACAAATTTTCTGTGAATACACTTCTGCCTATCCCCTCGGGGATTTACAGGTGTGAGTATGTGTATGTATGTAATTTACTGTATTAATTCGGGGTGGTGCCCTATCTTACAAATGGCTTTTTCACTAAACCTATCACAAATTTTCTGTGAATACACTTCTGCCTATCCCCTCGGGGATTTACAGGTGTGAGTATGTGTATGTATGTAATTTACTGTATTAATTCGGGGTGGTGCCCTATCTTACAAATGGCCTAAGCATTAGCCATCCAAGTTATTAAATGTTGTAATAAGAGATACGACTGAATATCATTCAGGCCGTTCATTGAATGGCGCTGTTTAGGCTGATTAAGCTAGTTGGCTTATGTTAAATGGGTTTAGTAAATTTTAGTAGGGAAATTTACGTAGGTGTTCATGAATGCTTAATATTCCATTCAATAATCTTAAAGTCAAAATTTAAATACCAAATATGAAGCAGACATTTAAATATCAAAACGGATTATTTGAAATTCTAAAATCCGTGCAGCGGTTAATCCGTTTTGTTCATCGACTAGCGGTGGAATAATCAAAATTCACCGCGTTTGCTGTTCCAATACTTTCAATTCAATCATAAATATGCGAGCTAGCTATGAGAGCCAGATATGCAAGGCTTTCCTTAAATTCTTTTTTGCATTCGGCGGTATTTGTTTTACTATCAAATATAGCCCACAAATTCGTGTGGTGATGGGCAAAGAAAACCATCATTTTAGAGCGGCGCGGCAGTTTACTATAATTTAAGATTAGGGGATTTGAGCCCCTCCGCCATCGTAGCAACCCATGCTATCAATAGACACCCAAAAACGGGTACTACGCGTAAAGAGTACATTTTGTGACGTGTTTGAGGTCAAGATATGAAGGATACTTATCGATCAGATAAGAAAAACTGCAGTCAGATTTTCGGGGACTGCCGGGGTAAAGTTTTTTTAAATTTTTTCCATTTTTTTTCATTTTTGCATTTTTCATCAACTTATGCAATTATAATTATTTAATAACAATATATAGTAATATAATATGTGTATGTGTGTGTGTGTATGTGTGTATGTATGTATGTGTGTGTGTGTGTGTGTGTGTGTGTGTGAGTGTGTGTGTGTGTGTATGTGTGTGTGTGTGTGTGTGTGTGTGTGCGTGTGCGTGTACGTGTACGTGTCCGTGTACGTGTACGTGTAGGTGTACGTATACGTGAATGTGTACGTGTACGTATACGTGTATGTATACGTGTACGTATACGTGTACGTGCACGTGAGTATATGTCTGTGTCTGTATGCGGACTCATAATCATATCGCCTCCACTCGGCCGAGCTACATGGTAGGCGGAGATAATCGCTCGTCCGAGCTACATGGTAGACGGAGTTAATCGGTCGGCCGAGCTAGATGGTAGGCGGGTGTTAGGTTCTTTTTCTTTACGGAATTTTTGATTCGGTCGCTGCGCTCAAAGCTCGCTATGAAAGCTATGCAATGATTTAAAAAGTCAGCTAAATATTATACTGTCCAATATCCAAATGAGCACCAAAATCTAGACGTTGTCATAGGCACATCCCATTAAAGGGTGTTACCTAATTAATTGAATTAATAGATGAATGGATGGTTGTAACTCAATTACCTATGCTCGAACAGCTGAACGGGTGTGGATCACATTTTAGTCTAGAATAGCACATTTGCTACATTTTATTTCGGAAATACGTTCTTGTGGAACGCAGGCCCTGCCCTAGTAGACAAGTAACAATTCATTGATATTTGTATTGTAGAATAGAATGGTGAATGTATGTGATTGACACGTATTTTGGTGTTTAAGACGGTCCTCAACGTATGTCAATCTAATACACTAATCAATGTATCTTATCTAGTCTATTCTATCAACGATAGTACTTCACATGAACAAATCAGTTTGTTTTATTTAAAAAGTAATTCTGAGAAAATGATATCAAGTACCTAAAAATTTCTCAACAAGTATTGAAATTACAACAACATAATGGCCTTTACCTTATTATTCAAATCACCAAAAGGAATGATGAATTATGAAACGAACGTTGGGAGACAACCATTTTCATGATTACTAAAAACAAACCTTATTCAAAAGTCATAGAGTGTAATCTTCATTATAGTACAGAGTTATTTGAAATGGAAAAAGTAATGAAATTGCTTTTGAAAATATGTAAGCTAATTTTATCACAAAATTGGTACGAACTCCTTCAAAAGACTTATTTATTACGTAGGAAAATACATAGTATAATCTGTGACTTCGTCCGTATTGGAGTCGGTTATTTTAAACAAGGGGTTGTTGATTTACAGTCACTCTCAGAAATGGTTGAAAAATTAGGTACTATATTTAGTGTTATGGCCAGGATTTGAACCCGGGTTAGCGCGATTGAAAGGCCGACTCTTTAACCGCTAAGCTACCGAAGCTACGTATGTTCCGCTATACAGATTTATAGCACTACAAAAAAAAACTTCATATGCATATAAATTATTAATTTTATAAAATCCTTTGACCTGAATGACTGAAGTATCAACGTACAGCCTAAGCCGCTGATCGGAGAGACCTGAAAGTTGGAGGATGTGTTCTTTGTATGACGTCGCCATCCGATCAGATAGGATTTTCTGAAATTCTACCCCTAAGGAGGTGAAAAAGGGAGGTTAATTTTGTATGGGACAACGTAATTCCTTAATCCAATCTACTTCAAAATTTGTATAAACCGTTTTGAACACCAATCCAATCCTTTTATCCAATCTTTATAAGCGAACTGCCTGGGCTTCGCCCTTGGCATACTTTGAAGCATGTTATATACCCACTGTTCCCGTCTCTAGCCGTTTTTATTAGTTTTATTCTGTGGTTGAGTCTTAAATACCTGTGTTTGATGTCTAAAGCTTTAAGTCTATGATATTTATCAAATAAAAAACAGTGCAATTCAAATAAAACCTATTCAATTTGCTTTCATTTATCAAATTCAACAAAAACCATATTAAAATAAACATGGTCATTCGTAGGCGAATAATAATAACAAGTAGCCAAGTGCTTGTTGGACTCGCCCAAGAAGGCGAGAAGAAATCATGTCCTTGAAAACACACTTGATGGAGACGGAGACGATAGGCAGTTCTACTCTAACTTTTGAAGAAACGAGCACTTTACTTTGTCACCGGACGGCTACTACGCCTGACGACGAAATTCGAGTGGTAGATTCGAAATGCAAGGAGATTACGCTGAAACGCCTTTTGTGCAAGATGTACATAACCTGAAACCACAGAGGTCGTGGCACGTTGCGTGTATGTGAAGAACAAGGTTCTCGGTGGGCGGTATGTTTACGTCCCTAGCCGTTTTTATTTTTATTCTGTGGTTGAGTCTTATTATCATAGACTAAAAACTTTTAACATCAAACACGGTTATTTAGGACTCAACAGTTAAAAAAATCAAAAATAAAAACGGCTAAAGACTTTAACATGCTGTTTTTTTATTTGACAATTATTTGACAAAACAAAAATATTTTTTCGAACAGGTAGTTCTGAGATTAACTATATCCTATAATAAATCCTATGACAAATCACTATTTATAAGTACATTTTCATGCATAGAACACATTCGGTATTCTTTATCCAATAGTAATGTGAAATAATGGTTAATGTATGTCAACATGTGACGAATTGGCAGTCATTGTGCTTGTGGGCTGCTTTTATTTGATCGAGATTTCGGGGTAACTTTGATCCTTTGATCGCGAATCTAGGGTAACTTTGGCACGCTGTAACAACGATAATCGATGAATTGATGTTAGGAGTCGTTTATTATATTGATAAACAGTTTCGTGCAATTGACAGTAATATGAGTCGTGAATGATGTCAAAATATGGCAGCATCGACATATAGGTAGGTTGTGAGCTATGGATGGATTATTGGATATGATTTCCGTAAAGGAGAAAAGTGATTATTGAATACATACAAAAAATAAAAGTAGTCCGGTGTAAAAAAAGTCTTTGTAGGCTGATGGAGCCTTTTAGCATATCAGTAGATGATAAGTACTATCACCTGACGGAGTGCCTCTGTGATGTAGCGTCATTGCAAATGCTTGTATGCATGAATGCCTGAATATTTGTTCGTTTGTTTCTGTGTATGAAATGTATGTATTTATAAAAAAGGGCTTCTATCTTCTCTACAGCACTTTGGGTGATATTTAGCTAAACCGTCACACAGACACCTGTTTCTCAGAAGTAATCATACGGGAACATTAAATTCAAATTATCCTAAGACGCGTCGCGTATTTAACGTTCCAAATTCATAATTACTATACGTAGCCTGCGCATGTAAGCATTCAAATTTAATGACATTTACCGCTTGGTTGAAGTTGTGAGGCCATATTGATGTGACCACTTCTAATAATCATTAGAAATTGCTACATCACTGCGGTCTAATTACTCACGCCCTGCTTGTTATTTGACCACTAAAATTGATTGAACAATAATCTACGTACCGGAAAATTGAACGAAGTTTTGGAAACAATCTTAGATCTTATATAATGGGAATAATAGTAATGTAACAAAATATTTTACTCAAACATTTAAACTTTACTTATACCTACATGGGGCACACTAAAAGTTTTGCACTTCTAGCTAATCGGAACTATTTGAATTATGAATGTTATATTTTTTTAAACGTTGTAACCTTCTTAGTAACAAAAGAATAATTGGCGGTAAATCATTTGTCAATTGTTTTTTATCACTTATCAAAGTTCTAAGTACGCAACGAAAAGTCGAACAGATTTTAGAGCGATGATGTTTTAATGATTTTAAAAGTTTTCTCTCTCCCCATGACTGTGTCCGCTCGTCTTCAAAATGCTTTTGGAAGAGAAGCACCTTTTATAACACCGTGAGGTGATGGTTTGCTGAATTTGAGACAGGTCGGGTTTCCTTACATGACGAATTTTATGAAGGGCGGCCTTCAACTGCCGTCAACGAAAATAATGTGGCTACTGTTAAGCGGCTAATTGGAGAAAACCTGCGGATAACCTATGAGACAATTTGAAGACTATTGGTGATTTTTATGAGACAAATTCAGAAAATTTTACACGAGGAATTTAAAGATCGGAAGCTTTGTGGTTCTCCTGTTTCAAAAAATGGTTCTATCGCATGAAAATATCTATAAAATGTCAAAGATGTAGGAAGGAGTATTTTTAATAAACATTATATTTTGGTTATAATATGTTTTTTAAGTTTTAGTGAACTTTTAGTGTGACCTGCGATGCTCAAGCCAATATGATATTCTAGAAGGCTTAGGGTAGAGCAGAATAAACTTTCAATAATAGGCTCATACCTCACATATACACCCCGTCTGATCCTGTGCCGATGGCTTTGAAATGTTCCCGTCGAATGTCACCACCTCACCTCAATGAAGATTACTACTGATCACTAACTTTGCTTTTAAATATTCTGATTAAAAAGCCACCACTCCAGTCTTCTAAAAGGTTATAGTTTGGACTGTACCTAATACCTAATCTTTTATTAAAAAAATCAGTGCCAAATTTAAAAATGTGTCGTTGTTACAATGACAAGATCTAATTATTGTCTATTGTTATTCCATAGATAATACTCCAAAATGAGGGTTTTATTCTCTATGTTGTCTCGCCATAGCGAATTTAACACAAGTGTTTGACAAACAGCTTCAAAATGAGCTTTTGTCAAACGGGACTGGTTGTATTTGTTGCGCTTACACTAATGAAGGTAGACAAAAGAGTATTTGTAAAATGTTTCAAAGCGTTTGGTTTAATTTTACAATTAAATGTTTTATACATAATGGATGTAGTTAAGTCGCTAAAGGGGTGTACTTCTTATGACGTAAGGTTGTCATTATTATTGCACGTGATTTTAATGTAATAGTAATGTTAGGAAGGAAAGTAAGTCAGCAATATACGCAATGTTATACATTAAAATAAACTAAGCATTTTAAAATTTATTATTGGCACTGATCATGCCCTTTTAGATATGATAAGATAAAATTATTTATTTGCTTAAATATCAGTAGATATTAGATATACATTCACAGGCATGCAAGATATTAAGGTAAAAGCATCTATGGCAAACACTTTAAGGACAAATCAAACTTTATTCTACAAAATTTAAAAATTTTTTTAAAGAATGGTCGTTTTGTACTTTTATTAACTGTTAGAGCAAAATTGGGACATTGACTTTAGCAGGTAAAATCTTAAAAAACTAGCGTATTTTTACTTTTAATACAATTATTATACATTTGGTCGTAAACACTAATAGTGCACAATCACTTAAAACTGTTGGAAATTCTAGGGATAAAAATACGGCAATGATTTAAGTGTAAATAGGTCAACAGTTTACATGCTTTACATCCATACTAAATTTAGCGATAATCACTATTAATAAATAATATCATAACTATTAACATCAGTACATACCTACGCTTTAGTAACCCTTAGTAAAAATCTCAAGAAACAACCGTCTCTGATTCAAAATTTACTTGCGACAGTGTTGCGAATTCTTGAACATACTTATGTTTATAGATACCATTATTCAATATTCATATAAGCAAAGTGGTTACTTTTCTTATAATATAGGCTTTTATTCGAAAGCGTCGCTATTGGGACAGTGTCCACTATTGGTGTTTTTACCTTAATTTCGTTATATACCAGTCATATTTGACCGTTTTATGATTTGTAAATTATAAGCGTAATTCGAAAACAATTTTAACTAGGGGTAAAATAATGTCTGTTAAAGTGATACTGTCAATAAACCTAACTTCCCACCCTAATTGCCAACCAAAAAATCAGAAAGACAAATAAATCAAAAATGACAATAGAGAACGCACTTGATGACAGTCGAACCGTAAACGAGAACTGGCTGATGAAAAACAAATTCCAAATATAGATTCGAAATTCAAATAGATACCAATGAAAAGCTGCCGCGTGGCTGGTTACAGGGCGGCAAATATTATATTCGTCTTTTAAAAATATTGTCATTCTATTATGAGTACTATTACACTGCTAGTAGATAGCTAATAGCATTTTCTAAAATAATCAACTACAAATTTAATATTGTTAACTATTATGGGTGTCATGAAAAACAAACTTGCAGCTACATGTTTAATAATTTGTCACTAACAAGACTCAACTCTACGAATCTATGATTAAAGCCTATATTTGAAATAGCCATGTGTTGTTACTAGCAAACGGATAATCTGTACAAGTATGGCTGCCACGCGGCGAAGCGTCCCTCCGTTGATAATAAAATGCTTTTGGCAAATAATTACGTTATTTGATTTTAGATGGATGATGGTCGTAGGGTAAACATTATGGAATCCGTACGTGGGAGATTTATTAAGCGTGTTGAGTTGCGTTTTAGGGATGAATTAATCTCATGACATGGGTACGACTTTTTTCTATACAATCACGAAATATGAATTCGAAAGGAAACCTGTAAACCTCGTTAGGATGGTAACTAGTACAGACTCAAACTCAAATCAATCAAATCACAGAAAGCCGTTACATCTTTAGGTGTAGCTTTCAAATGAAGATAAGCTTCAAAGTAACTGAAGAGCAAGAAAGAGCAATTGCGTATTTTACTGAGGGGATTTCCGAAGTTAAGTTCGAAATGAAGAATGTGCCCCGAAAAGTAATTACCTACCACATTGTAATATATTTATGCTCCCGGGTTCGACACAAACCTAATAATTAAGAACGCCTTTGTTATGTGGGGAAGTGCGACCCAGAATTCATATTGAATAATTGTTATTTTTATGTGTTTTTTGTTCTTGAAAAGTAATAGTACTAACTACTCTTTTATATAAAAAAGTCAGTTTAAAACCACAACTCGGCTATTAAAAACACACGCTTTAAAACGTGTCAAACAAGAAAATATGTATCAAGAATAGCCTCTGCGCTGAAATCTTCGATTTTTGATGCTTCAATCCGTTCCTTCAATTCAGTCTAAGTTGGATTGAAAATAATACAGTAATAAATTTACCATTTAAAATGAATTAAAACACTGCTTACGTGAGGTTCCGTTTAAAACATTGCAGAGGCACCGCGTGACTCGCTTTAATTTTACACTGTGTCGAGTCGTAACTAGTTCTCCGTACGAATTTATCGACGCCCATAAAACAGTTTATTTGCTCATCTGAAACGTTGTCCAATTTGACTTCCTTAATGTTAGAACTTAAGCGACTATATGACTTATCACTGGTCCTCTCTAGCATATATACTCATTTTTTAAGTGCGGGGATACCCCTCAAAAAAAAAAGATGAGTTGCACTCCGGGAGTGCCGGCAGAAGTGAAAACTTTTTCTTTCTTTCTTTCTTCGTTATATACAGAGAAAAAGATAAAAAAGAACACACCATGCCATACCATACCTATAATAAAGCTCCAATCATAATAGAACCTATCACTAATTTTCTGTCAGAAGACATTAATGAATTACAAAAAGAAAAAATAATCACAAAAAGAAAAAATAACCACAAAAAGTAATAAATTACAAAAAAAAAACAAAACGTAATAAATTACAAAAAGAAAAAAATAATCACAAAAAATTTCAGAAGCTTAGTTACGAACCCGGTACTATCTGGAACCATATGGACTTACAGTCGAAGCGCTAACCGTTCAGCCGAGAAACTTCTTGACGCACCTAACAAAATGAACAATCTTTAGCTGTTGGAATGTTGTATGATGTCAGTCGTCGGTTACGGTTCAAAGGTCAACTAATCCTAACGCCCGTTTAACATTTTTAACCCATCCAACGCCGCTAAAGAAGTTTTCACTTCAAAAAAAAAACAATTTGATACAGGGTTAGATCATAGTCTGGAATAACTCATATGTTTTATAATAAGCCTACCTTCATGACTTTTGAAAAGGTTAATGCCCTTGTTTGTTTCACTGCTCCAATTGTATAATTCCGCTCGCTATTTTGTATTTTTATTGAGCTACGTTATTGAGTGTACAATAAAATATGAAATATGTTATTATTCCTGTGTATTCATGAAAAATTACTTCATGAATAATTACCTACTACCCACAATTACCTATATTATGCGTTAGGGTTCCCACACATAAACACGATACGACGTCGCGTCGTACAACGATGCGGCGTCGTTTCACGATACGACGTCGCATCGTGGAAATCTACGATGAGCATCGTAAAAAAAAAACACGACATCGTAACGTAATGTGCCACGCACGATACACGGCACGATGCCGTCGGTACAGCGGGGTGGTTTTATTACTTACGGTACGCTAGGTTATTACTTACCATATTTTGTTTTTTCTTGATTACTTAATTCTTGAAAACCGGTAAATACATTTCCGCACATCTCTTTAAATGCTGTTGTTTTTGCATTATTATTCTTGTATTCTTCAGATATTTTATCCCATAGTACGGGACGCTGCTCGACTAGGGTAATTAAATTATCGACCTCAATATCATCCGTCATTTTTGAATTTCGAATAACAACTACGCAGGATTGCATCGTGAGTTTCTAACGTCACGACGTCGTATTGTGCATCGACACGTTACGATGTCGTGTCGTAGATTTCCACAAAGCGACGTCATATCGTGAAACGACGCCGCATCGCAGTACGACGCGACGTCGAATCGTGTTTATGTGTGGGAGCCCTCAGTCTGTATGGAAGGTTAAAAGTAATGAGATAAAAATAATGTCAATAAATTAAATTAGACCAATTACTTCCTTACTGAATTAGAATCCAAATCGATTTAAATTTGAAGAAGTTGAATTGGTTTAGGCGGGAATCGAACCCGCGATCTTTGTCTTACAGAGGCAATGCTTTGGTCAGGTCATTGGCGAGGGTCTGGTAGCTTAGTGGTCAAAGCATTGCCTCTGTAAGGCAAAGATCGCGGGTTCGATTCCCGCCTAGACCAATTCAGCTTTAACAAATTTAAATCGATTTGAATATTTAACATTAAAAATGTTAAAAATTTAATTCAAATTGAATCAGAATTATTGACTTGGACTGCAGCATGGGACATTCTGAAAGTTACTAATTGTTACAAATTTAGACGGCTGAAGTATCGAACTGTAACTTCATTTGTTTCCCCTATCAGACACTTCTACTGCATTAGAACTTTCTAAAGCGACCTTTCGAAAGGGCAGATGGAATCATGAACGCATTCTCCGTTATTACCACACAATGAAATTAGGTCAGCTCTGACACTACGTTCTAGGGAGACAAGTATAAACGCATTAAGTCTAGGTGCCAAGAGGACATCCGTTTGTAGAATAGGCAAACCACATTCTGACAACTGATTCACGCTTCATAGTTGCACAGATTGTTACTAACTAAATTGGCATGAATGTATGAGAGGAAAGTGCCAGTCTCTGTATCTGGAGTGAATAATAGCACGAGAACTATTATACTTGATATAAGTTCTATCAACATGGAGATTTTATGTATGATAGGGGTGGACACATTGTATTTAGTTTTTGATAATAAGTTCAACAATTAAAAATTATAATAAATCTAATTAATATAAGGACTCGAAAGCGACGGATTTGCATGAGAGCTTGAAAAGTTTAAGTACAGCAGAGGAAGGGCTTTGGTGTTGGTTTTGGTTTAGTTCTTGGTAATTCATGTTGTTTTGCTTGCATTTTGTGAGTTTTTGCTTGTATTGCTAATTCATTTGCACTGAAGATTTGACTTGATTACAACAAGAACGGGGTGACCCGTTCTTTGTGTATGCGGTTATAGCAAAAATAAAAAAAATCTAGTCGGAAAGGGTAAGGGCAAAAGCTCACACTAGGCACTCCGCTTGCAGAGAAAGGCAAAGTGTTATCGTATTTTTTCCATTTCTTTGCCGCACTATTAAAACCTGGAATTCCGAACCAGCCTACGTTTTTCCTTCTTCCTACAGTGAAGCATCTGACGAGGCCGTCAAGCTTAGTACCACCATTGTAATATGCTACTTCAACTTCAGCAGTGAAGACAAATTGGCATATCCAATTTAAAAGAAAAGAGAAATTATTATAAAACCATCTAATTTTCAGCAGGTGACCAAGGTAGAGTAACCGTCGTAAAAAGGGTGAATGCCCCGGTCTTTACTTCATCCTATAAAGTATTAGATAAGAAGAAAGATAATATTTTATTTTTTCACTTTTGTTTTCAATATTTAAACAGTTTTTGTCACCTTAAGTAGGAAGTCATTTACCTACTAAACCTGTGAATTCAGACTTTATTAATAAAAATATCTGGTTTTTTCCAATAAAAGTTTATTAAAATTCATTGTGCAGCTGAACTGAGTTCTATGCATTCTTTCTTTGCACCAGGACTATTAAATATGCTTTTATTACGCAAGCGAACGACGGATGCACTAATGTCCCCTTTATTGAAACCTGTTGACGACTTTTAATTAAATTGCTGCAGCAATAGGGCTGCTTGTCGGCTTATAATTTAGGATTTTTATTAAGCTAATCGCTAATGATAACATAGTTTGCATTGTTGGCATAAGAGTTAACTTAATCATGTGGTATTTTCAAAAGAGTGGGCTGCAAAGATGATGAGCCTCTTCAAATATGAAGAATATGTATGAAACAAGAATTAATAAATATAGGTCAAAATAATTGTCGGCCAGGAAACACACGTCCATAGGCCACGGTAGCTACTTTCCATCCGGTGGACTGTAAGCTTTTTGGATTGGATTACGTCAGATAAGTCAGTTAGTACCTACAATTAAACACAATTTTCAGTTTGTACAACTTTATTCTCAATACTAACGAAGTGTACATTTATGATATCAAAATATAATTTATAGATTTAATATTATAGCTTTCATAAATTATTATACATATTTTTTTATAACAGAAATACACCTAATTCTATAAGTCTAATTTACTTCTAAACTTAAAAATTACTCTAAATCTTATATCTGTCGCCGCCAACTAGCTTTATCAGCCGTCCAATTAACTGCCTAGGCAGTTAACTAAACAGCGCCATTCAATTAACGGCCTGAATGATATTCAGCCGTCTCGTTTATTACATCATTTAATAACCAGGCGGGCTAATGCTTTGGCTATTATTTATTTTCATAACCATGCGTATTATAAATAAGTCATTTTTCTAACTGTTTAATTTGAATGGCTAGGCAAGCAGCTAAACGTCATTGATCCAAGCTATTTGCCTAGCCGTTTGATTAAATAGCTGATCACTATTCAGGCCGTCAATTAGATAGCGCCGTTTAGTTCTGCCTAGGCAGTTAACTGAACGGCTGATTAAGCTAGTTGGCGGCAAAATTACATATATAACCGGTATAGACCGGTACGGATACAACCGTTAACCACGCTAAGGTTTTGTTGACGAGGTATAGGTATTTAAAAAGGCGTAATAACGTTTAGGTTGCTTGGCGTTTTGAGTTTCGAGGTATGTGTAATCAGAGTGCCTAGTGCGAGATGTACATAAGTACTTTGAATGATTGCCACTAGCATTCACTAACATTTTAAATCAACCAATCACATTCGCAAACACTGTCTCACCAAGCGCTCTTCAAGTTTGGTGCGTAAAGTAAAGCCATTATCTACTCGCAAAAAATGTTTCATAATCTTGCCGCCAAGCCCTTTTTTTCATTCACAAGTGAGAAACGGTAAATAAAGAAAATTTCACACTAAGCACTCTGGTAAAAGCGATGCATGACCAGGTATTTGATGGTGAATTATATAAAAAAAGTTAACACAGAAATTAGTAAGTTTACAACAACAAAAACATAAGTAGGTCTAAGCTTGTTATGTTAAAACGGTTTCCTGCGATTTCAAGATCTACCTGAATACCACTATCATTACTTGATACAATAAAGTTACAGAGAATTTTAAGTAGTGTAATGGTTCAGCACAACAAACTTTCTATAATTTACAGAAATTATTAACTATTTGGCACTTTTAAATGCACCAAATGTCATTTAACAAAATATTGTCTGTTTTTACTATTTCCATTACAATAGGAATGGATTAACTGAGTAGACTTCTAAGTTCAAGAATGGCGAAAAAAATTTTTAGGACTTTAACTCGTATCATTATCACTAACGACATCAATATGTTCTTGATCACACCGGTCTTGGTTCTTTGATAAGCAGGAACTTCTCGCACAACAGCACTCCTTTGAACCACGAGTTGATGGCATAGGAGATTCTTCCTTCTTTAGCTTAACGCGGCGATTCTGGAACCAGATTTTCACTTGTTTTTCAGACAACTTCAGCCTAGAAGCAATCTCAATTCTCCGAAGTCTTGAAAGGTACATGTTCGTGGAGAATTCTCTTTCCAACTCTAATAGTTGATGGCCTGTGAACGCAGTTCTGATTCTTTTACTCGAGTCTTCTTTTAAAGGTACACGTTTTAGGTCTTTAGAGTAACCTGGTAGGAGTTCTTCTGGATGACCAAGTGGTGGGCTTGGTGTTTCATTCCTACTTTCACTTGATAATGAACTTTGACTTTTCGTCGGAGACGTTGCTATATTATAAGGATGGTGCAAATGCGGAGACACAGACTTCTTCCTCTTACTTACAAAGTTCACAGGTTCTTGGCGTTCACTTTTAATATAACGTTCAAAGGGTTTTGGTTCAACTTGAGCTTCATGGATATCTTGACGAGGCAATTGATGAACGAAAGGGTATCGAAAATTCAGTTGTTCCAAAAACGGTCTGAACAAATCTGTTGAACGTTGCTGGTGTAGACCAAAACTGAGAAGGTTGGTTAAGTGTCCAGGATACGGGTAAGGTAAGATCTTTGGACGTGTATCTTGATGATGTCCTAGTAGTGGTATATAAGGATGTATAGGCTCACTGGATAACTGACTATTCTTGCAGTCTTTAGCGTCACTTATTAAAGTGTCGACTAAAAACGAACGCGACATGTTGATGTGTGTAACGAGCTCTCGTGATAAACCCCAGTGCACTACTGAGTTTGAATTACGTCTCACATGAAAGTAACAATTACAAAAACTACCCCCACTTAGCGCACCCTATTGTAAATACACACAATAGACATCGAAGCGTTTTGGCAATTATTTGGCCCGGCCCACCCTTTTGTCGGTGAGACGTCAACCCCGGTTACTACAAAAAAAAATGAATGGAGCATTTTAGTAGCACTGAATAATTTTATATGGGACGTGAACATCCCCAATATCTGTCTCATTAAAACCAAGTTTGTTTCTGTTTATTAAAATCATGTTGATCAAATTTTGAAACCGGTGGACTTGGATGAAGGGTTTGATAGCAATAGACTAAACCTAAATCAGTATTTTTGAAAATCTGTAGCCCGCAGATCCGCTCGCATGGAATTTTGATCATGTCATCATTTGTATCAAAATTAAATAAAATTCCAGGGATAAGACGTAATAAAAAACCTATGTGTTATTCCAGACTTAAATGTTCGACTTAAAATCATCCAGATTCGTAAAACCGTTTGAGTAACAAACATTTTCACAACGGAGCATATAAATGAAATGGAAGCATTTCTACATCTCTTACTGATTGACTTAGAGACAACGCACAGCCAAAACCGCTGGTCTTAGAGACTTGAAATTTGTAGAGAATATTTGTTTTGGTGCGTGTAATAGACGAATACCTTAATGATAAAATGCTTGGTCATCCTAATCTTTTTGCACGCTCGCACAGTATAAATTTGTTTTAAAGAAAACCATATTTAAAAAAGAACGATAACGTTGTTCACTGAGTTTCTTGTTGGTATCTTCACGGGTCGGGGCTGCACACGCTCACCGAATGCCCGGCGTTTGAGACGCCGAGGCGGGAGCTTGTGGCGGCCCTGAGGGTGAGAGTGCTCACGCCCTCCACCTTCTGCGAGCAGGTCATGCTCGCGAAGGAGACAGCAGAAGCAGGTCACGGTGGCGGCGCGCATCGTAGGACGATGCGCGCCTCCCCACACCGGGGTTGAGTCGGGGACCGCGTGGTCCCTCCCTTCCCGTGGAGGGCCAGACCGAGAGGGATGGCCCTGGGTCAGCCGGGGTGCGAGGGATATGTCGCATGACAACCTCACCTTCAGCCTAGCACTACGACCCAGAGACGGCGTGCGGTTTAGTCGGTTCGAGTCCGACATAACCTACCCCTCCGGCTTCGGAGGGGTGGGTATCCGTAGGGATTTCCCGCACGTAAAAAAAAAAAGAAAGTATCTTCACGGTAGCCAGTAACTTATCGAACCAGAGAAAGAATCATTTTCAAATGATTTTTTTTCTTTATTTAATATTATTTTAACTATTTCTTCATATAATTGTACAATTTTGACGTCCATATTTGCTCTTTATGTGCCTAAACTGAATAAACGAAATTTATTGTTTGATTCTTTGGAAGAATCAAAGAATCAATCAAATCACTAAGAAAGATTTTTTTAACGACTGGACAAGTTTTCACTAACTTTGGTTTTTTGAATTGGTCTTTGTTGCCGAAAAGCAATTATCACAATTTAAATGTAATTAATTCACGAAATAATGTACTATTAATATGTATTGGGACGCTAATATCACTAATAAATTGTTGTCATAACAACGGAACTACAAAGTAACGATCACTTTTGATTTGTCGAATGATAATACTCGTATTTATACGATGTCATTCTCTGTCAGGTATAATTTTGGATAATTTACAATAATTTGTTGTGAATTAAGAGTAATGTACTATGATTTCACCTGTATTAATTGATTAACAGTAATAAAAAAATGTTTTTGAGACGGAAGCTTCGATGTTTTGAAAAACTCACTACTAAGAGGGAAAAATAGGCGTTGGAAGTTTAAACGCCAAGTCCGTCAGTTTACAAAACATACGTTTGGTCGTGGGAAAATCTAATTCATAATATTAGTAGGACTATTTAATATGTTAAGGTCTAAAACATCCCTATCTTTAATTCACCATCACCGTGAATACAAACAAACTGACAAACAGTGATTACTAGCCGTCTAAAGAGGGATGAGATTATGGGAGGACACGTGCCGCGCAAGAGGCTCTCATTAGCCCTTAGAGGCCGTGGGGTGAGTTATCTTGTTCAATTACAATCGTAATTACATTATTTTATTAGGGGTTATTATATTTGTATCAAAGCTACTATTGTCAGTAATTTCCTTTTATGTTACCTTATAGCACGAATTTATCCCTAGCTAGAGAAACCATGAAAAATGTTTTACAATTTAATTAGCCGTAGGTTACTCATTTTATTTGTTTATTTTTAAGAATGAATTCAGCTTACAAGGATTGGCTATGATCCATTTAGTCTTTATATGCATACATAGTCATGAGTGATAATATCGCTAAGCCAGAATCGTTCGTACTGCTACCAAAAAAAAACACTTTTGGCAAACCCTAAGCCTAAGCCAAAGCCCAAGACTAACATACATAAGTGCAAATCTATGGGAACGACCACCGCATTATCAAAATTTTATTAAGCACTTACACTTTTATTACCTCACACTCAAAATACGTCGACCCTTACGCCAAAAAGCTATTATTGTAACAAAATTACACCATCCTTTAATTTCGTACCAAATAACAAAACTATCAATTCTATAGAGTGCCATCCAAACACTCAATGTCACACACCATCGCGTTTCTATTATGAATAAAACAAATTAAAAGCCAAACCACCCTAACCCCAAAAATATATAAAAACAACTACATTGACCACAAAATTTCGACTCTCAAGCACCCGCGACAATTTTACGCCAGAATCCCGCTGGTATCACGAATTTTATAAAAAATCTATCAGAAATTTGTCGAAGGTTATTTATCGACAGAGGCGTGGCAAGAATTTTATTTGGCATACATTTTTGTATAGAAATGGATATAAAAATGTATGATAAGTGGAAAACGTGGTGGTTTAATGACCCAGCAAATAGGTGGTCACAAAAACTCGACAGATGTTTTGCACGCGTTAGGACCTATGGATATTTGAAGGGAGTCGTCGGATACACTACGCTATTATGGTTAATAAATTATGAATTATAGATGATAATACCGGAACATTCATAAGTTTGATGTTGGTTTTATTTTATTTTTAGTTATTGTTACTAATCTATTAAAACGTGCAGCAAAGATAGGTACTTCGTAGAGATAAAATGTTATATAAATTAGTCAGAAGTAAATGAACTACAGTTGTGTAGACCATGTCGTAGAAGATTGATATATAGTAACCGCTTCTCATTAAAGGGCCAAGTACCTACGGTTTAATATTTGATACTTTAGTGGTATGAAAAATATTTGTATCTACCAAATATCCAATACGGCTACGAAACCCAAGTCAGTGATAATAACAAGTCATGAATGTTATAAGCAACTTTAAATGTATTCATCAAACTTTGAGAGTTTCGGGAAATTACGTAGAGTTGAACATTTTTAGGATTTTTTTTTTCTTTTTATACAAATAAATATATAATTGTACAAGGGCTGACTTAACGCCATGAATATTTTATAACAGTGAACTTTAGCATAATGTAGAGATTTGTTGAAATATTGTGGCGTGAGTTCGGTCGAGCATTTTTATTTTTTAATTTTAACATTAATAGTCTAGCATTTTAGGCACTATGATAATGAAATTTTAAAGGAATTAATAGACTAAGTGCTGAAATCGATTTTTATTGAAAAAGTTAATGCTCAGACTATTTTTTTTTTATACCATGGAGGTGTCAGACTAGCACACGGTCCACCTGATGGAAGGTGGTTACTGTGGCCTATGGAAAAGTAAATGCTAGTCCCTTACAAAGGGAGTGCTATGACCAATGAGTCACTGAGCCACGTCTTGAGCATTCGAAATTCTCGTATGGAGCGATTGGAGCGACGATTTAGATTTCTTGTCTGTTTGTTCGCGATGGACGCAAATGTACTGAAGGGATTTTGTTGATTTTTTTGTTGTAAAGGGATTCATTAGTTTTATAACCTCACGCTTGTTTGATCGCAATCTATTAGGTACAACCAATTATGACCAAAAAAATGTGAAAACGAAATTTATGTGGGCGGAGCGGCGGGGATAAGATAATTGTAAAGGATGCGTTTATTGAATAGACTACATTATAAATTAAATTTTATGATTCTTCATAAATGACTCTTATCTCCGTTTTTCAATGGCGGCTGTCTTGTCAGTTCAATTCATTTCCTATATAATTTCCTGTCTCATCAGTGCGCCCACAATGAAAAACGTGTAAGATATCGTGTCACGACGACACTGCTATCGACGCATGATTTTATTATACAGTCGAATCTCTAAAGGAGCTCCTAGATAGATTAATGCATACAATATACATGTGAGCATTTTGCATAATGTACATGATGTGCATCTATGGAAATTGATAATTTCTGATAGTGTAAAACAAAGATCAATCAAAAAAACAAAAAAATGACGGTCGGTTCATTTGTTTTTCTGATAACTTAATTATTTCCGCTTTGGCTAGAATATACAAGAATTCATGTAGGTACTTTTCCTCTAAAACTATTTAGGGCAGGGTTCCTGTGCAAAATTTAAATAAACTCGGTTAGTCCGAGTCAATTCTAATTTTGCAATTGAGCTTCGGGCTGAAGCTAGTTTGTATATTATATTTAGTTCGGAGTTTAAAATAAATCTGTACTTTGAAGGTCGTATATCAAAAACCAAATCTTAACTTTATAACCAAAGTATGTGTATTATCAGGTGTGTGCCATTTCCGCTATATCAACTTCTTTAACATTTTTTTGTACCAAAACCCAAAAGTATCACCTTTTACAAAACATCTGCTAAAAGGTCAAAAATGTAACATATTTAACACTAAATAGCCAAATAAAATCACAAATTTATAGATAATCGTTCACCATAACTAATTTTAGTCCATTCATGACAAGTAGCTATTTAGGATGTCACAATGGTGACAATATGTAGTACCTTGTGAGGTAAAAGGCAGAGGCATGCGTGAAATTCTTTTCTATAATACAGTATAACTATTATACGATAACTTTAGTATTTATTCTTGCAGAAATATAAGCAATAATCGCCCTTATTTCTTAACTATCAAATGTTATTATTAATTAGAATCGACAGCAGTTACATACTTAATATTATGGCATAAAATTCTAAAATCGATATTGTAAAATTTACAACAGATTAAAAGCTGATCGAACAATAGAATCTTTTGAGACGATTTGTCGCCATGTCAAACGATCGCTTGAATGAATTGAATGGAACCAAAGGCGGCAGTTATGCAATCACTTAAAAGGGGCGGTGCTAACACCTTTGGAAACTAGAAACCCAATAGTACGCATTTGGGCCATGAAACTCAAACATATTTTATTTTACAATTTAAAAAAAAATGTAATTTATATGACTATGAGTTAAAGGATAAATATAATAATATCCAAGGCGTATTAATAATTTGTTTTATAGTTTGTTATTTTTTTGTAAATATATAAAATTATAAATAGACATAAACAAATCAATAGAAATGATCCTAATTATTAACAATTAATGACATACGTGGGAAATGAACCGGCAACCTTTCACGTAACAGTCGAACATAAATAAATCCATTTACATTAAAGTAAGAAGTTAAGGCACCAGTGAGTTCGTACCTACCCAAAATAGCGATGACAACAAAAAATAGCGATGGTATTTACTCTATAAATAAGTCAAATTGAATTTATATTTTTAGAACCTTTTGATAATGACAGATAAAGTAACTGCGATTGCGTAAATAAAGCTTGAAAATGTAATTTTCAAGATTCATTCATTTGAAAAGGAAAATGAAAAATAATAACATCTCTCCATTATTTTCTGTAAATCAGTACTTAAACATTCTATTATTTCTCTTATAAGGAAATGGAAAATGAACCCTGATGTTACTTATTTTATATATAATACCTATGTCGGAGAGTGGAGTAACTGAGTATTACGAATGCCAAGTAATAAATGTTTGAATTTAGTGATTTTGTTTGAGGAAACATTGGTTATTACTTGAGTGTGTTTAGTTGTCCTTTGTTCCCGTTGTGTCACACCATTGCTTCTTTTGAAGAAAATAATAATGACATAGTGGATATGGTTATCCAAAAAAACTTAATTCTTTGACAACAGATAAAAAATCTAGCAACTTTTTTCATATAATGTCCGAATGTAGCGGACATGGGCATGCGGCTTTTGAGACAGTTGAGTCTCCTGCATGTAATTTATATTGTAAAAATAAATTATTAAACCTGGTGCATCAAAATGTCGAAGGATTGATCAATGGTAAAGATTTGGAATTGGAGTTGCACATGACCATGAATAATATTGACATCTTCTGTGTAACCGAACATTGGTTGAAAGACCATCAAGTCATGTTCAACTTCAAAAATCACCAGGTGGCTAGCTCGTTCAGTAGACAAAATTTCAAACGTGGAGGCACCCTAATTATTATTAATAAGAATATTAAATTTAAAGAGCGTAAAGATTTAGTCAGCCTCTCTATTGAACGAGTTATTGAGATAGCTAGTATTGAGTTTGAACGGTTCATTGTAATAAGCGTATACAGTCCCCCAGACGCGCCCTATGCAAAATTTGAAGAAAGGATGGAAGAAGCGCTTTTTAAATGCCGTTACTCCCAAAAGACGATAATAGTTTGTGGAGACTTCAACGTAAATATTTTAGATAACACCCTAGTGCCAGTAGAGAAGAATACATTGTTAAATCTATTCAAGTCCTTTAATCTTATTAATATGTTTTCGGAACCTACTCGAAAAACTGCAACTAGTGCCACATGTATTGATAATATTTTCACGGATGTTAAACCAATCAACAAATATATTGTGGATGCTGTACACTCGGATCACCGTGGCCAATTAATAACTTGTGAAAGAAATAATTGTAAAATTAGTAAAAACGAAATTAAAATTGTACCAATTAACCAATACCGTTTAGACGCTTTCAAGGAAACTATTGTAAACAAACTACCTGACTTGCCCTCGTACAATAATGTAGAAGAGTCTTACGCAGACCTAATCAACCTGATCAATAATGAGTTTGGGAGAATTTTTACCTCAAAAACATTATCGATTGGTGGCCGTCCAGTTTTCAGTGATTGGGCAACATCGGGGATTTATAAGAGCAGGAGGAGATTGTATGATCTATATTCTGAAAAATCGTACAATTTCAACCCTGTTTTCCAGGATTATGTTAAAAATTACTCAAAAATATTTAAGCGAGCCTGTTCCTTCGCGAAGTCAAACTTCATTAAAAATAAAATTTCTAATTCTGTAAATAAAATTAAGACTACTTGGAATATTATAAATTCCGAATGTGGGAAATCTCCATCAAATGTAAGAGATTTTCATTTAAAAATAGAAGGTCGCCATGTCACGGAGGATCTGGAAGTTGCGACAGAGTTTGAACATTTCTTTTCAAATATACCGTTAATAACGACTAAAACTCTTCAGTCGTCTTCCACTTCCGCTGTGTCATTGCTTAAGGAATCGATAAACAAGTGTGAAGACGCATTCGTATTCTCAGTTGTTAATAGCAAGGACATCACCAAAGCGTTTCACTCTATTAATATCAAAAAGACCGCGGATCTATGGGGATTATCAGTCAAAACTATTTCATGTATCATTGATGTCATTGCTCCCCATCTAGCAACTGTGTTTAATGACTGTGTCAACAGCGGTATATTTCCTGATTTAATGAAACATAGCAAAGTCATACCTTTGTTCAAGGCTGGCAGTGCTACAGACCCTTCTAATTTCCGACCCGTTTCTGTGTTGCCGACCTTGAGTAAAGTATTTGAGAAATTAATCCTAGGACAGTTGATGACCCATTTTGGTGAAAACAAATTATTTCATGATAAACAGTTTGGGTTTACTAAGGGACGTTCGACTGCTGATGCTGGTATAGAATTGTTAAATTGTATTTACGAGGCCTGGGAGGATAAGCATGATGCATTGGGTGTATTCTGTGATCTATCCAAGGCTTTCGATTGCGTCCACCATGACACATTAATCAGGAAATTAGAACATTATGGAATAAGGAACAAGGCTCTCGAGCTTCTGACTTCATATTTGAACAATAGAATTCAGAGGGTCGATGTTAATGGTACACGTTCAGTGGGATCTCTGATTTCGATGGGTGTTCCACAAGGTTCGATACTTGGACCATTTTTATTCTTAATATATATTAATGACCTCCCCTACTACGTAAGGGATAAAACTAGTATTATTTTATTTGCTGACGATACTTCGTTAATATTTAAAATTAAAAGGCAACAAAATAATTATGACGAAGTGAATGGTGTTATCACAAGAGTGGTCCATTGGTTTAATACTAATAATCTTTGCCTTAATGGGAACAAAACTAAATGTATAAAATTCACATTACCTAATGTTACACAGGTTGAAACCAATGTACAACTCAATGGACAAGTGTTGAACCTTGTGGAATCAACAGTGTTCTTAGGTTTAAGTATTGACGCCAAATTGCAGTGGCGATCGCATATTGAAAAAATATCCAGTAGATTAAGTTCGGCTTCTTACGCTGTAAAAAAGATTAGGACATTAACAGACGTGGATACGGCTAGAATAGTTTATTTCAGTTATTTTCATAGTATTTTAAGCTACGGAATTCTCCTTTGGGGTAATTCCGCGGATTTAAACACAATATTCATTTTACAAAAGCGGGCTGTGAGAGCTATTTATAATTTGGGCCCAAGAGTTTCCCTTCGAGAAAAGTTTAAAGAAATAGACATTCTAACCGTAGTGTCACAATACATCTTCGAGAACCTGATGTATGTAAGGAAAAATATCTCTAAATTTTCAAGAGTTTGTGACAGGCATAATATAAACACAAGACATAAAAACAATCTTGTAGCTTGTGATAGTAGACTCCATAAAATTAGTAATTCTTTCCGGGGCAACTGTATACGCTTTTTCAACAAGCTCCCTAATGAAATTAGAGATTTACCTGTAAATAAATTTAAAAATGTAATTAAGACTAAACTGTGCCAAAAAGGCTATTATAAAATCCAAGAATATTTAGATGATAAACAAGCTTGGAAATGAGCTGTTCGCTCAACTATGCTACTCAAGCAAACTATTGTATTTAGACTAAGTAGACTAAGCAAATGTTTGTAAATAGACCAAAAAAAAAAAATGCCCGCTGAGTTTCTTGCCGGAGTCTTCTCAGGTCGGGGCCGCGTTTCGAACCGGTGGTCCATTTGCTAAACTAGTCTAGATTTTTTTTTTTTAAACTTGACGTTTTGTAAGTACCGTTTTAATGGTCTATACAGAATAAATGATTTTTGACTTTGACTTTGACGATATCCGATATCGGAGGAAGTCAAATGTATGACATATATGGGGACACGGTAGTGCCCCCGCCAAGACGAGCCAAGCGAAGCGCAAGGGCACTACATGCGCTTTCTCGAAACGCTTCGTCGTTTTTTTGAACTCTCATAACTTTGCTTTGAATGATGCTAAATAGTTAAAATTTTCTAAATAGAATACCATCGGTACAATCATTAAACATACAAAGTTTGAATGTCGTTAATATCTCAAAACCCTTAATTTCGTCACTGACTCATCACTCACTGATCATCAAAATTGTTAGGGTATTTCCTGAAGTACTAGAAAGCTGAAATTGGGTATGTAAGCTAATATTACTACAAAGACAACAAAAAAATTAAAAATCGTAACATAATCTATCCCCTGGGAATAGAAGGTGGAAGCACAGATTACCTACTACGGTGGAAATTTGATAATGAGACTTGCACTACAGTTAGTGCTACATAAGTCAAAATTAATTAAAATATTTCTTATAAAAATAAATAATACGTCATAATTTTTAACCAACTTACAAAAATAAATGAATTCGCACTAAAAACATTTTCATGTAAAAATGTTGCCAAGATGAATTAACGTGAAAAAGTAATCAGATCTCGTATAAAGCCAAGCTCTAAAGACTGCACGCTCTAAACCTAAGGTGTAGTGTAGAGCTTGTAGGAATAGAGCGTGCAGTCTTTAGAGCTTGGCTTTATACGAGGTTTGATAATTTTTTCACAGGGTAAGGTACGCAAACTCGTCTTGGCAACATTTTGTGGAATGAACTTCCTGCCGTGGTTTTCCCAAGCGACTACAATATAGGGTTCTTCAAGAAGGGTATTAGAAGGTATCTACAGGGTCGGTAGCACGATTGTGATGCCCCTGGTGTTGCCAACGTCCATAGGCCACGGTAACCACTTCCCATCTGGTGGGCCGTGTGCTTGTCTGCCACGTAAGTGGCATAAAAAAAAATTAACATGAAAATGTTTTTAGTGGGATGTAAGATACATCCCTTTCACATTGTCCCACCCGATATCGGGTATCGGAGCCAACACCACCGTTTTGGCCCGATATCGGATCATAAATAAACTAAAACAGCGACTGCAAGGCAATTTCGACCTTAATGACATTTTATTCATTACATGTCTTTTCTCGTTGATTGATGACGCTGATCACGAATATAACAACAAAACCCGATACCATGTCATATCAATTTTTTCCTTTTTTTTCATCCCTAGCATCCCTAACAAGTCTGGGCTTTCGAGCAAATATCCGTTTCGGATATCGTATATCGGACAATGTGAAAACGCTTTTGCCCGCATTAATTTTCGAAATACCTTCACATCTGATTACCATCCTGATTTAGTCGATGTCGATGTCGATGTCGATTTAACCCTTCAGAGCTGTCGCTTCGACATAAATAAATATGTCACACTATATTACATAGATAATAAAATATTCCAAACTTAAAGCTAAAGTAACTAATATTACCTACAAATACGAAATTAGCTTTGTGAGAATAATTGTTGTAAATTTTCAGGCCGACGCCGCTGAACCATTTACGTTAAATATCGCCATAGGAATCCTGAAGTAGAAAACAACGTGCTTTTAATTCCAGAAATATTATTTTTTGGGATTAAGGATTTCTCTGAGAGTAAAACAGCTCGTGCATTTAAACGTATAAATTGATTTTAACTACCAAAGTCACAAAGAGGAGAGGACAGATCTTCTGGACAGGACATATTAAAATCTGTATAATATGTATAATGTATTTATATTTTTAGTGTTATTGTTATCCTGTTAGTGTAAATACTTATTTCTTTCTTCTGCCTGCACTTAACTCAATGTATCTCTGTATCACCCTAAGGTAGACTGTTAGATGATGCCTGTGGCATTAAGTCCGCCTTTGAACAAACTGTGCATAAACTTTGGAAATAAAAATAAAATAAAAATAAATAAAAGATCGCTCACTCCCAATAATCCGCTATTTATGTGGCCAAACAGCATTCACACATATTATACAAAGACGCGCACACGCTCAAAGATACCGCTACCTAAACACGTATACATTTTACACTCGATAGATACCACATACAGCTTCCCATTCTTCCAATGAATGAAATAATGCATTATCGTACATACAATGTAAGTTGAATAGATTTTTCAAGTGTCCGTAGCGAAAGGAACACTTCGTACATACTAGTATTTCATACACTCCAAATATGAATGAACGTAGAAAAAAAAATGACTTCAGCCGCGAAGAATGTCTACTGTTAGTAACTGATAAATTATGAGCGTACATTGAGCCAGGAGGTTATTAAAATCAGGTTATTATGTGTGTCCATTAGTCTTTGGGGTTTAAGCTTGTAAGAGTTTTCTATAGGAGCGAGAGAACAGTTGATTGATCAGGACCTGTTCATTATATTCATAGCTTGCCTGTTAAAACGTCATAGATGCGATTAGATAGATTAGCGTCATTGTATAGACTGAATTTTGTATATGCTCTGTGTGTACAATACTACACAATATACCTGAGGAGGGCCAGATCGAGAGGAATGGCCCTGGGTCAACCGGGGTGCGAGAGATATGTCGCGAGATAACCTCACCTTCGGCCTTTAAGCACAACGACCCACAGACGGCGTGCAGTTTAGTCGGTTCGAGTCTGACATGACCTCCCTTTCCGGCTCTGGAG
Source organism: Eilema caniola (assembly GCA_949126895.1). Taxonomy (NCBI): domain Eukaryota; kingdom Metazoa; phylum Arthropoda; class Insecta; order Lepidoptera; family Erebidae; genus Eilema; species Eilema caniola. Next base: position 14,133,399 of record OX421474.1, read on the forward strand.
GGGGGGGGGGATTCGAGGGGATTTCCCGCACTTAAAGAAAACGACACAATATACCTAACAAAATATATACAGTAGGTACACGTAATATTCATGTATCTCACACATTTGAGTTTAGTCAAATGTGTAAATAGGGGTAGGGGGTAGGCCTGTTACCGCCAAACAGGCACTTTATCATGGGCTGTGATGTTTAGTTAATTATTTACTTAGCACGTTGTATAATTAAACTATGATCATCATATAATGTGATCGCGGCGTATCACCACTTTTGACGACTGTACTCGTCAAAAGTGGTGACGAACGAATTATGTAAGTTTTTACACAATCATTGACTTTTGGCATTGACTGTACATTCAATATATCTAATGATAGCAGTACAAAGTATTTAAAATAAATTGTACCGTAATGATGACTCTTCCTGCGCGGACGGAAGTGACGTCCAATGCGTTTGGCACGCGGCCCACTATCAACCGGATGTTACGACGCAGTTCAATTAGTCGCTATATTTTCAACGAATACAGAAATTTAACGCACTGTTGGCTTTTCCCAGGCGTTGAGAATATTGTGCCATGGATATTTGATTATAAGGAACCCCTTATAATGGTTATGTAAGAGCCCTATATGGTTATATTACCATATATGGCCCTAAGAAGTTAGTAAGTCCCAAGCCAATCTCAACTGCAAGCCAGTACTCTTGGTGATTGATGACAAGCCTCGGGCGCAGGCTTTACTCTAGGACTCCGCAGGTCAGTCATTTCTATAAAAGCCGTGCGAACCAAAAACCAAAAGGAGGAGAGGAACAGAATAAGCGAACTCCGGACTTCGAGTTGATAACCTCGAATGCAATTGCGAACAACAATATTAAACTTACCTTATAATATAAAATTCCTATGTCAGTGTTTGTAAAGCACAGATTTGCAGGCACAGTGTCGTTTCCCCGTGTTCTAGAAACCAGACCTTTGACGAAGTAAAAAAAATACACTCGGTCGAAAAGTAACTGTTTTACTTTTCGACCGAGTGTATTTTTTTTTGTTCCCGAATTAGAGTAAAGCGAGGAATTCATTATCAGACTGCCCGCTGGCCGCCCGACCCGGACCTAAGTCTGTCGTTTGCCCGTTTTGAGAGCGTTCTCAATACGGGCATCATGTAGTATACATGTCGTGCCATCATTTAGTTTTTCTAAGAGCTGTAGTTCGGTCAACTGTACAACACGATAGAAGAATGAAGATTTGCTATAATTGGAGGCGGTATTGCAATGAAATGAGAAAAGGAAAAATGTATGGCAAGAACATGGTATCTAGAGAGAAAAAAATACAGTCACAAGTTCTTATTGAAAGAATTGGGGGTTCGAAAATCAGGGGATTTATACAATTAGGTACCTACACATAGATATGGAGGTATATCAGAATATTCAAAACAAACATGCGCTCTCATCGAATTCTAACGCATGAATGCACCCACCTGTACCCGCGCAGACAAAATGCGAGTCACCGGGCAGGCGGCGGACACGGGTCTCGCTGGCCCGTGCTCGTTGCCTAGCATTCAGGTGCAGACTTGGGATAAACTTGCCCGTGACGGGCAGCCTGAAGCAGACGGTCTGGTAGTGAATTCCCTGCTTAACTTCTACCGTGCAACCGAATACAAGTTAACAACAAAGTGTAAATACGCGATTATGCATCACGCGCGGCTATAAAACCGTCTCGTGGTTACTGTATGGTTTTGTACAGTGACAGTTTAATCCCTTTAAAGGAATCCCTGACGAAAGATATCAATTCTGCAACTAAACAAACATTTCTATTCGAAACTTGGGCCACAATTGAGGCACCGGAAGGGACCACAATGTCCGATTAACCCTTTATTTGTATCCTATTTGGAACCCTTTCAAATATTTTCTTGTATTCTTTGGCAATTTTCGAACTGTATGTTTTTGTTCAATAAAACTGCTTGACTTCTATTTATGAATACATTATATTGATATTCGATTTTGTTGGTGAGGTTTGGTACCGTTTCGAATCTGAATATAAAATTGTAATATCTGAATATATTGAATGGAAATACCTAATCAAGTTAATGTTTGAGTTCTTGTAGATAAAGTGAGTGGAATGAGTGGAGTGAATGGAAATTATCACAATATCTTTTTCCGTTCTAGCTTTAAACATTTTTTTCGTAAAATTCTGTCTAAGTTTACTTTTGTACGTCAAGATCCCTCGTAAGTACCTACGTCATCCTCTGCGTAGGCGTGGCCAATTTTGCTTTTGTCCGTATGTCTGTTTGTCAGTTTTGGTATAGATCAGTTCCACATTTCTTAACTGATTTTCACCAAAATTAGCACACATGTTCTTTGACTTAATTAAAACACAACTTGTGTGGAGAAAGCTTTTTGATAAAAAAAGAAAAAAGGGGAGAAAAGAGGGGAAGTTATTTATGAACGGAACATCAAGAACATAATTGCATATAGGTTGTTGTAAAAGAAAAAAAAACATGCCGTAAAGGACATCTTCATTATAAAAAAATGGAATAGAAAAGGGGGAAAGTTTGCGATAGCTTTTTTTAAGAAAGGATATTTTTTATTTTTTTTATACCACTTAGGTGGCAGACAAGCACACGGCCCACCTGATAGAAATGGACGTGTGTAACAGGGAAGTCACTCTCGCGCTGCCGACCCTGTTCGAACCGAGAGTTTCTGTGCCGTCAGTGTAGAAGATAAAGCAGGACAAGCCTTTGGTCTTCCTACTGACAGCACAAAAACTCTCCAGTGAGCTCTGGCTACCCTACTCACCGCCGGGAACACAACACCAGGTTATTATGGCCGCGGTATTCTGTAGGGCGGAGGTACTTCCCCAGTCCCCACAGAAATATATTAGGATAAAACGGCCGTACGCTGTCTTCACTTGCATGTCGCGCGTGGCGACTTTTCCTCTGTAAATAAATACTCACAAGAGATAAGAAATACCTCTATTTTTTAAATTTACTTCTCCACTTTCATTCTACAGTTGGAAAAGCACAATATGGCACATTCACGATATTTTTAACGATGTTATTTTATACTCAGTACTGCTGAGTAAGCGTTCGAAAGTTCTTGTTTCATAGGATAGAAATTGACTAAAAGTTGACACGCTTTTCTCGCTTACATAGCTGTTCTGACCTAATATGTTTCTGTGTGTAAAACAGTATAGAAGACAGGATTCGTTTTTTTTTACCGACAAGAGTACCAGAAAAATTAAGCAAGCACAGAACTACTATTGTTGTATGTTGAGTAACTGCTAATTTTATCTGTGTTTTTTTTAATGCCATATATTTTATATCTTCCCTTAACCAGTAGTAACAAAGCGGAGACATTTTTGTTTCATTCTCAAATCATTCCCTCCCTCTCTCAATACGAAAGCAGACTCGTTGTAACTGCATCCGTATTATTACTTGAGGGTACAAAACGTATGTTAAACGAATGCCGCGTCGGATCGCGACTGGTAAATGAAATAGCCGATATGTTTCGCCAAATGAGATTAGTTCCGCGCACTCGTATGATACAACGCTTTGTCATTGTTGTTGTTGGAGGGTAGTTTGATTAGATTCAGAAGTTAGACGGTATCCGTATTGCAATGAAATGCATGGTCACTATAGTTTTAAATTGAGAGTCATATTAGGACGCGTTAAACATATCCTGTATTTATTTTTAGATAGCACATGCCATCAGACTTGTGCATAATGTGTTAACTTAGTGGTGAAATTTTCAAATGGGAAGCCGGTGAAAATTCATTTATCTCGATCTAGTTTGTCACGCACCGTGCGAACCATTGAGAAGCCGGTAGGAATCGGGTTATAGAGACCTGTTGTCACTGATAGCTTATATATTAGAGCTGTGTATACACTGTACCTGTATCTCCATACACTTCGTGGAAGGGAAGCAAGTAGAACGTAGATACTGCTAGAGAAAGAGAATCATATTCAGTTATTTCCTATATGAAATGCTGGTCTCCTTTTTTACTTTTCTATTACCACCTACCACCTACTAACAGTCACGCCAAAGCGAGACTAATCAATGTTTGACAACGCAACATTGTCACCCTTTCGTTTTGTATTTGTAAACACGTGTGGACACCCTAGCGCTAATGACACTCTGTGTCCAATGTGATGTTTATACAGTGTTTCACAGATATCGAATTAAGTTACTTTTTATTGAAGTATTATTATACTAAATTCCCCACCCCCCCCCCCGCCGAAGACGGAGGTTATGTCGGACTCGAACCAACTACAACGCACGCCGTCTGTAGAGCAGGCCGAACACCTCGGTTGACCCAGGGCCATCTCTCTCGATCTGGCCCTCCTTGGGTGTGAGAACCACGGAGTCCCCAAGTGTGATTTATCTACGGGTTTAGGGAGGTTCATTGCAAGCCAGTACTTCTGATTCACAAATGAGGCTCTATTGCAGGCTGTTCTCTAAAGGTAGGGAGGTATGATGGCAGTCGATTCTGTACAAGTGAAAAAATAAATTGATTTGGATTTATGAGATTACATAAATAGTTGACTCTAAAGTGGAGTTTTGTATACGACTAGCTTAGGGTGAAATAGTAGAGATTCACTGTGCTACTAATGTTATCATATTATCACAGGGATTAAAAAAAAAACAATGACACTCAGGGAGTACCAACAGAAGCAAAAACATAACCAATACACATTACATTACTGCCGCGGCCGCCAAGTGTAGTGTTGTCGGACGATGGTGAAGTATGCGGGCCGAGGCGAAGCCGAGGCACGCATTACAGAGTCCGGCAACGCTCAGTTGTGGCCAAGGCTTGTATAGTGCTTTTCTCAAACAATGCGCGGAAATTCAAACTAAGTAGTATCTAGGCAGAACTTTTTAGTTACCTACTTTTCAAAATCGATGGCGAACAACGAACAACAGTAATTTTTCACGCGGCGAAAAATTCATTCGTTTTTTATTTTTCTTAATAAACAGCATTGTATTTGCAAGCCAGTTCAGTAATTAAATAATCCCTTGGATAAGTTACCTCCCTGGTTGCCATGGTTTTTTAAATTACACGACAGATATGAGTTTACATAGTAATTTATTTGGCCACTAAAACACGACAGATATGGATTTTCATACAACTTTTGCCGGCCGCTGCTCGCATGTTCAGCAATTTCGATTTCTCTCGAAGAAGGTTGTCAAAATAATGGTCACATCTCCAAGCATGTTTGAGAAAAATATTTTTCGTTACACAAAATGAGCAAGTAGGTACCTAAATGAGTTTTACATGTATGAAGCCCAAGTGCCCTATATTATTTTAAAACTTAGTCAATTTTACTTCAACTCCTATGTTTTAATTCTAACGAGTAAGTAGAAGTTATGATACGACTTTGTAAAGTTTAACATCAAAGTTCGAATGTGATGCAACCCGTAAGACCCATAATTTTAAAATCATTGAGAGAAAATTAACATTTCATATTAATGATAATGATACTTTGAATAGGTGTTAGCTTATTTTGTATCATTCAAACATTGGGACAAATATTCTCATTGTAGATCATAGAGCTCTTATTACTAACGTCATACTATTCACTACTATTATTACTAATATTTATTCTATGCTAACGCATTGAATCATTATCATCATATCAGCCACACATAGTACTGCTGAACATAGGCCACTCGTATAGACTGCCAGAACGACCGATCTAAAGCAGCCCACAGCCTAGCTTTATGGCGAAATAAAATTTGTATTGTAAAAAACGCGGGCCACAAGCCAAGCCAAAGTTAGTATTTTTAGGAAGCAACTGAGTGGCACTTTACTCAGTTGCTTCTTAAAAATGATAACTTTTGAAGGCCTATTACATCTAACAATGAGGCACGTTTTAAGCAGCCGTGCAGTACGGGACGTAGGCACACCACACCGCACTCCGATGTGCCTCGCGGGAGGTTAGCCGGGCGGGGTCGAACGATTATTGGAAATATGTGGGTCATGAGTGTAGATAAAATTAACTGATTTATTAAGAAAAGAATTAACTGTGGTGTTTAAATAAAAAAATCTTCCTTATCTGTTGTGAGTTAGCGTTTTACTATGACGATATTAGACCCTGTTCACACACGAATATAATTTACTTTTTTTTATTTCGATTTCATTTCTTTTTCCTCCTAGCGTTAATCCCAGTCGCATCCGAAGCTTTCGTTTCGGAGTCTGAGGTCCGCTTTTGCTAGTCTAAGTGCGGATTTGGCTGAACTACGATATTTTCCGTAAAGCGACAGCCATCTGACCTCCAAAACCTAAATGCGATATCGTACTCGTATTACAACCGGGACCGACGGCTTAACGTGATCTCCAAGGCACGACCAGACCCATACCCATATTCATACATTCAAATATTTGCACTCAGCCTGATTGAATCCACGCCTCATGCATAGCGTTCGTGTTCACTACCGCTACGCCACAGAGGCTGTTGATTTCATTATTAATCAATACACGAAATTTTACTACAAATCAAAAGTTTAGGGAGCAATTCAATAAAATAAACTAACTAGTAATGTAAAGCGTGACAATGCGAAAGCGTTGATTTGTTGACCCTTGAAGCATTTGAGAAGAGGTATAAAATACGCTAAGCCAAACAACTCCAAAAGGGAACTCTTCAATTAATTCAACTCTTCAATGGTGGCACTTTTTTGTATTAATTGCAATTGCAAATACTCAAATAAAACAATAAACAATCAAATCTAACAACCGTCTGTCACATAAATAGCAGTCAACCTATACCATAATAGTCCTCGATCAAAAGGAATCGGACAAAAGAGAGTAAAGAAATAAAGAAAGAAAATGTCGGTACCACACAAAGCACAAGGTAATTCGTGTTTATTGATAAAAAGGTATTGCACAATAGCAAATAGAACTCAGCGATGGAGAATTTACAATTGTTATATAATGTGGTGTAAAATATAAACTTTATAAGGTTGAAGAATGAATGCTTCTTAGAGTAATTTGTTAAGGCATTATGTTATTTGAATTGTTGCTAGAATAAATTAAAAAATCATTTTCTTCAGCATATTTTCTACAGAGCCCAAAGTCCGCTCTTAAACAGTCAAATTATAAAAAGGAGCGCCTTTTTCCATTTACTTATTTGATAAAGTTAACAATCTTCAACTATAATTTTTTTCCTAGAGTCTGTGTACAATATCATGCATTCACACTTTTCCATAATTACAAAATAATAATAATATAATATAATGGAATAAAACAAGAGCATTCAGAAAAATAAATGTCATAGTTATAAAGCTTTTGCTTTGCACTTAGACCATGCACTATATCGATTCTAAACGATTTGTCAGCGCCAATCACCACTTAGCAAGAAATTCCTGTACTTGTCCGCACATTCTAGTGCTGTTAATACATACTTGAGTTCACAAGAGACGTGAGAATGTAATGTTCTGATGCACCTATTTTTAACGACAATTTTGACATTTGTGTTTACAACTAGAGAAATGGCTTATCCTTTACACTAGTTATTTTTGTAGAAGCATTTTTATAAGTGACATTTTTATAAGTCCTAAAGCAACTCATCCAATAAGATAGGAGCTGCGTTATTTTAGAATTCTTTTCTCAGTTAATTAGTAGTTTCAGTATCGTTCAAACCTTGTACTTTGGAACCTGGAATCTGTTCACCAGCCCCTTCTTTTATTGACTCGCTTAGAATTTTATGGGAATCCCTGCCATCGGACCTCCCAACTTCAAGAAGACAGACTTGACCTGAAATAGAGCCTCACTCATCAATCAGATGCACTGGCTTGCCTCTGGTTGATTTTGACCCCAAAAATGAGACTGTTGGACAAATTTTATCAGTAACATCAATTTTCATACAACAAATAATATCGATAACAGAATTAAAAAAATGTGCTAACCCCTCTTGGCTGACGAGTCGAGTCCATTAATTTTGCTCTTTCATGTCGGCAACTTTGATATAACCGTGACTCAGTTATTTTTTGAAATTTTAACCCTCTTGATTTAGTTAAGGGTGCATTAAGTCGAATGTTATTACCGGATTGTACTTTATGAAAGTGAAAATACAGTTTTGGAAGTAAGTAGCATTTAGTATAAGAACATGACTGTCAGAACAATGTGAAACTTAGAGGAGGAGACTGTAAATCGGCAAAAAAGGCAAGACCAGGGAGATGAACTGACACCCTGAAAAAGTCGGGATCGAATCGGAATCGATTGCATCAGGAGAGGTCTATGTTCAGCAATGGATGTAGTGCATTTGCAGGTAGCAGACAAATATACGGCCCACCTGATGGAAAGTGGTTACCGTGACCTGTGAACGTGTGCAATACCAGGGGAGTCCCACTCATGCAGCCGAAAAACCTACTAATGCCTTCTTGAAGAACTTTGAAGTCGCTTGGAAGAACCACAGCAGGGAGTTCATCGAACAGCTTAAGTGAGCATGGGATGAAGATCCTTTCATACCACGCAGTGAGCTCAATTTTCGGTCGTAATGCGTGAGGACCACTGAATCGCATTCCAAGACGTCAATAATTGATTGATGTGATAAAAATATTAAAGCTTAAATAACAAAGGCAACTCTAGGTTATCTTTGCTAGCCTTATGTTTAAGTGTGAAAGAAGAAAATATTTATAAAAAAACACCTAGCAAATGACTGGCTATTTTATATGAAGTCATTTAAAGACGGACAAAATGTCGAACAGTGATCACTATCCAACAACCTAAAAGCTTGACCGTTAATAGACAGGGAAGGTTCTGAAGGGCTTTATAGGATTACCAGAATAAACAATTTTGTTAAATGTCCCTTGGGTGGCCTTCTAAGTGGATTATTGATTGAAGTACTGCATGCGCGTCTAAGAAGGCTAGAAAAAAATATTTCTTTAGATTTTCCTTTTGTTAAAGACATAATAAGATATGATATAGATTGTTATTATAATTAACAATAATAAACAAGAACATTGTCTCTGGGGCCTTACACTATTGCTGACATTAGGTACATAATTCAATTTAATTTAAATTAATTCATACTATGGTAGGTAATATTAGTGATACAAGTTTACATTACGCTTCTCGCATATGTTCTTTTAGTTTCCTTTGAATATAGTTAAATATGAAATATGATGTACTGGCTGATACCGGTGGTTTAGTAATAAACTATGATTAAACCTTTAAAGCAATTAGTATTACTGGTGGACTGGTCGCGGGTTCAAGTCCTGTCTGAGCATTTCACTTTTTCCAATGTTAATTATATAGGTACAATTATGTATTGCTGTTCAACGGGTTGTGTTTTCTGTAGATACTTGTATCGCCCAAGAATAAATTAATAAACCGCATTGGACTTCAAAGCTACCAGATAGTGCAAATAAAACTTTAAAAATAAAAAGTTCAAGGCATTACAATTGCTGAAACTAAAACCGAAAAATTTATCTTCAAAAATATTATGATCTTACAAAGGGTACTCATCAGCCTCGAGAAATAAGATCCACTCTCTGGACCGACTAAATATCAACACTATTTAATGATTGCAATTTATCAAACGAAATATAAACCTTATTACATTCAAATAATGCTACATGATTTTTACAGAGTCGTAAATATAATTTTGTACTTAATCGATACCTGTGCACAAATTTATCGCCGAACACAATAGCAAAGAATCACAAAGAAATCGATAGCCCATTCATTACCGTGTCTAAAACATGAATGAACTATTGAATGAACGAATTTATGAATGAAGTGGACAAGTGTGCCCGTAGTGACTTCTCTCAGACGGACAGGCGACAGTATTGTTCGACAATTTAAAAGCAATGTTCTTAGAATGACACCGTTTTGTATTTGTATATAATGCACAGGTGGCTATTCAATATCTTTTCGCAGTTCATTTCCGCTGCGATTGCATTTTAAAAGCATTACCTTTTGAAGTTTTACTGAAATTGGATTTTAATGGTCAGTTTGAACATTTGCATTATTCAAAATTTTTCTTAGTAACGAAACTACGTACAAATGTAACAAAAACTACATCAGTTTATATAAGTGATATACTTCTTACCTAACTAACGGTGCGGCAGCAGAATCCGGGTTACGTTTTCAATTTTATTAGATTTTGATTGGAGGTTATTTTATACTAGGTCCTGCTATCTATGGTAACCTATTCTCTATTCAGATTTAACCTGTACCAAATCTCAGCCAGATTCATTTAGCGTGATTGAAACACAAACATCCAAATATTTACACAAACTTTCTCATTTATAGTATTACCTTCTAGGTTTGTAGGATTTAGAAACAATTGAAGCATATTCATTTTACAAAAATTATCCTCATTGAGTTAATTTTTGTTGTATCTGAAACCATCACCTCGGAATCCAAAGTCCGCCTTTTCTAGTCTAACTAGAAGATGCAGCTGAACTTCGATATTTTCCAAAAAGAAACTGACCTCTAAAACCAAATGGCGAAAACGAAGTAGGTATTACAGTTAGACATTAGTTAGACATTAGAGTTTAGCTATCGGGATTTTTAGGGCATATATAAATAAAAGTTATCTGCTACATTTCTATGTAGGTGTTTCAATTCGTACCAAAAATCAATTCAGATAAAATATATCGTATAAAAATAATTTTTTACTTTTGCCCTCATAAAACTATTCCAGCTGCACCGAAATCTTAGAAACTCCAAACAATACGTGGTAAATATCCCGATATCTCAAACAGTAATTTCAATCCCGTTACGATCAACTTTATTCTCCTTATCTCAGAGTAGTTAATTTACCATATTTTACTGTTGAATAGTTCAGTGGAATTATCATTACTGTGTCAAAATACCACCTGGGTACTTTGACATGAACACAATTAGAATTATGCTTTTATTTGAAAATAACCCTTTTCATTTATCTCAATCGTGGGGGAGTCTTGCTTTTTAAATGGAAAATTGAACTCTGCTGTTAAGCTATAAAGACGAATATTGCCTATTCTAAATAAACTATAGCCACATAATGTTTACCCAAATATTGTTAACTTTATCCCATTGTTTGCTCTCTTGCGATTTCGTGATAGAATCTAAGGCACATAGATTAAATAAGAAATAAAGAATGCAAAAAATGTTTACTGAGTGGATAGCAATCCGCGATACCGAAGTATCTTTCCTTTTTATCAATAGCCCTAGGGCAAAATCTTAGTTCTAACATCCTGCAAATATTTCATTGTTTGTGTACAATGTTAGAAACAAACTCCCTGGAAACTAACGGGTAGCTGTTATAGTATAAAAAGTAAGCAGGTGAGTATATTTTGTTTTATATGTTAGTGAAAAAAAGACTTCTACGAGCCGTTAATTAGGTACTTTAATAAAAATGTCCCTTAAAAACGAAATGAATACCCTGTGGCAGTGCTTTACAACTGTATCTTACAATCTTATTATCATCGTGAGCAATCATAAAACGTCATCAATAAAATTAGGATAGCCTTTCCCTGTCATATGATTATTATGGTAAAACCCATTTTCAAAATTATGTACGTAGTTTATATATTAGTTTTATAGATACTATGTTTTAAATAACTAGAACCAAATAACTAAATAACCAGATCTCAGACTAAAGTTTTACTTCTTAGTTTATTAAAGAGAATATAAGTGTAGAAAGTTTATTGCAGCACGATTAATTTATCAATCACACTTTTATGATACTGAAATAAATTATGTCTTAAACTCCAAAACCAGTTTTCCAGATGTCTTCATCTTAAAACTTGGTGCGCTTATTATACAAAAGTGTAACTGTAACCGTAATTTCCATACTTACTAAATTTCCCATCAAATACTACTTACACAACAAAAGGAATATGCTACTTTACAAATTGATGCTGACATGATAATAACGCGAATTGATTCACAATTATAATGCTACCAAGTACAAAATATTAGGGTGCTTTTAATATTTCATAAACTAGTTTTAGAAGGGCGGGGCTTTTTGATTCCCTCCCCATTTTGCAAGGATTTCTTTGGTACCACGCGTGTACCATAAGGGTTCAATTATGGGGTATTCATATTTAATTAATATGGTGTGTTGTATGATGATGGGATGATTTGGACCGTTTTGAGAGATAAGACCGTCTGTTATTAAGGATTTGTGCTATAATTTCTGTTATAACTTAATTATAGGCTTTTAGTTTGATAAATAAATAAAAAATTCGGTGTAGTCCACTTAGAGCACCTAGCCATCGCGCCAGATGCAACAATTTTTTTTTATTAGCTTGTTTGCAACTATGTAGTGATAATTTGTTGGCTCTGAACTTTATTAACCTTATTGTTTCAGTATTAATATTTTGATACTGGTTCATACTGACATTAATCATGAACCGAAAATAGTATTAAACTAAACACAGAGAACATAAACCGAATATTGAATTTAATGAGACAAATATTAGGGATTCTCCCGTCCCTTATAAAATTATTAATTGCTACTAAAATGTTCCATTCATACCTTTTTTTTAACTAACACTGGCGCTGACGTCTCACCGACAAAGGGGGTGGGCCGGGCCAAATAATTGCCAAACGCTTCAAGGTCTATTGTGTGTATTTACAATAGGGTGCACTAAGTGGGGGTAGTTTTTGTAATTGTTACTTTTAGGAAAGGCGCACCCCATACTCAGTATTGAACAGGGCTTCCTCCCGAGTGCTAGTCAGCCGCGTCAACATGTCCCGTTCGTTCTTAGTTGATACCTTGATAAGTGACACGAAAGACTGTAAGAAAAATGAACTATCCAGTGTGCCTATACATTCGTATCTACCACTGTTAGGACATCATCTGGATCCGCGGCCAAAGTTTCTACCTTACCCATATCCAGGACACTGGAACACCCTTCTAAATATTGGCCTACACCAACAACGATCACCAGATTTATTCAGACCATTCTTGGATCAGCTTAATATCCGCTACCCTTTTGACCATCAGTTGCCTCGTCAAGAAGTTTATGAAACGCCTGTTGAGCCAAAATCTTTTGAAAGCTGCATAAAAATGGAACAACGAGAGCCTGTGAATTTTGTCACCAAGAGGAAGAAATCAGTGTCTCCATATTTGCACCACCCTTATAAAACTGCTATATCTCCTTCAAAGAGTCAAGGACAAAGGTCTCCTTCTTTATCCAGTGAAAGCAGAAACGAAACACCAAGCCCGCCGCTTAGTCATCCAGAAGAACTCTTACCAGGTTACTCTAAGGATCTGAAACGCATGCCATTAAAAGAAGACTCTAGTAAAAGAATCAGGACTGCTTTCACTGGCACTCAACTGTTAGAATTGGAAAGAGAATTTTCTATGAACATGTATCTATCAAGATTGCGGAGAATCGAGATTGCTTCTAGGCTAAAGTTGTCCGAGAAGCAAGTGAAAATCTGGTTCCAGAATCGCCGTGTTAAACTAAAGAAAGAGGAATCTCCTATGACTTCAACACCTGGGTCAAAGAAGTGTTGTTGTGCTAGAAGTTCCTGTTCGTCGAACAATCAAGAAGCTTGCGATCTAGAACAAATCGACGTGGTTAGTGATAATGACATAAGTTACGAGGCTCAGAATCTTTCTCAGTATTCTTAATGTTTTTATGAGTAAAATGTGATTAAAGTTAGGATTATAGGCTACCTAAGGTTCCTTACCTTCTCAAGTAAGATTTTGCAATAGGATACAGTGTTTAAACTGAATCGAAAGTGCCAATTATAAAATTAATGTGATAACTATAATCTCATATAAATAACAAACTTCTAAATTATATATCGTTTGTTAATCAATTTATTGAATGCAAATACCTAATAATTATGGAATCATGTCAATTTTTAGATAGGTAGCAATAATTATATAATTCCCATTCGACAATAAATAATTCACCTAATTTTGTTCAATTTTATAAATTATTCATTTGGTTTAATTTGTGCTAGTGGGTGAACCGGATTGAACTGTAAATACTTAGGTACTTAGGTATTAGTTTGTATTAATATGATATATTATGTCATAATTAAAATGTCTGTAATACTGTATGTTATTTAAATCGTTAAATAATAAATATTAATTTATAAAATTCTTTAACATGAAAGCCAAAATATATTTTGATATAAATTTACTATTTGATAGTGTATAATAAAATTGTACAAAACAACATTTTTTTTCACTGTCCCAAAGTAATAATCTAATATATAAAATTCTCGTGTCACAGTTTTCGTTCCCAAACTCCTCCGAAACGGCTCGACCGATTTTCATGAAATTTTGTGGGCATATCGGGTAGGCCTGAGAATCGGCCAACATCTATTTTTCATACCCCGATTCGCGATAACCGACATCCACGCGGGCGGAGCCGCGGGCGACAGCTAGTAACAATATAAATTCGAGTTTAGTTTAGATATATGCTTATCTTCGCAAGCTATTATAGAAATGAAAAGTTTTAGAGATGTAAAAAATTCACTAAACTCTAGCAAGTTCAGTGGTTTTCACCAATCTCAAAAACTAATAAAGCATCGCAGATCTGAGTATTTGCTATAAATTTCAACTTTATACCTGAAAGATAGAATAAAAATGAATAATATACTGACTGAGTTAGAAAAACGCTCGGAGGAGGAGTACAAAACATTTTAGAATATTTTAAACAGGAATTGATCCAATATCCATTGTTGTGATTTCATTAAGGTCAAGGAATTTAAAAGAGGATAAGAATGCAGGGGACACATTTATGCGTGCCCTCAATACAAGCATATTCTCATTTTGTCAACGTATATCGCAGGGAATCCACTCGTACGATGAGTTTTAATTAAATATTCTTTCAGATGATCAGGGGTAAAATCATCTTACAAAATGAAATAAATATTCATTTCTCTATTTATTTATTTAAACTTCATGCACACACGACACAGGTGGATTTAATGCCATAGGTACTTTCTACCAGTCAACGTTATAGGTAAGTAATGAAAGGAGTAAATCGATCTGCAGTATTTTAAGTGCTTTAATAGGTATGTACTACCACTGGTGCCAGGGGCATAGCTTCCCGAGGAGGGCCAGACCGAGAGGGATGGCCCTGGGTCAGCCGGGGTGCGAGGGATATGTCGCATGACAACCTCACCTTCGGCCTAGCACTACGACCCAGAGACGGCGTGCGGTTTAGTCGGTTCGAGTCCCTCCCCCTCCGGCTCGGGAGGGGTGGGTATCCGAGGGGATTTCCCGCACGTAAAAAAAGGGGTATATCTTAGGTAATCTTAGACGAGACAGCTTGCTGTTTTTGTCACTTAGAGTCTGTTATAACCACCTCCGCTGGACAACAAAAAGGTACACTTTCAAATATACTTTGGCAATATCAATTTGAGTTCACCTCGCCTGATGGTAAGCTGCAGGGAATGTCTCAGGAAAGAGAGTCACCAGTACTTTCACCTACGACATAACAATGATGGCTCTCAGCTTGACGGCCTCATCAGATGTTTTTCACGCCCCGTTTAAACGCATACCCACAACTTAAAATTATTTATATGAAATTATTCTTTTATAATATAATGTCAGTGTGTACTTTGTTTGTAAACCTTATTATTTGCTAAGTACTGCACAAATGGACTCGAAAAATACATAATTTGGTAAAAGCATAATAACAGTTCTCGTTTATTTTACATTAATATTAAAGTTTAAATGGTGCACACAATAAATGTAATTTTACTTTGGACGTTTTCATATTTTAAGGTGTAACCACACCTCATGTTATTTGTTATTTGTCTTATTCAGCAGCATTATGACTAATGCTACAACGATACTGTTCTATATGTACTTCGATTTATAACTAGTACTGAAGACAGATTGACATTGACATCGGTCAATCAACGTTAAGATTCAGGACTGTGTATCATTCTGACGCATTCAATACGGCTCTGAGTGTCGAGTGCTTACTTGGCTCATAACATATTACTATATTCGCACCTATATTTTTCGGCAAACATTTCGTGCTGTTACATGCTCATACTTGCAGTTTATTTAACACCAGACTCTGAGGATTAGCGCAAGAATGAAGGAAACTTGCGACTTATTTGTATTGTTTGGCACATGCGAATTAACTTGTAGTACTATACGTAGTAACAGCTAGTAATATATTGATTTTGGCATATTTGACACATCAGCAGGCAGTATGTGGAAAGTGGCATACAACCTAGTTGGTGCATGAGTCGGTTAATAAATAAGTCATAACGAAGTGTGGTTCTGCCTTTAGACTCATATTTTAATAGAAATAATGGAGCCGGTTAGAACTGATTACTATGTTCGTACTGTACAATACATGCGGTACAGCCGCATGTTGTGCATTGTTGTGAAATCAATTATAACGTAATTTAATTGTGGGAATAAAGTGCAACAGAAAGGAATTTGGACATGAATTTACTAACTGAATACTTATATAAATTTGGTGGATTCCTCATTTCAGTAGGTACTCACATTTATAATACAAATAATATACTAGGAAATAGGATGAAATGAAAGAAATATGGACCCACAGTGGAGAACCCAAAAAAGTATCTAAGCATGTTTATCTGTATTCTAAAATTCATATTTTGGGACCTGGATAGCGTTGTCTAATAAGTGTGATATATCCAGGAACATTTCTTTTTTCTTTTTTCTTTGCGACACCGATAACGGCCAGCTATTATTTTTATAATTAAATAAATAATAAATATTAAAATAAAACATTTATTTTCTCACCACATATTTAAGAATATACAGTTATGATTGATTTAATCTATGTGTCTGTCTTTGAGGCGACAATGGAGTGTGTTTACCGATATTCTTACGAACTATCGGAACCAATGAAGGAGTAGTTAAAAATCAATGTTTAAAAATGATTGAAAATTCATTCATTGGTTCCGATAGTTCGTAAGAATATCTGTCGCCTCATAGACTGATATAGAAGGAGAAATTTGAATTGTTTAGGGCGAGGTCTGGTAGCTTAGTGGTCGATGCATTGCCTCTGTAAGGCAAATATACGGGTTCAAACCCCGCCTAGACCGTTTCAATTGTTTCTATTTAAACCGATTTGAATATTCAGCATGGAAAATGCTTGAAAATGTAATTAAAATTGCGTGCGTGCGTGTGTGTGTGTGTGTATGTGTAAAAACTTTACGCTTTTGTTGTAGGCTCGCTACCTAATCGTTCGAAATCGAATCTGTTCGAAACTCACAGCTAGTGAACCTGAAAATTGTCTTGAAAATTCGTGGTACAGTTTTGCTCCAACGTCAGAGATTTCGGGTTGTAGTACTTGTAGTTCAGCAATAGACAGCCGAAAATTTAGTGAAACTGTCTCGCGCTAAAACTAATTGTGTATTTGACTGACTAGCCAAATTAGTTACTATTTACTAAACGGCAAAACCGTCAAAACAGTAAGTTATAAGGAAATTTAATATGACCTCATAATATTTAATTGTCAAATCATTAAATAAAAACGATAAAATAAGAACCGAAGCGACTTTTACTGCTCTTTTACCATTCTTAATTAAATAAATTTAGTTAAATTGTTTATTTTAACTAGGAAATACCCAGTTAACACAATTAGTTATTATATTGAAACACAATGTTCATAATGTTAAATTGTATAGTTTTATAGGTGTTAAACGAAGGCTAGTTTTGACTGTTTAATCGATTTCTAAAAAGGAGGAGGTTCTCAATTCGGATGTTTATATTTTTTTTTACTTTTGTACTCGCATACCTCCGTCATGTGTAAAAAAATATGCAAAAAAAATTATGTTCGTAACAAGTTTTTTCCGAAATGAACCCACTTAAATTTTCGTAAAGATTTGATGTCAGGTTTTAAAGACAGATCACAGAAATATTCAATAAATACCAGAAAATTAACCGCGATTGCTGCAATCGCATAGTATTGCAATAACTATTCCATTACGCATCATAACATCATGCCTGTATCCTTCGGATGGGGTACACCGAGGTGTTCAGAATCTTCTTGATCCTAGCGTTAATCCCAGTCGCATCCGAAGCTTTCAACCTGGGGTCCGCTTTACCAGTCTAACTGCGGACTTGGCTGAACTTCGATATTTTCCATAAAACGACTGCCATATGATCTCCACAGTCCTAAGGTGATATCTAAATATTGCAGTTAGACCAGTTGCTGGACTTTTTAGGGTTCCAACTACCCGTATATTATGCATTACAAATATTTGTAAAGAGCGGGGATCGAACCCGCGCGCGGCCACGTTCACTACCCCTACGCCACAGAGGCTGTCAGAGGTATTCAGAACGTTCAGCCATATTTCCGGTTTATGCTTTGATTTTAAAAATAGTTTTTGATTTTGTATACTTTAAAGCTAATCCAAAACGGATTAGCTTTAAAGTAGTTACATAATAATTTTATTAGTACTGAATCTTGGGTAGTGGAGATTCATAAAGCAACTCTACAATCAAGTTGATAATGTGAAATGATCGCATACTGTTAAATTTATGACCATCCTGTAACACGGTAGGAACTCAAGGACATGCTGGAATTATTAAGACTTAGAGTACAAAAACTGATAAAAGAACTCCATAACAATGTAGTTACACCATGAATGACTCGTTTAAGTTATAGGGGTATTATGGCGATCCTATAAGACAGACGTACCGAACTATGGCTGCAGATTGGATGCAGGCCGGATTGTTCTAGATTTGGAGTAGTCTCGCAATGACCTACTTTGAGTAGTAGAACCGAAGATATAATAGTAGGTACCTACTAGCGTAGTGGTTATCTCATATGTGTAACGTTGTTGATGGGCTTTACTTTCGTGACTGTTACGTACCCCCAAATACACATACACACATTTCATTGATGATGTGGCGGGATTTTGATTATGAACAAACCCTACATGCCTGCGTAATACACTTTGGCTTGGCACCGACTTCAACAAAAGTCTTATCTTTTGAGTTACAAATATGTATTTGTAATTATTTTTTTACTTTTCTGTGCATTTTTGTAGTTGTTCAGTAGGTTAACGGTAACGTTTTGCATAGGTATAAAACTACAAAAATACATAACCGACACTATTTTCCAGGAAATTAAAGTTTCAAAATAGTATTGTTAACAATAGTATTAAATAAATAGCTATACGATTAATTTTTCATGGTACTTTTTTCCTCATCATCATCCTCGCGCTAGTCCCGGTCGCATCTGAGGCCTCCACATCGGAGTCTGGGGTATAACTTTTTTTCAATCTAACTGCAACGCAGATAGCCTCTGTGGCGTGGCAGTACTGAACGCGGCCGCTACACAGGAAGTGCGGGTTCGACTCCCGCTGAGTGCAAATATTTGTATGCATAAATAATTATATTTACATTGGTCTGGGTGTTTTTTGTATAAGTAATATTTATGTATTATAAAGTTATGTATTATTTACTATTATTTATTATGTATTATTTATCCGCATTCTAGACTCCATGACACAAGCTAGTTAAGCTATGCTTACTATGGTCTAGATAGCGTTGTGTGAAATATTGTAGAATATTTATTCATTATAGTTAGACCAGGTGTCTTTTCCTTTTTCATCTTTGTAACCTTCTCAATAACGACACTAAGATACGATGGAAATTTGATTCAGGGATAGTGGGCCAACAGGAACCGACCTAGTAACCTGAGGCTTCCGTTAATATAACTATTACCGATTATAGCCTGGAATAGCACATAAGGGACTTCTCAAACCCAGAGTAGCTACCTATAGGTTGCGAAAGCAGGGCCAGGATTTCACGCGAATAGAGCCGCGGGCGACAGGTAAGGAGTTAAAAAAATTTAAAAACACACACAAAATACGTACGGTTAACTACTAAGCTAGCTATTTGTATCCACTTGCAAAAACCTATGCCAAAGGGCATTGTCTGTTATGCGAGGATAGGGATGCGCAAATATCCGGCCTCCTGTGTTCCATTCACGGAGCGATTTATTAAGCTATCAATTCATATTTTATTTGATGTTCTCACATTATTATATGTGTATGGCAATTGAAATGGCGAGCATTGATTTCCATAGTATAAAACATAGTTATAAGAAATAAAACTAAGAAAACGGGAATTAACGCGATCATGGTATAGGTACTACCTTTGATTGCCTGACGTTTCGACCAGGTTACACCGGCCGTGGTCACAGGCTGACTCCAGTTAATTCTCGTTTTCTTAGTTATATATTATGGAACTCGAGAGTTTAAAAGAAAATATAAGAAATAACATGCAATATAATAAAAATACATAGCATAAAAATGAAGTCTCTTGTGATGTCTATCGCTTAGATCTTATAAACCATTCATCGGAATTAAATTTTTCAATTTTAGTTTTTAGCTTTAGATGAAGTATTTTAAGAGGAACGTTTATAATATGAATAATATGCAAATATATGGATTGCCACGCGGGCGAAACCAAAACTGCATTTTTTAATTAAACGTTAGAAGATTAAGAGAATGTCCCTAGTGACACAGGAGTCCACTAAGAATAATGAAATCTTTATGGAATCATTTTAACCAGCTCCGAGGACTTAGAAATCATATAAATGTATGTCCAAATAGAAAATGGAATGTGTTTCACACATTCAGTGCAATTCAAATTATATATTTTACACATCGCTAGTTTCGTAGCTCCAGAATCCGGGCCATATTTTAAACTTTTAAATTTTATAACACCCCTTGAATGATTCATAAGTATTTTATAAAAATGTTAATATAGAAATATTGCTGTGTACACATGGAGATTAGAGTAGTTATAACATTACACATTATATTCAATGATATTGTTTACGTTATAGCTCAGTATTTTAGTGTTACATTACAGCGTAGGGTGAACATATACGAGTACAAAATTAATAATAGCTACTACGTACAATTAGAGTTGAATATTTGTATCGAAATAAAAGCATTTTTAACGGATTCTATCGTGATTTATTTTATATTATGTATTTACATTTAGTCCAACACTTTGGCGACTTTTCACTCGATAAACGTCGGGCTAATTGTAATTAAAGTAGTTAAAATGGTTTCATTTCAATGAGTGATATTCGCATATACTTCTGACTTTATCCTTATTTGTATTATATTCAGTTTACCAACGGGAACTCATAAACGCTATAAACTTTAATGTTTAATGAAATAAGTGCCCGTTTCAATGGCAGGCTCGTTTACTGTAATGCGCACCAAACGATAAATTTCAAATGTGCTTTCTATGTCAGACCTAGTAATAGAGATGAATAAAAGATTGCTGTCACGTTAGGCATTGAATATTCATCTAGCCTTATCTTTGACACTACACAATATTATATGACTAGCTGTTGCCCGCAGCACTGCCCACGTGGATGTCGGTTATTGCGACTGAACTGCTTTGTTCTGAAATTTCATCAGAGTATCGTCAAAAATAACAGACATTCAAACAAAATGCTTTTAGACGATAGAGGAATTAGAAAAGTGTAAGGGTTAACTATGACTGAATGTTACTATTATTATAAGCAAGTATTGAGCTAACCTATTTCCATAATGTTAATAATAAACTTTATACCTAAAATAATATTGACATGCTAATAATTTACGCAAATGTTTTTTAATGGCTTGTTTTTTTATGCATTTTATGTTCTGACATTCTATTTAATTTATTGTATTCTTTGTGACTGTAGAATTTCCTTGCATGTGCTGAACTAATAAAAATATTGTAGTGTACCTAAACTCATATTGATACCTAATGTATAATATAATGTTTGCATGCCATAAATGGTAAATGTGCTGCACAAACGAAAAAAACAAAAAACTGTCATCCCTATTTATTCAAATATAAAAGGTATCAAAGGTAAATCTCCTTTAATGCCTTCCTTCCCTTTTCTCAACTCAATTGGGATCACCTTTCAGTCTGTTGAGATTTTTTAGTGGGAATGAATGTCAAGTCAGCAGTTTCGATATGCAAGCGAGAGGGATGAGGGTTTACGTGAGAGGACTAATATTTGGAATAAATCCAAAATGTATACTTAAAGTTATGCTAGTTTTTTATTTAGAGCCGTGACGCCCAATACACCTAAACTCTACAAGGTGCACTGAGTCGTACGGTGGTGACCCTGACGTGATCAGACGACCAATGTGTATAGCAACGAAACGGACACCGATATTTTTCTTGAAATAATTTTATTATTATTATTATTTAATTTTAATTAATCGATTGAGTATATTTATTTTTTGTTTTGTAATGCGGAGTAACTCCCGTGTCTGAAAACTCAAGACGGAGTGCGAGCCTCGACTGCCGTGGTGTAAAGTGGCTGGACCATAACCGGCTTTATGATGGACCACTTGGGTATGGAAATTATGTTAACTTTCTCGCCCCGGGATAGGGGGAGGGGTCGCGCTACCATCCCAGCCTGTTTCTACTAGGGTTACAAGCGGCCTCACCTGTCAGCCCACGGCCTGTGCGGACGGAGGACGGAGAACGTTGATCGACCTCCAGCCTCTAAGTCATCTCCGCTGCACGCCTTTCGCGTGTTTGGTGGATCAGAACTCTCTCCCTGCACGCAGTTACTATCTACAGACAGGTGCCATTACTTTGTTTGATCGGATCATTGTCACGTGCCACAATTGACGCTCGTTCATATCCCGTTTAGTGAATTTTACCCGTATTTAGGGAAAGGACAAATCCCTCTTTTGTTGTTCTTTTTAACTCAGTCATTAAAAGATTAAGGTTGAGTAGGGGTGGTTAGATTGTATTGTTATAATCGGATTATTTGCGCAAAATTGTTAATAATTGCTTTAGATATGTTTTTCTAGGACAGTTACGATATATAGTTTAGGTTTAAATTTTTGTCATATTGCAGGAATCGGATCATCACATCATCATCGGATTTTTAACAGATTCTGTCGCTATTTATTCAGTGTTATTTTATTCTTTACACTGCTCGTAATGTTTCAGTTGCCTTTCAGCAGTTATGCTTACGAGAAGACTAAAGATAGTGGCAACTGAATGGCACAACTCAAAATAAAATCATAAAATTAATAATAAATGACATGATAAATTGATAAATGACATGGTAAATGATCGAAATAAGATAATATATTGTATTGCCGTAGCTCACCTAGGCTTCAGAGTCCTCGACCCATAACCAATTTAAACAGATACCTAATTGGTTAGGGGTTTGAGAAAGATTTTTACATCTGCCTTTCACTTCTACTTTTATGATTCCATTGACGGCAGGGATCCAGAAACGTGCGTAATTGACGTCAGAAATATAATATAATATTACCTTAAAAGCAAATTTAAAGGCTAACTTAAGCCAAGGGAGTAATGAGGCACAACTTTGTACTTCCACAATAAATGATTAATTGGATTTTGATCTCTTTGACAGGCTGGGTAGGTATATGACGAGGGATAATTTTATAAAGAGGAAGAGTGAGGTAAGATGAATTTATGACGCTTTTCTAATTAATAGTTATTTGTTATACAAGAGTTGCTTATTAACCGCGTGCTCATTTTTGATGACCGAGCAAGCGAAAGGTTCTACAATTTTTAGAATCTAAAAAATTAGAATCCTAATAACGCTCAAAGAGGAAATCAAACTCAACTCAACTCAATGTAAATTTTTAAAAATACACGAATGAGGTACCGAGTCTGGGTTTTAAAAAAAAGAAAAAAAGTGGCATTATGCTTTGCACTCAGATATCGAAGAGAAAAAATACTCTTGCCAAGAAAGTGTGATGAATTTTTTTGTCATGAACTGTTATGCAATAAAATAGCAAAGAATATACTTAATTAAATTTGAGTAAATGCGATTAGAATTATACGCTAATAACTCTTTTAGTTATTCCTGTTTACTATGTTTCTGATACATTATGTTTTAATTTTGACTAAATTTAAAAATAAAATAATAAAATTTCGGTACTATTGGACAATTAATTTTGGACAAATATTGTTTCATATGAGCGGTGTAATTGTATGTAATGAAAATAAAAAGACACGGGAAGCAGTTAGTTACTCATTGAAATTGCGGGGGTACCTATTGTGAAACGCCTGCCCTCCAGATGCCGCCGCGCCTCGGTGAGGCGAGCAGCAGCACAGAGCAAAATTAATAGCACAGGGAGACAGCCGAGTAAAAAATATAATATGTAAATAGCTCGGTATGCCTCTTGAATGACCGGCCCGACTGGCACGCGGTTCAGGCTAGGTAAATTTTCATACACACTTAGAAAAACTCGCATTGTACAAATTACCAGTATCTAATCTATACCCATACTAAGATTATAAATACGAAAGTAACTCTGTCTGTTTTTATACCTTCGCGACTAAATCAATGAATCAATCTTCACGAAATCTATAGAGGGGGAAATCTAAGAATCTCGTGAAAGGACATAGGCCACCTTTACGATTATATACAGAAAGTATATAAGTCTGCGATAACCGACTTCCATGCAAGCGGTGCCTCGAGCAACAGCTATTCTCATATAAGTACGCGTATTATGACTTTCGTTCCTTAATTGAATTGGAAATGCACGAAATGCACGAATACACGAACTAAAACTAAACACAAGTCTCTAATCGTCCAAGGTAAAGAAAAAATATAAGCCCAGTAAAAACATTCGTTACTTCTTTCTTTGAATGAGACGTTACGGAACCTTTTACTTTACCATCGATCTCACTGATTGATGCGACGCGAAGGGATGCCTCTCAGCCCATACGCGGCCTGCGCTCACTTTATATTCCTCAGTGAAAAGGGTTGATTGACATCTCCAGACACTTTGATCATATTGAATCCAAACTCGTTTATATGTAAAGCTTTTAATGGTATGATTCTCTGTAGGATCCAGAATTTTCTGAAAACGTCTCCCTTAGAGAAGTTACAGTTAAATTGGAACCGGTTACCTACTGCTATTTTTAGATGGGCTGTTTCTTCTGAAAGTAATACAAGCTTATGTGAAAAAGTAACAAACTGCTTTTCCTGTAGTCCTCGTTCTTGGAGTCCGTGGACCGTGTGAAAGCCTCCTACGCGACCGGGACTAACGCAAAGGCGTTGATAACTGCTTGCACTTAAAAGTCATCATCGTCAGGTTTCATAAAGAGGGGTCTAGTAGAATCTTGGTATATATTGCTACAAACGAAAGAAAAAAATTTTTTTCTATTGATTATAAATACAAAGTGAAATTATGATGTTACACAAACGGATGAACTTAAGGTTTATCAGAGGTTTCTCAGAGGTTAAACAGAGATTAACTTTTTTTCTATACAACTGAGGTTACGGTGGCCTATGGAATTGTGCAACACCAGGGGAGTCACACTCGTGCTGATGACCCTGTTAGCACAGAGAGTTTCTGTACCGTCAATATAGAAGACAAAGCAGGAATAGCCCTTTGTCTTCCCACTGACAGCATAAAAACTCTCCAGTGAGCTCTAGTTACCCTTCTCACCGCTGGAAACACAACATTATTATGGCCGCGATATTCTGTAGGGCGGAGGTACTTCCTCAGTCAGACTGCTCAATTGGACGGGAATACCGTCGTGTCCTACCTTCTACTATTAACTGAAGCTAAAAAGTTAAAAAGACTGGTCCAATGAAAATAATAAAATCAATTTAATTTTATTATTTTCACTGGACCAGTCTAATGTAAACGGAAATGAATAAAAAACAAAACGCGAGAGTTTATATGTTAGTAGAGTAACCTTAATCAACAATATTTTCAAGAAACCTAAGAGTCCTTCGCATCTTTACTAAAATAACTACCCTCCATGATATAAGTTCAGCTAAATTCATGAGTGTCTTGATAATATCCGCTGACCTAAATTCTGTAATTCAATATAAGAAAATGTCAATGGGCGGTCGACTTGACCTCTCGACCTATAGCGGACACCTCGAGAGTGACTTGCGACGATTACACGCTTATGAATGATATATTTTTACTGGCTGTGCCCGAAATTTGTCTGCAGGGACCTAGATACGGGAATATTTATTTTTTGATGCGATACCCTTACTATTTCTGTACCTACGACAAAACTCTGAATTAAACTTTTAATATCTAATAATAACCATCTGTTAGGTCAGCGACCCATTTAATTTTAGCATGGGAAAAATTTGTACCTGATTAATTCTGTCTTCCCTTCCAAATAAAAATATTTAAATATAAAATTCTGAAGTTTACCAAGCCCTCATTCACATTGACCGAGCGAGCGATGCGAGCGTGAGTCTCTGTTTCGACAAGGTGGCCGATTTTGCTTTTATCCGTATGTCTGTCTGTCAATTCCGGTCTCAAGGGCATATTTCTAAATTGATTTTCACCGAACTTGACACACGTGTTCTTCGAATTAAAGCATTTTTTTTTTGATCGGAGACAAAATGGTGTTAATAGTTTGCAGTCGCGTTATTAATGAAAGAAATTTTATAATTTTTTACTGAAACATCAAGGACGTGATACCTCACAGGTTGTTGTGAAAAATAAACTTCGATATGAAAAAAGTAGATCAGGAAAAAAGGAAAAGCTTGATGTAGCGTTTTTTAAGAATGGATCGTTATTATTTTTTATTGAAACATCAGGGTGAACCACCCCAGCTCTTCCTGTGGGTGTCGTAAAAGGCTCCGTCCGGTAGTAAACATACAGCCCAAACCAAAGTGCCCGCAAGCCGGCAATAGGCTCGCCCTCTATTACGGGGGACCGAAAATCATAGTTGGCGACACATGGCTGTTAATACACCTCTGCATACCACTTCGGTGATTTACAGGCGAGAGTATATCTATATAGGAAAATTAAATAAACGGTAACTGAAAAATGTAGCAAATGTGTTCGCGAGGTTTACTGTTCACAGAACTCTTAGTTAATAAATACTATAAAAGGAACTTATTCTCTACGCTGGCTCAAAGCAATATGAGATAAAATCTTCACACGCTGAATCCATCCGTGTTAAAGTTTTATCATCCTCCGTATGAATGTGACATGAATTTTCAAATGCAAAAATTATCACCACTTCGGACTGAGAAACGCCAGATGTTCATTTGTTACGTCTAATACACGAATGTTTAATGTAAGCGAAATGTTTGAGAGAATTTATTTAAAAGAAGCGCCTTTTACTTGAGATCAAATAGGTAAGAAATCGCTGGATAAAAGAAAGTCGAGTTGAAATAACATAACAAGTTAATGTAAGAACTAATTGAATGTAAGGACTTTTAGGAATTAAATGGTATTTAGCAACTCGGAATAGAAAAGGTCAATATATAGGGATATATGAGGCACAGTTTTGTTCTAGTTTGGTATACTGTTCTTATCTTGTAGATGGATCTGCATCTACACAGTGCCTACTGGACGCTCTCGATAGATAATAGTAGTACTATGTCGGACCAAGAGATTTAAAACTTTATTATTTGACGCACGGCAAACATGTGAAAAGATATGCTCGCATACATATTTCCTTCTTGTTACAATTACGGGTTCTTCAAGGTGACCAAGTCATCACTTATATACTTATAAATTCTACAGACGTGGTATCTTAGAATTCAACGTATTCAACGTTCAAGTATTTTAACTTTACAGAAAAGGCCAGTTTAAAGCGTGGTGACTTTTGCTGAAGAGGCATGCTTCTCCATGTATTTTCTGTGAAATATACGAAGTGTTGCTTTCGTAGGTACAGTCGATACAGGAGATACGGTGGCATCTTTGCATATAAATCTCCTTTGTCTACTATACATATTGTATGAAAACTTTAAGGCGCAGGCATGCGTATTTACTAATTTAGAGGTAAACTGATCTGTAAATTGGAATATGATAAGCCATTTTTGTCGTCGTCTGACTCTACCACATTAAATAAACCTAAAACCGTGTAAAGTACTCCATTTTATAGGATAAGCAAAATAAATTTCATTTTTAGGATAAGAAATTGGATTAAATGCTGAGCAAAGTAACAAATCTCTTAAGTCTTAGGAAAAATTTAGGTCACTTTGACATTTTTCGGCATTATAATATTATAAATACGTGTCGAAAAAATCGTACCAGAACTTGCGAGAGTAGAGCCTTACTAATATACTTTAGCTTAGGCCCAAGCGTTCTTCACCTGCTGGTCGGGTTACCTGCTAAACAACAAACAAGGCTCTAGCGCAGGCTTACCTTTCAGCTAAGTTTCATTTCACATCAGTGATGTGAATGATTTCCCAATGCCTGATGTGTCATCACTATATAGATTTTAAGGTGTAGGTAACTAAGACCTACCTACGTCACAAAAACAATAATATTCCTATAGTGACGTTAAGATTATCTCTCAATCCAGCAGACACGTGCTGTAAGGACCTGAATTTGCGGTGTTATTTCAATTAGCATGCTGATGTCACTTTGAGCATGCACAATTGAAATCTCACGGCGAATTCTGCTGTCAAGTGTGTTCGATCGTTCGAAACGTTATGTACGGAACCTTTAGTGGGCAAGTTCGACTTGCATTTAACCATTTTTGAAGTGAAAACTTCTTTAGCGGCGTTGGATGGGTGTAAAATGTTAAGGAAGCGTCAGGATTAGTTGACCTTTGAACCGTAACCGACGACTGACGTCATACAAGATTAGGTACAGACTATCTATTTTGCAAGTTACGATAGACAGCGTCGTAGCTTAAACGGTAAGCACTTCGACTGTAAGTCCTTATAGTTTCAGATAGTATCGGGTTCAAACCACCTGGCCTTCTGAAACTTTTTGTGATTATTTATTCTTTTTGTAATTAATTACTTTTTATGATTATTTTTTCTTTCTGTAATTTATTACTTTTTGTGATTATTTTTTCTTTTCATAATTTATTAATTTCTTCTGACAGAAAATTAGCAGAAAATAAGTGATAGGTTTTGGTATGGTATGGTATGTTCTTTTTTATCTTTTTCTATGTATATAACGAAGAAAGAAAAAAAGAAAATGTTTTTACTTCTGCCGGCACTCCCAGAGTGCAACCCGTCTCTTTTTTTTTTTCTATAACGCTGTTTAAATATGACCCTGCTCCCTAAAAGATTTATTAACTGTTAAGCTCTAACTTAAACTACGTCATTGAACTGTATTATCACTGAAATGTAATTTAAACTTGATGTTTACACAGCAATATTTCTGTATTAGCGTTTTATAAAATACTTGTAATAATTCAAGGGATATTATAACTAGGGCAGCCTATTGAAATAAAAGATCATATGTACTTGTACAGCGCAACTGTGGGGCTATAAAATTAGCGGAGTATAATTATAGTAATAAAAGCAAGTATGTTATCTTGGTATAAGTAATGTGTATACAACTGGTTCTTTGGGTGCAGGCCTGATGATGACACTCTCGGCCGCTTGTCGCAGAAGCAGACCTACGCAAGGGTGCGACTCCAGGTCCCCCCCCCCTGCTAGGAGAGAGAGGTATTGCAAAATCATAGATAGTCCAGGGACAAGTGGGATGCGATAGACCTTTTTTGTAACCTTTTTTATACGAGTAGTACTTAAGAAAACTAGCAGCATGTGCATGTAAGTACTGGGGCTAAACCCAGTACTTACTTTGTTTTCTACACCGAATAAGTTTACCATAACTTACATTTTCATTGAGTTTTTGATAACCCAGTTTAACCCTTTTGCTTTCATTGGTGAAATTAATTTTTTTTCATAATCTTTGAAATAGAACCTAATTTTCGGTTTAATGAAAGATAAATTTAGGGTAGCTATTGTCATATTGTTAGTGTATGTAATGATGAACATCTTTCAGCTTATCATGAAGCAAAGTGAAGTCATATTAACGTATTGTATGTGCTTTTATTCCTATTTTGCAATATTAACTCATACTCCAATGTTTCTTGTTGGTCAAAAAACCGCTGTTTTAAAGGCCCGCAGAGAAGTGTGAGAATATCAAACAAAATATGAATTGATAGTTTCATAAATGGTTCCGTGAATGGAACATATTCTGCCGGATATTTGCACATCTCTAACACCATTTTAGGGTACAATGCCCTTTGGCATGCTTTTTGCAACGAGGATGAATAAAAGATTGTACCATTACATTGTTTACTGTTCCATGTCTGACCCCTTTGTGCAATAGTTACTTATTTTCTTTTATGTTTCCTCTTCTTGTAAATAATGTAATTGACTCAAGACGCAGTTGAATCTTAAAATCAAGAAAACTTCGTGTTAACATGAAAATATGTAAATAGTCCTCCTTGTCGTGTTCGGCGTCGACTACTTCATCACTTGAATGGATTAACTGTGTCTTGCTCGAGTGTGACTTGCCAACCCAAAATTGGACTTGAAAATGTGGTCGCGGGGAGCACGGTACAGTCCTAATGCATTGTATGTGTACGTGTAGGATAGCTTTTAACGAGTTACGTGGATTTGACGCTTGGCTTGGCATCTAGGTCTCTGAACACCAATATTGTACGAATACATTGACGGTAGCATCACCTAGACATGTTAAAAAAAAAATTAAGAAAAGGGATTTTTTTGCGTTGTCAACTATATTACGAGTATATATTCTGTATTGTATTATTGGTTAGATAAAGGGCTATATAAAACTTTCTTGGCTTTCATGTAAACGGTTAAGAGCGAATAAAACTCAAGAGGGTACTAAATGAAAGCTTCGTCTCGCTATAAACTACACAGTTTACATTTATTTCTCGTGCGTGTCTGCACTAGTCGTAACCAACCTGATATAAATGATGTTGTAGACCATATTTTACCATCACAATAAGAAGGGGAATATTCAAGGGCTGTCTCTAAACAGGGAGTCAAGATCACAAACATGATGGTAGAAATCTTTAAGTAGTGGAAATCCTTAAAATGTATGCAAAATTTGCTTTGTCTTTACAAAGTTTTTTTTTTAATTTTGCTGGTTCACTTATTAACTTGTTTCTTGATATTCTAAGTGTCTGAAAAATATTCCATATTTATCAGTTACTAGCGATCCGCCCCAGCTTCGCACGGGTGGTAAAAACGTTCCCGTGGAAATTTAAAATAGCCTATGTTACTCAGGGTGAATGTAGCTTTCCAATGGTGAAAGAATTTTAGAAATCAGCTCAGTAGTTTTTGAAGATATTCATTACAAACATACAAATCTTTCCTCTTCATAATAGTAGTGTAGTTTTTGGGCCGATGAAATTTTCTTTCTAACCCTTTTGCTTAAAAGCTTTTGGCGGCAAGAATCAAAGATGTTGACATGACTGTTTTTACATCCATATTTCAACTACCGTCTATTCAGTAGGTACACGCATCTCAATGCATTATTTTTTGCTGAAGAACGTGTTTCATTCAAATAACTACTAAGATTGATCAGATAACGGATTATTTTGATCGATTTAGTTGCTCAAGTAGCATTGAGTACGGAGGTAATCCTTTGTGTCAGTAAGTTCCGCCCAAACTTTGTCGGCTTGGTATGGAGCTGAGCAGTTTACCTGGATCTAGTGATTTGTGTGTGATGGCCTCGTAATGTCTGGATTCGGTTTTGATATTGTACGATCATTTTAATGTGCTACAATGAACCTACAAAAAAGAGTTATAATGTTAGAGCTCCAAGCGATCTAATTTCGTTAAGCAGCATGGGCACATTTGTACATGTGTACATGAATAACTAATTTAATGAAGTCGATCATCACAAACAAGTAAAATCAACAGTGTACACATTCATTCAATCAAGGGTGCTTTAAGCCGTGTGTATTCTGTACACATTGTTACATTGCAATCTTGTTCTAATCCACATTAAATATTTCGCAAATCGACGTCGATACTTACTATTTCAATATTCCTATTTGAGAGGGTAGGGTATTATACAGAAGTGCGCATTTACCAATTGGCGATTATCCGCAAGCTCGAGAGTTTGAATCCTGGCCGTTACACTACCGACTCTCAATCCTAACATGCAAATTATTTTTGCTGGAGGAGTTAGTAGGTTACTACACGCAAACGGCTAAATCTACATTTTTGTGGTAAGTATTAAAAAAGGAATTAAGTGTAATATAATTCATCTACTAAGATCGACAGCCTCCGTGGCGTGGCGGTAGTGAACACGGCCGCTACGCAGGAGGCGCTGCGCTGGTTCGATCCCCGCTCAGTGCAAATATTTGTATGCATGAATATGTATATTTGCATTGGTCTGGATGTTTTTATGTATAATATGTATGTATTTATGGTATCTAAGTATGTTTATCCGCATTCTAGATTCCATAAAACAAGCTAGTTAAGCTATGCTTACCATGGGTCTAGATAGCATTGTGTGAAATGTTGTGGAATATTTATTTATTTATGGGATCAAGATAATCGTGGTCTAAATCCGACCTATTATGCTAGCGGGTAGACCTGCTAATTACCTAACGACGCTCTGGCTGAGGCCTCTCGATTATGGGAGTTCAGTCAACATACGTCTCTGCCACAAAACGTAAGATAAGCCAAATGGAAGAAACAGAGTTGGAGATCGGACCCCGAAGCCTGCCACCGGGCACATTATAAACTATGTAACTTATATCACTTGCGAATCTCGTATGATACAATCGTAGATATGAATTTAGTGTTTGCCTGTGTGCAAACATTTCGTTACAATAAGGGTATCCCGATTTTTGCTAGTGATAGTAGCGTACGAATAAGTACTAGTTATTATAGTGCCCCGGGTTTAAAAGTGCAAACTCTGAACGCAATCGTGACTAACGCTGATGATGATGATGTTGACGATGATAATTGAGCTTTTTAGG
Source organism: Eilema caniola (assembly GCA_949126895.1). NCBI lineage: Eukaryota > Metazoa > Arthropoda > Insecta > Lepidoptera > Erebidae > Eilema > Eilema caniola. The sequence continues at coordinate 14,166,003 of OX421474.1, forward strand.
CAATCAGACAAGTAGATATCATGCGAACTATTTGAGAGGTGAGAACAATGTTCCACACAACAAACGACCAGTTTCCGAGTAAAAAGTTGACAGACTACTAACCATTTATTAGAGCGTCGATGGGTGGAGCTTACATACACCCCGCCTAGCGCAAGGGTTATAGCAGATGCGCATGAGCCGATAAACGAAGCACTTTTGTATTGTAATGTAGACATATCAAACAATTGAGCTTGTATGAATTCGCATAGAGCTAAAATTGGTAGAGGTCTTAAATACACCATAATAAAAGAAATATTAAAAGTCCCCATTGAGTGGACTTCTGCATTTTAATTAATTCAAGATCAAAGGTCAAAAATATTGGATTCTTGCATTTTTCTCCAAAACAGCCGGTATTAGCGCAAAAGTAGTTCAGAAAAAGTTGTAGACCATGTTATTACCTACAAAATTGGTCTATTTTTTGTTGTATGGATAAGTCATTTCTATTATATAAGTATACAAAATTCCTTGTTCCCATAGTATGATTTATCAACGCAGAACCTGAACCATTGGTCCTATAAACTTGAAATATTGTCAGTAGATGCTTTTTAGGTTGTTAGCACCCACTAAGAAGAGATTATTGTAAACTTTTTTACTAAGGGTTAAAATAATGGATGAGTGGGATTGAATAAAGAAAATGAATAAATTCAAAATTTCATCCCATATTTTACCTTGCATGCATTTTGATATTTCTTTCATTATGGTGTATTTAAGACCATAATTTCCAGCTCTATGTGAATTTATATCGTTTATTTTGACTGGATTATGAGGAAACGGTGTCGAAAGAAAATTTCATTACAAATTTAAAAAAAGCTACAGTTATGTTACCTATGTCGATAACTTCTATTATTATAAATGCGATTGTTTGGATGTTTCTTACTCCTCTAATTAAATGTACAAATTCACTTCAGTGAGCATATGAGCGTATTGGTTGTTTTTATTCATTTAAAAAGGTATATTTTCTTCAATAATGTAAAAACAGAACATACTACTCAGCTCTATCTATACCCAAGTGTCTTCTAAGCATAAATTAACTAGCCTGTTATTACACTTTTATGTGATTGTATATTACATATTATAAAATAAATTAAATTAAGTAGTTGATATGTTATTTTTACAATTCATAAACCTGTAAGCAAAACACGCTTACTGCCAAGCGATAAAGGGGGCCCCCCTGATAAAAGTATAAAGTTACCAACGGAATATCCCCACAACACTATTTAAACACCATATTATTATATTCACATTACTATAACTATACCAAATTAAATGTTGCACACAATGAGAGCGATAAAAATCAAATTATCTTTAATCTAAAATAGTTTTAAAGTGACAATTACACACAATAAGTGTAATAAGAAACTTCACGTCGAACAATATGGCGGTATTGTATGTAACAGGAAACTGTAAAACGCCGTTGAATTTACAACCGCGAATAGTGTAAGTTGAGCAATCAATATTCGTCCCTAGTGACATTCTATAGCCGATGAAAAGATTCACAATTGACTTCTTTAAAATACATGGACGACACAATGGATAGAGTATCAGATAGTGTACTAATATTGGTCACTTATGTCAAAAGGACGATTATAGCATTACAATAATAAAAAAGTAGAATATAATACCTACCTAACCTAATTCCTACTAATTGTATAAATGTTTTAGGATCTCTTCACGTAAAAACAAGTGAACGCATCCTGATGAAATTTAGCATAGAGATAGATGGTAGTCAATATGACTTCATCTCGTCTGATGTTAGCTAAAGGTAAAGTGTCAGAAAAGTGGATTTTTGTACATCTTAATTAGACAAAAATATCCCCATGAAAGTAGGTTTGATCACAGCACTGGTACAGCAACTGAAATATTCGATTATATTTATCACCAGTGATAATATTCAATTCAACTATTTATATCGTTACATAATAATTGGGCGTTCTAAAGCTAAAAAAGCAAAATCCATTTATCGATTTAAAAACAGAAAATAAGAGAAAGGAACCAGGTTTCTTAATAACTCAATCGACTTACAGTGCCATAAAAGGCGTTAGTTTAGCACCCCAATGTAACTTTAGAATGTATTGCGAATAAATTGCATTTATTATAGTCACTTTATGACTCACCAATTGAGGTCATACGCTTTTGTATCCTTTCATTAGTAAATGTAAATCGTTCGAATTGGTCTTGCTAAGGGTATTTTATTCTGTAAATGGTAATAATATCTCTTTACATACATTGTGTTGCCATACATATAGACAGCCTCTGTGGCGTGGCGGTAGTAAACGAAACTGCTACGTAGGCGCAGGTTCGATCTTCGCGCAGTGCAAATATTTGTATGTATGAATTTGGCTATTTGCATTAGTCTTGTCGTGCCTTAGAGAGCCTTCTTGTAGCGCCTCAGTTCCTGGGCACACCGCTTACCATCTCCTCGAGTATCGGGATCCTGGGTGTCGACATCTCTCGCCATTCCTGCCTTCCGCCGCTGCAAAAACCCGACGGTAGCCTAGCTCATGGTGCTAAGGAGAAAGCCGATCTTTTAGGTAATCTCTTTGCGTCAAACTCGACGATGAACGACGGGAATGCCGAGCCACCTATTGTCACCAACTGTGGTACTTTCATGTCTGAAATTAAAATCACACAACGGGTGGTTCGGCGGGAACTCAAGTCCCTGGATGTTCGGAAGTCGAGTGGGCCGGATGGTATACCGGCGATGGTGCTCAGACACTGTGCCCCCGAATTGTGCCCAGTACTTACACGGCTTTTCGCGCTCTCTTACTCCGCGAGACAAGTCCCAGCCTCGTGGAAGACTGCATTCGTGCATCCTGTGCCTAAGAAAGGCGACAGGACAGACCCGTCCAATTACAGGCCTATTGCTATAACCTCCCTTCTCTCGAAGGTAATGGAGCGTGTGATTAACGCACAGCTCCTGGGATACCTTGAGGGAAACAACCTACTGAGCGACCGACAGTATGGCTTTCGCCACCGTCGCTCCACTGGTGACCTTCTTGTGTATCTCACACACCGATGGGCGCAAGCTATCGAGAGTCGGGGCGAGGCACTAGCGGTCAGCCTCGATATAGCAAAGGCCTTTGACCGGGTCTGGCACAGAGGTCTTCTTTCGAAGTTGCCACGCTACGGACTTCCCGAGGGACTTTGCGAATGGATTGCCAGCTTTTTGTCCAACAGAAGTATCCAAACCGTCGTCGATGGCAGCTGCTCGGACCGCATGGACATAAACGCTGGTGTCCCACAAGGCTCCGTGTTGTCCCTGACGCTGTTTCTGCTGCATATCAATGACATGCTGTCTGATGGATCTATTCATTGCTATGCGGACGACAGTACCGGGGATACGTGTTACACGGGTCGTGCAAATATCCCTCAATTCGAGGTGGAGAAGAGACGCGAACAACTTGTGTCCGAAATCGAGACTACTCTCTCTGGAGTATCCGATTGGGGTCGACTTAACCTAGTCCAATTTAACCCCACTAAGACACAAGTATGTGTATTCACCGCTAAGAAAACCCCATTTATTGTGGCGCCGCAATTCCTGGGCACACCACTTTCCATCTCTTCGAGTATTGGGATCCTAGGTGTCGACATCTCAAGCGACGTTCAGTTCCGCAACCATTTGGAGGACAAGGTCAAGCTGGCCTCAAAGAAACTTGGAGTGCTCAACAGGGCGAAGCAGTACTTCACTGCGGGGCAACAACTTCTGCTTTATAAGGCACAAATTCGGCCCCACATGGAGTACTGCTGTCACCTTTTTGCCGGAGCGCCTGCATACCAGCTTGGCCCCTTCGACTCATTGCAAAGACGGGCGTTGAGGCTCGTCGACAATCCCATACTCACAGGCGATGTGGAACCTCTCAGCCTCAGAAGGGACTTTGCCTCGCTGTGTGTGTTCTATCGCCTATACAATGGTTTGTGCTCAGATGAATTGTTTGACATGATGCCCACCGCTGCATTCTATCATCGCACCACTCGCCATAGGCAGGGAATTCATCCTTACACACTGCGACCGGAAATGGTGCGCACCGTGCGTTTTGAAAAGAACTTCATCCCACGCACGCTCAGGTTGTGGAATGAACTTCCTGCCGTGGTTTTCCCAAGCGACTACAATATGGGGTTCTTCAAGAAGGGTATAAGAAGGTATCTACAGGGTCGGTAGCACGATTGTGACGCCCCTGGTGTTGCAAACGTCCATAGGCCACGGTAACCACTTCCCATAAGGTGGGCCGTGTGCTTGTCTGCCACCTAAGTGGCATAAAAAAAAAAATCTCATGTAATGTCCAATACCGCAGTCATTTAAAAGACAGGGTCAAGCTGGCATCAAAGAAAGTTTGAGTGCTTAACAGGGCGAAGTTGTACTTCACTACAGGGCAACGACTCCTTCTTTAAAAGGCACAGGTTCGACCCCATATGGAGTACTGCTGTCACCGTTTTGCTGGAGGTCTTACATGACCTCTTCGAGTCGGTGCAAAGACGGGCGTTGAGGTTCTTCGACAATGCCATATTCGCAGGAGATGTGGAACCTCTGAGCCTCAGAAGGGACTTTGCCTCTCTGTGTGTGTTCTACCATTTATACAATGGTCAGTGCTTAGATGAATTGTTTGACATGTTGCCCCCAGCTACATTCTATCATGGCACCGCTAGCCATAGGCAGAGAATTCATTCTCACACATTGCGACTGGAATAGGTTGAAAGGAACTTCATCCCACGCACGCTCAGCTTGTGGAATGAACTTCCTGCTGTCCAAGTAACTACAATATGGGGTTCTTCAAGAAGGGCATTAGAAGGCTTCTTCCCGGTCGGCAGCGCCAGTGTAACGCCCCTGGTGTTGCATACGTCCATGGGCCACGGTAACAACTTTCCATCAGGTGGGCCGTGTGCTTGTCTGCCACCTAAGTGGCACCTATCTCAGTTATCTCTCATGACAACAGCTATGGCAGCCGTCACGGGCAATTAGAGTCCACAAAAGTCCGCTTAGTCTAACTGTAGAACTTCGATATTGTCATTGGTTGTGAAGGTCAGATAGCAGTCGCTTCACGAAAAATATCGAAGTTCAACTGCATCACAGTTAGACTATAAAGCCGATTCCAAGTGATTTGGGATAAAGCTCAGAGAATGTTGAGCCACGTCCAGAAAGGCTTAGACAGAGGTAACAGAATAAACACATTTCACGAATAGTTGTACGGGACCCTAACAAGATCTTGGGGGTTCAGGCAAACCTCATCGTATCGATATTTGAAGTCGTGGGGGAGGGGGTAACATGGGGGGTATTGTGTATAGACTGTATGTATGTATACGGGATTTGTACAGTTTCTAAGAATATATACATTACCGGAAGAAAACAAGATCAGCAAGTTAATACACTTTCTAGGAAATTTATAAACTAATCAAAACTAACCTAACCTGCCCATTATAAATTTCCTAGAAAATTTATAAACTTGCGGATCTTGTTTTCTTCCGGTGACATATACATACACACATAAATTTACGCTCATAAATCCCCGGAGGGGTAGGCTGATTTGTATGAGCACCCACATTTCGCTAACTATTATTTTCGTGTCCATGTAATAGGAGGCCAGCCTATTGGCATCAAGCAGGCACTTTATTTTCCGCTGTAAGGTTACTGACGGAAGGAGAATTACCCAAGAATGAGTTATTGAAATAAGTGAATGGAGCACTGTCTCCTATTATTTGATTTAGTAATACTTAAGTACTGATTTAAGTATATAAAGATCTCTTTTCCTTTATCCTTGTTTACTAATTACCTTCATTAGGCAAATTGGATTGCCAGATGTAATCAAAATCGTGTTATTCTGTCACTTCAAATAGCTTGTCTCGGAATATTAAGTACCCGCGTCTGTTCCGTAGACATCAAATTGTAGAGATATGCCATTGAAGTTAATATTTTCGAGAGTCCCGGTGCCATATCCAAGAAATCGTATTGCACACCTTTCATTGCGCGTTTGACAGATATCACAGACTAGCTATACTTCGTGTTTTTACCCGAAACTCGCGACTTAAGCATTTTTATTTCTAATTGCTCGGCTTCTAAGGTTGGTAGCGTAAGGGGAACACGTATGAAGGTAAAGCGTTCCTAGAGTACCTATACAAGCGGCACAATCGCTAGAACAGAATAATCGATGTATGGAATTAACATACCTATCACAAGTCATAAACATATGTATTGGGCCGCCTGTCTCGACTAGCAGCTCTGTATTGTTCGACGCAGAAAGGAATTTACTTGGTTCACAGCAGTATCGATTGCCTTTTGATGCTATACCCGAGTTACGTGATATAGATACACTTCATCTCTATAGTATATTTAGTCTATGGTCTGTCCACATTAGTATGTATTCATTGTCGTCGAGAAATTCCAACACAGTTCTAAGAGATTATTGTGTTAGGATAATGAAGTGCTGAGTGTCGTCATGATTACAAAATGCAAAAAGTTACGCTACGCTTGGTAAAAGAACTGGCTATCATAGCCGTTGATGCTGGAAATAGTGGTCAAAGGTCTAAACTTTTTTTTTTTTTTTTTTTTTTCTAGCACCTCTTGGCTGTACCGAAGTGTCGCCAGAGCCTACTCTTAACAAAGCTTTTGAATGCCTAGACTTCTATTCTACTTAATGAAAAAAGAAAACCCACTCAGGGTTCTATACTTTATTTAATAATTTACTTTAAGAGTATTAAATCTTAACTATCTCGCTTTCATTCTTGTCCTCTAGTAACATACCAGTTCCCGCAATTATGCCTCTCGTACTTTCACTCTATACCTTTCATACTTTGGGGATGGGGGGGGGGGGGTGTTATTATTTTTTTTTTTTTTGTTTCCTTTATTATTATTATAATATACTTATTTACTGTGTACTTAATATTAACAATGCCCATAGTAACTTATTTTTAACACAAAAAACTTATTTTATAATATAAAATTGTCACACATATTCATATTTTATTCGCAGTATTGTGTACTTGTCACTAAAAATTGGTTCTTTCATAATCCTAGTTTTAAATATTTACATCTTGTGTGGTGCACCTTGGGGTATTTGTACAAAATAACCACTGGTGACGGCCTTATCAACTATTTCTCTTATTAACTATTAATGCTATTTTCTCCCAGTATTCTAGGAAGTACTCTCTATACTCCTTTGTGAGCAATTTTGGCAAATTATTAACATTTACTTTTAGCTTAATCTTCTGCTCTAAGTTAAACCGATCCCTTGCGTGGATCGGACAGTCCACGACTAGGTGCACGACAGTCTCACTTACCCTTGGCTCGCAGGCGCATGATGGGTCCTCCTTGCACTTGAAGCGGGTCAAGTACTCGGAGAACCCACCATGCCCTGTTAGCAACTGGGTCGTCGCGCTGGCGACTCCCATCTTGCGGACGATGCTGTACGCCGCCACCGCGCATGGGAAGAAGAGCTTGGTCACGGAAGCAGTTACACCCTGCCTGTACCTTTCATTCCATTCGTGAAGCGAGGTCTGACGTAGGCCCCGCTTCACGAATGAGACTGGGCACAGACTGTAGTGTGGCGCTCTCTTAGACCGCAGAGCCGCCTCTTTGGCGAGCTGATCGGCTCTCTCGTTTCCCTCCAACCCGATGTGGGCCTTGACCCAGTACAAGGAAATTTCCTTGCCCTGGGCCAAGCCCCGCCTGATGTTACATCTGGCTTCAACAGCCAGTGGGTGGAGGGCGCGGTGGTTTGTCACCGTCTGGAGTGCGGCTTTGCTGTCGCTGAGAACGCCGAACGTAGCCGCGCCGCGTTTGAGGACCTCACTGGTCGCTTTGCATATGGAAGGTCTAAACTTGGTATTTTATCTCTCGACCAGTTCACCATCGTTGAATCCTTTATAAAAAGTGGACATGATGTAGGTGCATATCTACACTGGGTTTAGTCAACAACCTCACACGTTGCGACTAAAAACGGTACGCACAACGCAGAGTGCGGTTTAAAAGGTCGACTTCATCCCGTGCACGTTCAAACTGTAAAATGTTCTACCTGATGTAGTTCATCCATGCGTCTATATTATAGAGTTCTTCAAACTTTTTCTGGATGGTTTCTATAATGAATAAATGGTGTAAAAAAGGAAATCTATCAAACAAATAGGAACTTACAAATCTTCGATGTTACGTGGAAAATACCTCTGTAGAAAATCTTATTCAATCATCTATCAAGCTATGTAGTAACTAGTTTAGCGCTGGTGAGCGATCTAACTTTGTATCCTCTCTTCAAAGTATCGTGAACGGAAAACCACTTACGCTCTAAATATAAACAGACATGAACGCAAGGACTCTTGAAAGCGTAGGATGCATCGATGCAAACTACCGCCAGTGATCAATCTCAGTCCAACTCCTGACTAAGTTTAATAAAACTATTCTTGAAATACCCACAAGCTATTGCACAATCTTAGAGAATCTTGGCATCTTAGAGCTAGATTCATAGACTGCGTTCAAACTTTGTTAAGCAAGAGAACGTTGCCTTTGAATACGAACATTAAAACTAAGCAATAGTTCGATCTGTGAATTTCACGCTTGCCTTGCCACATAGTTCGACTTGAGTTACCAGCTGTTTCATCCCGGGAAATATTTTGATCCCAATCATGTAGCTCATAATTAATCTTTCCTAGTTTATTGTTTTTGATTGTTAAGTTTTTATTGGGAACAAATGCACTGACCTCCCAAACCCGAAAGAAAGCCAGAGCCTCACTCGCTGCCATCTAAACCTTAATAATTTTTATAATAGTCTTTTGGCAAAGCGTTTAAGTAAACACTTAAAGCTACACGCCAAAAACTAGGTACCTATGCCATCAAAAATAAAAGTGTTTATATTTATTAACTATTACTCTGTTGTACCAAGTAAAATCAAGTAACATAATGCACCCTTAATTATATCAAGAGGGAATTTATATAGAAATTGTAATATTGCCAACATCAAAGCGCAAAATTAATTAACTGGACTGGCGTGGCCAGAGAGTTTTGTTTATTTTTTGCTTTGCTTTGTTCACTTCTTAGTTTGTTTTTTTCACCTTTTTGTGAGTTAATATTTTTAAAAGAACATGCAATTCTGTCGTGCGCTAAAACAAATTTGTTAATTGTGTTCAACTTTTTTTTAAATGGCTGTGCTATAGTAATAGTAATCTTATCTGCACGTTGCTATTGAAGAACGAAGCTTTGGCGCAGTCGGTCGTATTTTGTTGGCGCGAACAGACACGAACGAGTGAATAATTGTGATATTACCTTTTACTGTCGTTATATTGACGTCCTCTGTGGTGTAGCGGTAGAACGTTCGACTGCTACGCAGGGGGCGTGGATTCGAATTCCGCTTAGTGCAAATATTTTGATCGCATTGATCTGAGTAATTCTATGTATACCATGTATGTATTTACAAAAAAAGTAGATAAGTATGTTTATCCGCTTTCTAGATTCCATAAAACAAGCTAGTTAAGCTATGCTTACCATGGGTCCTAGATAGCGTTTTGTAGAATGTTGTAGAATATTCATTTATTTATTATTTATAATAATATGTACTTAATTTAATAATGAAACAAAATTGTCGTAGATCAATTGTTTCTGGACTCTTAACAAATTGAAAGAAAGTGTGTTATATCTAACACTAAACCTCTAAAGTTAGAATTTATCTTGCTAGTTATTAGGTACATCTAAACATTCAGCTGAATGGGGCGGTTTCAGGGAGTGGGCGGTTGTGATGTAGCTTCAAGGAGATCCTGGAAACTCACTTTTCGTTCGTTCAAAGAGAAATAAATTGCTACAAACACCTAAAACTTTTGTAACTATAATAAACTTAAATGGTACAATAGTGGCGAAAACAAGACCAACACTACAAAAGTCTGAGCAAATTTTTTTAAACCATTTTAAGATTACCAGCATAATTTGAAATGTGAAACAATAATCAACCTTATGATTGTCGAAATACGTGTAGTAAAATATGTTAAAATCGCAAATATAATTTTGTTTCAAATCGATAGGTACCTGACGCAGAATTATCCCCGAACATTATGGCAAAAAATCACAAAGAATTCGATAGCCCATTCGTTACCGTATCTGCAACATGAATGAACTATTGAATGAACGAGCTTATGAATGAAATACAAGTGTACCCATAGTGACTTCTCTCAGACAGAGAGGCGACGACGGTATTGGTAAAAAAAAGACGGGTTGCACTCTGGGAGTGCCGGCAGAAGTGAAAACATTTTCTTTTTTTCTTTCTTCGTTATATACATAGAAAAAGATAAAAAAGAACATACCATACCATACCTATAATATAGCGCTAATCATAGAACCTATCACTTATTTTCTGCTAATTTTCTGTCAGAAGAAATTTATAAATTATGAAAAGAAAAAATAATCACAAGAAATAATAAATTACAGAAAGAAAAAATAATCATAAAAAGTAATTAATTACAAAAAGAAAAAATAATCACCAAAAGTAATAAATTATTATAAGAAAAAACAATCACAAAAAATCCCTGAAGGCCAGGTGGTTTGAACCTGATACTATCTGAAACTATAAGGACTTACAGTCGAAGTGCTTACCGTTTAAGCTTCGTAACTTGCAAAATAGATAGTCTGTACCTAATCTTGTATGACGTCAGTCGTCTGTTATGGTTCAAAGGTCAACTAATCCTGACGCTTCCTTAACATTTTACACCCATCCAACGCCGCTAAAGAAGTTTTCACTTAAAAAAACAGTTTTTTGAAGAATATCGTCATACATTTTTGGTTTAGGTGCAATTTTAGAGCAATATGTGTTGCTAGGATTGCTACCTTATATCGCGAAAAAAGCTGCTAAAGGGGTTCAAACAGGTGATGAAAGTTTGTATGAAAGTTCATGATGGTACACAGATAGATTAGAGCTTGCAGCCTATGTTTGGTCGCGATTACCGACATCCACGAGGGTGCAGCTGCGGCCAACAGTTAGTTCAACATTGATTAGTTACACACCTTTTATAACTGTAGGACGCTGGAACATTGACACTAAACAAAAAAACCTACTGTAACAAACTGATTGTGATATGCTATCAAATGCCCAGTTTCGTTAATGTGGAGTAGGTTTATCTATTCATTTACGGATTTACGAACAAATTTGTGACCTTTTTACGATATGTGCTTTCGTATATTCAGCAGCGTCAAAAACCATTAAACACTTTATGTTGCGCACATAAACTTGTTTAGTACATCATCGCTTCAGATACATTTGTACTAGTATATCCCTTTTATTGTGTACTAGCGATTTTTTTCTTTTATTGCCTGGGTATCTAAGCTAATATTATAAAGCTGAAGAGTGTGTTTGTTTGAACGCGTTAATCTCAGGAACTACTTGTTCGATTTGAAGAATTATATTTGTGTTCAATAGTTCGTTTATCGACGGAGGTTATAGGCTATATATTATCACGCTAATACTCAAGGGAGCGGAGCAGTGATCATTAATGTCAACAAATCCGTCAGATTTCCATACATTATATGACGACGAAAAAATTACGCGGTCGGCGCTAAGGGCTAAAACTTGGTACAGGGATTAAAAGCTTAAGAACGGACAAAGACTCCCTTTTATCGCGAAAGAAGGGTTTAAGAGGGGAGGGGGGAGGGCAAAATAGGGAATAGAAGTTTGTAATTTTTGAAGATATCCTGATTAAATTTGGTGTAGAGATAAATTAGAGTTTGGGCTATCTTTTAAAGGAGATGAAAGTTTCTAGGAAAGCATGTTTTTTATTTGTATTTTCCTGATGATATAATACAATGAAATGGTGTATGAACGGGGAAAGGTTAGGTGTGTGTTTGTGGAATGGCGGTAAGGGGAGGGGGGGGGCATGAGTGAGGGACGGAAGAAAGAGTAGAGGCATGAGTAGGAAAAGGGTTACGGATCGGAGTACGAGTCAGAGAAATGGGCAGGGGAAAGGGGGAGTGGTGAGGGAGGAGTGGGGGAAGGGCACAAGAAAAATCAGCGATACAGTATTACATTAATTATGTTGATGGTGGACTTTAATTGATTAACGTAGAAGATAAAACTGACTTAATTTATAGACTTCGTAGCGCGTTGCTACATTAAGTTTTGTCAATCTGAATAAGGGCCCAGTAAATTACCGAATACCGTCAATAATTTTCCTTCTCACACAAAATCCCACCTAGATACCTCAGGATCTACACAATACGAATTATAACCCTTATTTTTTTACAAAACTAGGTATCGTTTATTTATGTTTTGTGAAAGATTTCAATATTATTCAAAGAAATCTCGACTCTAATACCAACAATCAAAGTTGTAATTTGTGTGATAGTTCCTCGTTATCAAATCGACAGTACCCAATCCATGTTTGTCCAAACATTGTTATATTTTCATCCCATTGTTTGATCTGTTACAATTTCGTGAAAAAATCCCTGTGCGGCAGATATTATAACAAAGGAAAAATGTAAATAATATTTGTGGGTTACCGATAGGAAACTGTGACACTAAAATTTTAATATTCCTCAATTTGTTCTTTAGACGCGAATTATATAGAAAAAGCAGAAGGCATAAGACGAGTTTAAGGCGTGGCGTGGTATAGATGTCTACTACGCTTCAAAACGTTTTCGTACAAAATTTAAGGAATAAATATTTCGAAAGTTACACAGAAATGGCGTGGTGGAGTGATGTCTTTTCTATGTTCAATAGTAGGTGAGACTGGAGCGACACGATGAGTTAGAGGCGCGCTAAGGACTAGCTAGAGGCATCTAGAAACCTATAAAATACATACTACTTATCACAGAAAATTCTCGTTGTATAATATCGTACCGTCTCCTCGCTTCATACCTTGATCTCATCATACGCCTCAGGTCAATCTCATGTCGGTGTTGTCAATTACTAAGACGTTTCTTGGACTATTCGGTCTACACGTTAGTGAACACAGTGGCCACCACACCCTCCCGACGCCCCGTCACACATCTAGAATGTCACAGACCCTCACTCTACGAGTACCTACACGTTCGCTAACAATTCCAATGTAGAGTGAACATTATTTTTCAAAATAAATCTCTGTATCATTAAACTTATCTTATAACGTAAATCAGGCAGTTCCCTTAACTAGGTGCCATAACATTCATAACCCTTCTAATAACTGTAAGCTTCAGTGCCATGAATTATTAACGATACCTTGTCGCCCCACGAAGTTTCTAAATTCATACACGTATAAACATAACAAACTTAAAGGCCTCTGCGGTTAGGGTTGCCAGGTCGCCAAACCTAATGCCCGGACACACCAGCCAATTTGGCCGGATATTTGGGTACAAAAGCCAGACACCCTAAATTATTGAGGATTTGGTGCGCCAAAATCAAGCTTCATTTAATAACTTTAAAAAGTAGGAGATCCAGTCGGTTTTTTTTAATTCTTCAAGGCATACAGAATACTTTCAGAGTGGTCCTATATCTAAGAAGTCCGCATCTCATGCTGGGATCTTGGGTAAATTTTGGGAATTCCTCAAAATACCGGAAAATGTGCCAACCTATTTTGTATCAATAATTATGTCATTTTATTTAAAAAAAAAAACAATTGGCACCCACTTCTAACAGATTAGTAAATCCGTAAATTCAGGTATTTTCTACTTTTCAGCGCTGCTTTTATGTTTCTAAAGCATGTTTCTTTTTAAATTTTATCTTTATTATTACTATAAAGATTCATCAATTCTTTCAATTCTAATGAAAGCCTCTTTTTGCTCACATTATGAAGATGCGTTGTACTGTCATTTGCGAAATGTAAAACGTCTAACAAAAACCGGACGGGCCGGACACGATTCATTTTGGCCGGACGCGCAATCAAAAATCCTATGTCTGGTTTTATATGGACGCCTGGCAGCTAGTGTTGGGTAGTACGCGTCCGATGTACTATTAGGTAACGTAACTTCGCACTGTACTAAAAGAAACGTTACTCAACCACAGTTCTTAATCGGACATTTAGTACTATTCGGACAGTCGGACGTCTATTGGTTAGTTTGTTATATGGTAGTGCGATAGCGATACGAGCGGCGCGCGGCGAGTACGAGCGAGTAAATACGATAGAATGCGACAGCGATAGCCCCTTTAGTGAAGTGCTACATGTGAAGAATAACCACAGACTATAGAAAATCGTTTTTGTAATAAGATAATATTCTACAAAAAATATCTATTTAATTACGTTAATTTCTTTTTTTATTAATTTTAGAGATGTAAGTATTAGGTATATCTTCACGCAATTATTCTATTGAAACACTAAGGATGAGTGTTTGATAAATTAATATTGTGAATTTACGATATTTGAATTGACCAAAACTAAGGTTATTATTTTATTTTCTTCTTCTTCTTCTTATTTTATTCAAATGGCACATTGCATCAGCTATTTGGATTATTTTATTTTATATAAATTCATAACGCATTTCTAGAGTGACAGTCCTAAGCCTGTGTAAAGTATGAAGGAAAATCAAATTGGTATGCTTATGATTAGGTGTACTAAAGTACTAACAGTACTAATAAGGTGTACTAGTACACTGTACGAAAAGTACTAGTACGGTGCGTACCGACAGATGTCCGATTAGGCACAAGACTACTGGCAGCCCTATCTGCGGTTAGGCGAAGCTTTATGGTTAATTAGGGTGAGAGAAACCTCTGCCTGAGGCATGGGTACTCATATCAAGATCTTCGGGATTTTTATGGGCGTCTGACGATGGGAGTGCGGGGTTGTTACACAGAGTATGCTTACATATGCTGGATGCCCTTAAACATGTAAACCGGAGGATCTTATGAATACCTCCGAGACCGCAATCCAGATAGCAGTACCTACACTGCAAAATAGAATTTGAGAGTAGAAGTGCCGTCGATTCGACAGAAGAAGAAGTAGGGAGACTGCTACCTGATCTGTCAACCTCGTCCGTCAATCAGCAGATGCACCAGTTTGCAGGCGAAGCTGGCGTGGCCCTTTTTGAACCCAAAAGTCTTGTTGGTTCGAAGAGGACGAGGTAGGTATTATATCAATGGTTATTTTATGAATATTTGTATGGTACCTATCCGAAATTATTGCTCTTATTCAGGATAGTTCGAAGGGTTGTACTAAATTGTTTAAAGGCGATTTTAAGCGTGGATTCATGTCAGTAATGTAATTTGCCGATCCGAACTCGTGACCTCTGGATCTTAATGTCGACTCCTTAACCTCTAAGTGTCCGATGCTTTTGGCATGTTAATGAATGTTAATACTACTTACCTATTACTTACCTTAATAATTTGAAAGTAATCAATTACTGGAAAAACTTGTGCAATGTTCTCGAAGGCTCTCGAAGTATAATAAATACTAAAGTTTCCAATTAAGGAGTACACTTCGGAAGTTATATATAATTCTATGCTCGTAAGTATCAAGAATAAGATGGCTGACAAATATATTTACTTGATTTTGAGACTTACTTGATTGGATTTATTTTTTGTTAAATATAAGGTCTTTACATACGAACGGACGGGATGACGATCTAAGAAAGACTGCAGGCAGATGCTGGATGCGGCAAGCTGAAGACAGGGCGCTATGGCGCTCATTGGGGGAGGGCTATGTCCAGCAGTGGACTAATATAGCCTGATGATGATGATGATGACATACGAAATTGGCATTTTAGCGAACTAGCCATTTTGATCTCAAAAATCTAGCGGTTGGTTATGAATTCCAAATTCATTTCAATTTTAAGCTTGTATATTTTTGTTTCGAATGTGATAATTCATTTGTTTTCTTACTATTTAATTTTGCTTTGACAGTCACGTTACTCGACCGTTACAATAATGAGGGAATTTTGAATCGTATCATTACTTGTGATGTAAAATGAATTCTAAACGTTTATCGGAAACGCAAACAGTGGTTAAGCCCTGGAGAACCAGTCAAATTCTGCTCAAAGCGAAAGTTGACTGAAAATAAGGTACTAATTAGTGTCTGGTGGACCAGCGTTGGAGTCATTCACTTTATCTTCCTAATGATATGTAATCATTAATTTCTCGAGCTGTTTCTGCAGCGCTGGTGCCGCGATGAAACTCGTATTCGTAAATAGTACGATATTTAAAGCTTTCCATATTGTGCACAGAACGATGTCAAAGCAATATTAGTATGTTTATTCAAGTTGATTGAAAAAAAAAACTATCTGCGTGATAAAATGTAACTCTACCAATCCCTAGATATTATTATGCCTTTTTTTAATATTTGATAATGGCGTCTTAGTGTAAAATGTGTCTGAAATTGCATTTTGGAGCACTTTAGACTGATGTTTGACGCTAATTTCTATAGAGGTAAATATTATGAATCACTAGCTGTTGCCCGCGGCTACGCCCACGTGGATGTCTAATTCAACTTTGTACCAAATTTTATCAGGATATCTTCAAAGTTAGGTTTAGCTTACTTTATGAATATGAATTTTATTTGGTGCAATTCGCTATTTAGCTTGATGTTCAATGTGTTCAAAAATGTTAAAAGCGACTGCTACCCGACCTTAAGGTAATAACCTACACAATTATAATTTTAGATCATCTTTCATTCTAACCGAAGCCACTATCAACCCTCTTATGTATATTTTTCAAACCATTTCACAATCTTGCACACTTCAAATACAAGTTCTTACGAAGACCAGAAGTGCAAAAACAACAATAGAACAACACTTACACAATTGTATGACGAATCATCGTTATAAGTACACTCCATTCATTTCATTCATTCACCATCTTGCAACTTCCATAGTGATGTGAAATAATGGTTAATTTATGTCAACATGTGACGAATTAGCTGTCATTGTGCTTGTGGGCTGCCTTTATTTAATCGAGAATCTGGGGTAACTGTGGTCCTTTATATGATCGAGAATTCAGGGTAACTTTAATACACGGTAACAGTTAATTGATGAGAGCTGTCGTTTATTATGTCGATATAAATATACCTGGCGGTTCCACATATTTTAGATAATATTACAGTAAAATGTAGCTATTTCTCTAATAAACTGTGAAAATGTATACTGATTTGTATTTGGCCTTACTTTGACCTGAATTTCTAAAGGAAAGCATGCGGTAGAAACTCGTCTGTTTGTCAGCATTCCTACCAGCTTGCAAGCGATGTTGACTTAGGCTCGTACTTGGGGCCTATTGACATATTGATCCCCCTTGTCCTCACAACTAACTGAAAAAAGTTGACGAAGTCTTAAACCAAAAGATTTTTTTTTTCAATTCATTTGCTCTTAACATAGCACTAATCTCACTGCAATTAGGCAAATAATGATACCTATATTATCAATGTGTGGTTTTTTGATTGTTACTAAATCACGAATGGGATAATGAATCTTTTTTTAATTCCATTGGTTGAGTTGCATTATTCTTAAAAAAAATTAGACACAAATAGATCGTGTTCAATGGAACAAATAAATTAATATACTTACCTATTGCTTGTTCATTTTATGCAACTTCGTATTTAAATTGAAAATATCATCTTGTACGTGTATAATTGACAAAACTTTTACTCAAATATAACTTTGTTTTCTCTCTCTTTGAAACTCAACGTTATGGAATATTTACTATCTGAAAACTGCAAGGGTAAATATCTATTTTAGTATTATATTATTCACAAATTAATTGAAAAACGACGTGTGATACACGTGTGTATTGTTGATTACCGTCTTCGGCTCTCTTTAGACCCTTACCTGACGGGTCGGATCTCAATATCGTCTCAGCGGTAATCGGCAACTTTACACACTTGTACCAAAATCTACTATTGTACAGTGGGATCCTTGTATGGCTTTCACATCATAAGAGTCAAAGTTGGGACCAACTAAAATGGAGTTTTGTCACAACTACTAGTCTTGCCAATGAAGCAGATATACCCTAGATAAGATATCCCTGAGACCCCGACCGGCCTTGGCAGCAACGGTAGTGACCTCTACTTGTTAATAGGGTCAAACGTCACCCCAGTGAAAAAAAAATCAATCAGCAAAGCAATCTCCTGTCGTGCGTCCAGACATAGATAACTAACTTAGCTTCTCCATTTTGATTGATTTTTCCAATACAAACATAAAAAATTCGAAAATTTATTCGTTAATATTTATTCAGTCGATTCATCAAGTCAGCTATCCTTCAACGATCATTGAAAGCAATTTATTTCTTCATTAAAGTCCACCTGTACATATTACATTTGCAATTTTGTTTAAAAGGGGTGTGGTGCACTCACGGCGTAGGCTCCACAATTTCATGGTGACCGCACCAGCAGATGGGTTCACTCAACCGTGACAGTTGCCCTATTAGTGACTGATATTTTTCTAAATAGAGTGACATTTACCGTACCCCCCGATAGCTTTCGTGTCCGTGACATCGCAGACAAAACATAAGAGAGTCATCTTCACGGGTGTGGTCACGTTTTTCGGAAACCGTTATGCTACACGGGTAACAAACTTCTGGCAATGATAATCCAGTTGGATTCAGGTAGCAGGAGTAGATCCGAGGTAGATCCAAGATATGCTGTCGTAAAGGGCAATGGTTTCATTACTGTAGATGCCCAAGGCCGTGTGTAGAAGTAAAATACTCTGAGGAGATCTCGAATACAACCGGAGCTAACGCAAGGATAAGGCTAATGAGAGTCACTTCTTTTAGTGTTAGGACAGCAATATCTTTAGTAATGGCTATACATAAACAAATAATCACGCCTTTATCCCGAGAGGTGTGTGTTTAGTCCCACGTTATAGGGGGTGTGCCTATTGCCGTATTCCAGGCACTATTGTTGACTTGAGCCATGTATGAGATGGCTGAGTCTGGGTTATATTTTTCTGTCTGATATCCCATAGTCGCCTTGTACCACCGCACGGGAGGAAATGGGGTGGCCCAAATTCTTCCCTGCCGGGGACCACGCGGCTTGATCAACAAACTAATTTAGTTGTTAGGTAAAAGTGGGAAATATATATTATATAATCCGTACGTGTAAGGATAGATTACATAATATTTTTTCCAACCCTGCTCGTGACACCGCCCTCAAGCTACGATTACTCGATAATTATTTTCGTAGAAGCGACTTAATAACTCTGTTTACTTTGATATAACAATGTTGTACTTCAGCACGTGCCGATCTCTGCAATTTGAGGGGCCAAATTAATACCATAAGGGGTACTATTAAATTTTTGTGACGCGGTAGTTTAGTGTTAAGGGGTCAGTCTTACGAGAGGGAACCCGGTGGGTTGGAATCCTGACCATTACGTTACCAACGTAAACACACTCCTGAGATAAGCAAATGTAGCTTAGCTGGAAGGTTTATGGGGATTACTAGTCCCTGAAAGGAAAACCTTTACCAGAGACTTGTTCATCAATCACCAGGTTTACCGGCTTGCAGTTGAAGTTGGTTTGACTTTGAAACTCTTGATGGGATCCCATACACGCATAAATAAAAATGTAGATACTAAAAGTACCATAAATAAAATATATTTGCAGTAAGTTACAATATTATGTTACTTTTATGTGGAAAGTGTAAGCACTCGGATTCTGCACAGAATAACGTTCCATTGCAAACTAATGATGTCTTTCCCGGGAAAACTACGGGAACGAGAATTTGTACAGCAAAATATTCCTATTTATTAAAAAGAAGTCCGCAAGTTTAAATTACATTACATAATATTCACGCCTGTAAATCCCAGAAGGGGTGGGCAGAAGTATATTAACACCAACATTTCGCCAAGTGTCTTTCGGTCCCACGTAATAGAGTAGAAAGCGAGTCTATTGCCATCAATGACATTTTGTCATGACAAAACCTCTGCTGATCTCTTCAAGAATTTACGTATACGTACGAGGATGTATGTATTTTTTATTATGCTGAGAAAAGGTTAGATTTTTTATTAGTTCCATAATTCTACATTTATGGATATTGTGTGCAGGGTGAAAGTTCTCGAATGGCAACCAAGAACCACCAAACGCGGAGTTGGCAGGCCTCCCTCAAGATGGACCAACGATCTGGTTAAGATTGCGGGCCATCGATGGATGAATAAAGCGCAGGTCCGAATGTTGTGGAGATCATTGGGGGAGGCTTATGTCCAGCAGTTGACATCTACGAGCTGAAAGAGAGTGATAGAGAGGGAGAGTTACTCCTTTTACATTCTGTAGAGACACGGTATTTTCTACGCCACTTACTTATGATGAGTACTGTCTTCTTAAAGTTTGTATAAAGTCTAGTCTAAAGGTATGATTCCGAAGGTGCCCAAAGTATTTCCAAGTGGGCTACAGGAATTAAATTTTCAGAATACTTTACAAACTTCACCATTATTAAACTTGCAAAACGGCTTGGGCATTTTATGGCCTCATTAAGCTTGGTGCGTGTGGTTAACATAAAACTTTTAATTATAATTCATCATACACCGTCAGTCTGACAAGCTTGAAAAACATAATTAACGGGCAAATGTGTTAAAATTTAGCATTTTCGAGTGAACATGAGTATTAAAATAGAACCACTTTTAAACCGATTCTATCGCGATTTATTTGTCACGACGACGTGACTGGTTTCTAAAAAGTACCAAAGTCGATTTAAACGTAAATAATGTCAAATAATCCCGATAGAATCCGTTAGAAAGTGGTTTTATTTCAATAATTCCGACAGTATCATAGTGAAAATATAAACTAATACATGTTCATCGGAAAAGTGAATATCCAAGACGGAACTTCAACTAGTGCCTTACTTACTCACTAACAGCAGGGACAGCGCGACTGGACGGGTGATCTGCCCTTCGGTGTGGGTCATTTCACCTATACACCTGTGTGAAGGATGAGGTGTTTGGTAAACACGGTGTTTCGTCAAATCTACCCGTTTACTTGTAAAAACCTGCGATCTGTCCCGCTCTCTAGTTGCAATAAATTAATTAAATCTATTTTGCCCGTTCCCATGATTTCCCATCTTTTCAGCGAGTACATGGGGCATTTAAGTAAAGTTGTATGTGAACTGACTGTACTTCGGACATCTGGGATCAGTCTTCACTAACTGTGAACCACTCTCTTACAGGCGGCATGCTCTACTCTGACCGACCTAGTTACATGGTCAAGTTTTGGATGTACTCAATTCTTCCGTACATTCATATGAGGTCAATTTGATCCCCATGCTTTGTAAGAACCGGCACCACCAAACAGTCCGACCTAAATATTGCGATCATTAATACTCAAGTAAATATTTTACATTATATAGTTAGTTAGTATATGGTAGTTTTTAGATTAGTAGTTATATGGTAGTCGCTCTATGGAAAATATCGAAATTTAGGCAAACCCGCAGTTAGCCTGGAAAAAACGGACCCCAGACTCCGAGGTACTTCGTATGCGACAAGGAGTAACGCTAAGATAAGGAAAACTTGAAAAATACGAAAGTCCTTATTATAAAAAAGAGCAATGTAATATGAAGCAGACAATAGCCGTGTTTTCATTTGAAATCCTAGACGCAATATCACGATGTTCAATAGCTGTGTGTAATATTGCCACTGCAGTGCCGGAGACCTTATTATCGTTCGTTGTCCCACACTTCCTCGATGAAAGAGCGCTATTCAATAATAGCGTTATCGAATAGTGCCTCTGCACGGTACGTTTTAAAACTGTGATTTCAATTCGATTAAAACCGGTCAACTGAAAGTCGGGCTCGCTCACTGACAGATTAGAAATAAATTAACTAAATCTAACAGTATCAAAACCTGTAGAGAACTTCCCGTTTAGATATATCGAAGCTCTGTACCTAGATAAAACGGGACTCCAAGACACGGAGGGTTCTCATCTATACTACAAATAAATAAAATTGGAGTGTCTCAACACTAATCGTTAACAGACATCTACGCGGGCAGAGCCGCGGGCAACAGCTAGTTGTCTATAAGAATCGTCACCGATCCTAAGATTAACCTAGCTTGCCTACTCGGTTACGACTTAGGTTTGGCACGAGAGCTAGCAATGTCGGAAAAAAGTGCATTTCAGGTCGGCCAGTTTTTAGATATGTTACATCTCTCTCTCCCGGACGCCATACATGCGGTGTGGCTGGTGGCGATGCCTGCGTAATACCGCATTGGCTTGGCACCAACTTCAACAAAAGTTCTACGATAGTTTTTATCTTTTAAGCTTCATTTGTAATTTATTTATTTTTACTTTACAGGCTGTTTTTTTGAAGAGAAAACTTCTTTAGCGGCGTTGGATGGGTAAAAAGTATTAACCTCGCGTCAGAATTACTTGACCTTTGAACCGTAACCGAAGACTGACGTCATACAACATTACAACAGCTACAGATTGTTTATTTTGTTAGGTGCGTTAAGAAGCTTCGTGGCTTAGCAGTGAACGCTTCGACTGTAAGTCCTTATGGTTACAGATAATACCGGGTTCGAACCTGGGCTTCTGACACTTTTTGTGATTATTTTTTCTTTTTGTAATTCATTAATTTCTTCTGACAGAAAATTAGTGATAGGTTCTATGATTGGCGCTATATTATAGGTATGGTATGGTATAGTATGGTATAGTATGGTGTGCCGGCAGAAGTCTATATTTTACTTCAATCCCGGAGTGCAACCCGTTTGTTTTCTATATTTTTTTTGTCAATATTAACTTATTTTTCCCTGTTTTGTGAATGTAACACTGATTTACCTAAAGCGCTTTCCTTCCAAACACGCTTCTCATTTGAGATAGTGCCTCTATCTCATATGAGAAGTCTGTATAAGTATGACGGCGCGTTATAATTATTGTGTGATTAGGGTGAATGAAATTCACTCTGGTGTAATGCAAGACTCTGGTGCTCTATGGTCGAGTGTGACGTCATTCGTTCATTCGGTCAATTTGAGTTTGACAGATCATTGACTTTGGTGGGGCGCGCGGCGAATCGTGATCAGTATCGCCGTGAACCTCGACCGAGCACTACGTGTCTAGCAGAACGCTCCTAGTTCGGTTGAATATACTTGGTTATAGATCGCGAGTGTGTCTGCAAAATGTGTAGTCAGTGATTGATGTGATTGAAATATGGTGATTCGTGTATTAGGTTGTCCTATCTCCTTGCCCGCATATCCACGCGGATTGTAAGTGCAAGCTTACAATGGGCTACTAAGAGGCCCCAGACCCGAAGTAAACCCCATGTGCCTGCATCAGAAGTGGGATACCAGGGCAACAAGCTGAGGAGAATAGCAGTGGCAACCAAAAGACTCGCTAGTCGGGTTTACATGAAATAACGTGAAACTGTGACTGTCCTGATTGTCGGCTGCATCCCGATTACAAGACCCGGTGAGCCCGTTCCTTTTTATTTCGTAGACAGTGTGTGCTTGCTTATTTTTAAAAACAAGTGGTATAGCCAAATAATTTCCTGGTAGCAGAATATCGCATTCCACCCTCCAGGTAAAGATATTGTTGTAAAGGTATTACTCGTGGGTACAAATTCGTGTTTGAATAAAAAGTCTCGTCCTATTTCTACTATTCCATGTAGGGCCAGAAGAGACGATAGCAGTTCTGGCAATCCGTGAGCAGAGGTTTATGAGGTATCGGAGTTTGCACCTAATTATATAGTGGCTAAGTCATATTGTCATTACACGAGAAAGTTTCGAAATATCCCTAATATCTAACTATGCTAATTTCTATACTATCTGTAGCTGTTAATACGGTGAGAAGACTTATTCGAATTGAGTAGGGTACGCTGCAAAAGGTTACTGTGATTGCTTAGATTAGCTTGGAATGCGGTGACGCAATCAGTACGTACAAGAAGTGAGAACGATAATTTTTAACGAACTACCCTATATTAACATCAGTGAGTTCTTTATTGTCAGTACGCAGATGCCATGTCACCATAGTGCAAAGGCTCGTGTTAAATCGTCTTCCATTGAGTGGGAGGGTAGTGAGACAAAAGGAACCAGTTCTCGATTTAATCTTTTTATTTAAGTGACATAATTTACGTAAAAGTGAGTAGTTTGCAGAAAAAACTAACGAAGGACGATTTCGATTATATCACGATGTATTACGTGTTGGTTTTTGCGTTTGCTTTTTGGTTTCCATATCTTTTCGGTAGCAGGTACTGACCCGGTGTGTCTTGTCTTGAGATGTATAGGTCCCTCGGAGTGCTCGAACTGTGTTTAATTGTTGGTGGACAGATAGGTGAATGTAGCTGTACAGTGTAAGATATAGCTTCCTATGACGAAGGTTGAACTCTGTTAATAATCGCGTGCTGGAGTGTCAGTCTAATTTTCTATGATGCTGAGTAGCGAAGGAGCCATGCAGTATCGGCTCTGACGGGTTTTGTTCGTGAAATATTTCTCAAGTGGGTAGTGGGTAGACTCACCGTGGTGTACTTCACTCTGAGGTCACACTATTGTGTACCTAGGTAGAAAAGGCGTGGCGGATTCTTAGCAAGAATACACGAACCAACAGTTTGGTAACCAAATATTTCGGGTCGACTAAAGGAATAGTTCTCGTCGCCAAATTGGCAGATTGAGGCCGATAAACTGCCCCGAGTAGTCTCTCGTCTTTACTGGGCGATTATATGATCTACATTCTGGTGAAAGCCTCTGTGGCATAGCGGTGGTCGATGCGGCTGCTACGCGAGGCCTCGGTTTCGGTCCCCGGTCGGTGCGGGTGTTTGTGTGCTCGTATGAGTCTGCTGGCATTGGTCTGGTCTACGTGCTACGGAGGGCCTGTTGCGTCATATATCCCGGTTGTCATGCGAGCGTCTGTGGCGGCCGCTACGGGTGATTAGAGCCCACAGGGGTCCGACTGGTGTAGCTGCGGAACAACGGTGTGCCGCTTGGTTGTGGGGATCGGATGGCGGTCGCTTCGCTTCGGGGTGTTCAGAGATCCAGTCGCGCCGCGTTTGTACTGGAGAGCCGAGACCGACTAGGTCGAGAAAAGGGTTCGGAGATTGACGATAGAATGAGTTGGAGTTGATTGCTAGGAGCGGCGGTTGCTGCTATTTATTTGTCATATACCCTCCATTATGATGAAGTGGAGTAAAGTGTGTAATTACGGGTCCACCACCACCAGAATGGCTACCAGCTGATTCCGCGTTATCTGAGTGCTAACAAATTGACACTAGGTTATTAACTGTAGAAGGTTTCTGGTGGTAGGAAAACTGAACCCGACTCACTGCAATCACGGGCACAAGGTGAGGTGCGTAATGTTGAGGATTTCGTGTTGTTTGGGTTTTTTTAGTTAGACAAGATTCTTTAGTTAACTGTCTTTTATTCTAAGGTTGGGACAGTGTTTGCAATATTTTACAATAATCTTAAGGTAACTAGCTAGTGCTTGTGACTTGTGTGGCTGACATGTAAGAGCAGTATGGCGGACTCATTCCGGAAGCGGATACAAGATGGTATGCCGCTCGGGATGCGTTCTGAAGCGTTAACACGTAAATTTCAAACTGTTACGAAATTTCAGTCTAAATTGGGTCTAAGTACGAATCATTGCTCAGATGTCAGAAGTTGACGTACAGACTATAATCAGATGAAGGGGGCTGTAATCCGTCACATCAGTAAGTGGTGTACAAGGAGTGAAAATAAAGTGCTTTGGTACTGTGTTCTCGGGTATGAGTGATAAAGTCGTCACAAGCTGTGTGCCTTTGCTTTGAGATGTCTCATTTGGTGAAATTAGGACGTCTTTGATTTCAATACCCTCGCGTACCTAAGATTTAGGGAAAGATGTTCTATTAGCAAGTAATGTTTCATTGTTATCTCAAGTAACGGTTTCTCGTCGTACGTGGTCACATAGACGAAATTCTACATCGATCAATCAATCAACCAACTAGGCCACCATGGTCAACTGCTCGACGTGGGCCTCTCCCAATGTGCGCCATTTCGAAATACTACATGGATATGGGTTATCTATGTTATATGATTAGAACAGGAGAAGACCTAAAGTTCCAGATACTGACAAGCATTGGCAGAGACATCCAGGTTGAGGATTACTACTTCAAACAGACGCGTGCTTGGGTGACTTCTCTTACTTTACAGGGTAGTATCGGTGTCATAGGGCTACTCTGTTTAATAGGCAATCAATGAGCCAGATGAAAATGACAGCTTCCCCGTAAGTGTGATAGATATGTTCGCTCCACAGCCGATCGTGTTGATCTAATAGTGACTTCGATGGATCAACACACGGATGATGGCCAGGGTGGTAATGAAACCGTTCTATGTGGGAGGGCGGTGTGCTCCTCCATGCGTCTTATTTCGCTCCATATTAATGATTGAGTGATGTAAAGTAACAGCGTAGATGTGCAATCCGTGCGACTCCGCCAATGGTCCGGGGAAGCGTAGTCGTGATTCGTGCCCTCGTTAATAGACAGGGTAATGGAGCGGTTACGAGAGCCTCTGCGAGAGAAGCGTCGGTGGCTTGGTGGTTGGGGGGTCGGCCTTGCGATCGAGGGGTCCCTGGTTCGAGTCCTGGCCGTTGCACAGCCGACGTGAGCCCACTCCTGGCACGGGCAGTTTGGCTTGGTTGGAGGGGTTAAGGGAATATTAGTAATTTCGATGATTTTGGTTGCTAATATTCTTTTGAAACGAAGCGCGTATGGTAGTTTGGTACAGGAAAGCGAAGTGTAACAAAATTGGCTCCTAACTAATTCTGAACCATAAGTTTGTTCTAATTAATCGGTTTCGAGTGTATGCGGATAGAGCACTAAATGGAGTATAGTCAGTGTTGGTTTATTGGTTTCCAGTCTTGCTTTACTTGCTACTACTACCTTTGGAAACCTATTCAAATAAAGCCTGGCCGCGGCTTGGGCTAGGATGTAGACGCTACTCGCTTCCAATATGGCGGATAGAGCTGGGACACATCGTGTTTGGGCAGACTTCAGTACATTTCATCTCCTAGCTTCGAACCCCAATGCCTCAATCCGATCTCGAGAGATTAGTCATACCACTGTAGCAGAAATTGACAACGAGCTGGCCGAGACGGCGGTCTATAATCAGAACGAAGGAAGAATTCACGACAACGACACATTCTCAGCGATTAATTCTCACATCATTACTACTAGTCCACCTTCCACAGATCTTGATGCATATTGTAAGTAGGTAGGTCCAGACTCACTTTCATGTTCGGACTGGCTCCTCGAGGGTCGATGTTCGAACTATGTATTGTTGCTAGCCTTGCAGGATAGTGTAGGTGTTTGTAGGGGCACCGAGTGGTTGTAAGTAGGTCTAGACTCACATTCATGTTTGGACTGGCTCCACGAGGGTCGATGTTCGAACTATGTAATGTTGCTAGCTTTGGAGGACAGTGTAGGTGGTTGTAGGGGCACCAAGGAGTGGTTGCCCGGCCCGACTGGTTTGCAGTCGTAGGGGCACCAATGAGTGGTTGCCCGGAGTCCGACTTGTTTATGGTCGGAGGGGCACCAATGAGTGGTCGCCCGGGTTCCGACCGGTTTATGGTCGCAGGGGCACCAATGAGTGGTCGCCCGGGTTCCGACCGGTTTATGGTCGCGGGGGCACCAATGAGTGGTCGCCCGGGTTCCGACCGGTTTATGGTCGCAGGGGCACCAATGAGTGGTCGCCCGGGTTCCGACTGGTTTATGGTCGCAGGGGCACCAATGAGTGGTCGCCCAGGTTCCGACCGGTTTATGGTCGCAGGGGCACCAATGAGTGGTCGCCCGGTCCGACTAGTTCATAGTCGTAGGGGCACCAATGAGTGGCTGCCCGGTTCTGCTCGTTGTGGCCGAAGAACACCAACGAGAGATGTTAGGCCTGTGCGGCGATGGAAGTCAGTGATGGACGAGCGTGTCAGTGCGAGAAGAATTAAAGCCTCGTACATTTGTTCACAGACGGATCTCTGGCATTGGTCGCACGAGGACGAGCGACATGTCAGTCTGGCCGTGACGGCGCGTTATAATTATTGTGTGATTAGGGTGAATGAAATTCACTCTGGCGTAATGCAAGACTCTGGTGCTCTATGGTCGAGTGTGACGTCATTCGTTCATTCGGTCAATTTGAGTTTGACAGATCATTGACTTTGGTGGGGCGCGCGGCGAATCGTGATCAGTATCGCCGTGAACCTCGACCGAGCACTACGTGTCTAGCAGAACGCTCCTAGTTCGGTTGAATATACTTGGTTATAGATCGCGAGTGTGTCTGCAAAATGTGTAGTCAGTGATTGATGTGATTGAAATATGGTGATTCGTGTATTAGGTTGTCCTATCTCCTTGCCCGCATATCCACGCGGATTGTAAGTGCAAGCTTACAATGGGCTACTAAGAGGCCCCAGACCCGAAGTAAACCCCATGTGCCTGCAAGTACATGTTTAAGGAGATGAAACAATTGGTCTCAAAGTAAGAAATTATATATCGAAATCTATTTTGAAAGTAAAGAACTTCAATGCGAGCTTACAATAGAAAACTTAGAAGCACTGAGAACGAGAAGACCATAGGATGATAAATCGATGAAATTGCTGTATTGGTCTAATATTTATTAAACTACCTATGGAATCAATAATATTTCTGCCATAACTAAATTGAGCCAATTATAATGTGTGTTGTTAAGCAGTTCCATTATCTGCCTATATATTCAAAATCTAAAACATTCCAGCATGTCTGCAACCATAGTCAGATACGATTACCTAAAAGGATCAGCAGAATACCCTTAGAACTTGAAGAAGACATTCATGCTGTACATCGATAAGAAGTTCTGTGGTCTGTAGTTATATTTCAAGTCTCAACAATTTCAGCTTATCCTTGACCACAGCAATGTTGGCCACAGGCTGGACATAAATCTAACAATACGTCGATCATTTCACATTTTCTGTTCGTTTTGTGGAATCGTATTGTGAACCTCCGGTACCCAAAGTCTAATACCGATAAAATTAATATAAGACTACCTCAGAGCTAACTTAAAACAAATACAAAAAAGGTGGCTTATACACCGGTAATATATATATAATATATGTATTATTATAATGTGTAATGGCATTGACATTGCCATAACATGCGATTACATCAATCGCAGCTGATTTTCTGCTATTTTTTTAAGAGTTCCGTGGTCTGTCTCCAAACCCCTCAATCGATCTTTACGAAGTTTAAATTAATAATTTAGTTTCTTATAAAGAAAGAATTTTGAAAATCCATTTTCACATGACGGATCTATGCGCGTACAAATATTTACAATTTTTTTAAACTTGAATTGAGCATCGAACCTTGATCCACTTCCCGGTTCCCGATTGAGCTGAAATTTTACAATCACATTTGATGCGCACCATGTCATCATAATATTATAATGTCGTGTTATTTACAAATGTGTGCAAAATTTCAGCTCAATCGGTAATGGGGCAGTGGATCAAAATGATGTATGATGTGGAAAATTTATGTTTTACCTGTACAAATACGATGCGCACTAAGAACGCAAGCACTACCGCCAGCCAGACCTTCGTATGACGACCGGGAGAGTGACAGACATAGATAACATATCTAAGAACTGGCCGACCTGAAAGACACTCTTGAAAACGTTGCTAGCTTTTATACGATTAGTCACATGTTCCTCATTTATGTAGGAATGTAGGTATAAAAAGTTTGAAATCAAGACCAAATCCCGGGCTCTTTCACATCACTATCCTAAATTAGGTACCTACAAACGTTACGTGAGTCAGTATATCATCGCTATTATGACTGTATATAGCTCTTTTCGTTATTACATGCGATATAAGCACTCATTGCAGAAAAACGTGTTTGGAATAACAAGCCACGATGATGTTGATTTTTTTTCACATCTCTCTACGCAAAGTTGTCTAGGTTATTTTTTTTGTATGAGTTTCGAAACTGTTCTGTTTTTCATTCGCTAAATATAGAATTCGTAAAGATAACATTAAATATGAATTTTGTGTCCGTATACTTTGTCAGTTAAATACCTACCTACTTACAAATAAAAAAGTGTTGGCTGCTACGTTCAGATGACAAGCGCTCAACGCGCGTTGAACGCGCGCTAAATTGTTGTATAGGGTTCACATAACACTGGTTCGCATACAACTGGTTGTGTGGAAGAGATCGCAGACCGCGAGAAGGCCGCCCATTTTACAACTTCCTATCTTGTGCCTATCCTCTGTATTGATCCTATGTTTGGTGTGCAATAAAGAGTATTTATCTTATCTTATTTTATAACACGAGCTTTAAACGCGCGTTACCGAAATCGTCATGACCAGGGTTCAGTATTCAGTAGACAAGGACCTGGTACCTTAGCGGTGATTCTATACCGACGGCAGAAATGACGCGACGGAAAACGGAGACATTGGGTCCATCCAAAGGATATTTCTGCATTTCATCTGTTTATAGAAAACCAATTATATTAAAGCGCGCACTGACGCGCATTGAGAGACGGGTAACCACCCGAGTAAAACCCAGAAGTGGGTTAAAACCCAGTTATTACCCATTTCAATCCACCCACTGGGTGGTTCGCCCGGGTGAAAATCAAATATTTCGCGCTGCGCAACTTGATGGAATAGAATAATAATGTAGATCTTAGGCCGGGTATAGCCGCTTTGGATCCTATGCTCCACTTCGATTCCCAGGGGATCGAAAAAGACTGAACTATTTCAATTGGATCCCCTAACCCTCGTTTAAGGGATCCTATCAAACAAAATTAATTTTAAATTGAAATTATAATAGAAATTACTGAAATTAGATAGAAAACTTGAGATTTCCGATCTGTTAGAAGTCGATTGACTTGTAAATATTACAATCAGTAACAAATTTAGATCAGGTTAATATCAAAATTCGATTTTCTTTTCTTTTTGGTTTTGAAGTTTTGGTAAATAAAAAATTAACTATCTAAAACCAAGGATTACTAAGGATCTACTTTTTAGGGTTCCGTAGCCAAATGGCAAAAAACGGAACCCTTATGGATTCGTCATGTCTGTCTGTCCGTATTTCACAGTCACCTTTTTCCGAAGCTATAAGCAGTATGCTGTTGAAACTTGATAAATAGATGTATTCTATGAACTGCATTAAGATTTTCACACAAAAATAGGTCTTCAAAAATGATAGTGAGTTTTCTAATATCATTATTTTCTAAACTGAATATTTTGTGCGAGAGACACTTTCAAAGTGGTAAAATGTGTGCTCTCCCCCCCCCCCCCCCCCATTGTAATTTCTATATATATATGATGTACATTACCATGTAAACTTCCACCGAAAATTGGTTTGAACGAGATCTAGTAAGTTGTTTTGCTAATACGTCATAAATCGTAAACCGTTTTCGATTTATGACGTATTAGTTTACGTTAGTTTACGTTTCGATCAAAGTTACAATAACTACAAGAACTGTTATATTATGTTACTTGCTGCTACGGAACCCTTCATGGGCGAGTACGCACACACTTGGCTGCTTTTTATAGTTTATAAATATATGAATGAAAGGGTGAACAGAAATAAAATGCTCAGCTAAATTCTCTAGTTATTTCCTGTAATTATCCTGACTATTCTACCTCATCCTACCTTACCCTAGCTGATTCTATCTTATCTTTCCTTAGTCATTTTACAAAAAGGAAATATATGTGAAAGTAATATCTTTTGTGTTTGATACGATTCCCTAACCGAGGGTTAAGGGATCCAAGTGGAAGTCCTTTTCGATCCCGTGGGGATCAAAGTAGAATAACGATTCCTTTTGGATATATGTTTTTGAAGTAAGAGCTAACCTCTACAGATGGTGTGGAGGTGTACTAATAATCTATCGTTAGAAATCAACCCCCTTTTAGAGTTAAACAGGGGATGACAGTTAGTATGAAAGTCTAATTCATACCAAGCACAACAAGCGCAAGGTAGCAGTTTATACCTTCAATTAAAAAAGAAATAGACTCCTTATGGAAAGGGCAGCAGAACTAACCATATTATATAACATATGATGAAAATTTGTTGCACAAACAATACTGAGGACTGCATACCTGATTCACCACCATCGCTACCACCACCGATACTTATAGAATCCAGAAGATATACTGATATGCACCACGTGCTACTTCTACCAGGCACGCCGCTAGCGGGCGTGTAAAATCGACCCTAAATTTGGCACCACAACTCTTATGGTCAACAAATCTTACCTAGATTGGCCGCTCCCTAAACGTCAAATTTTCCCTTTATTTGTCAAGCTTAACACATTAGTTTTATTTTTAACTAGCTGACTCGGCTAACTTCGTACCGCCTCACAATCAATAAAAAAAGTTGCAATTTCCCATGTTTTCTCACCGTTTAAACGACGGAAGTCATCCACAAATAATAGGTCGCTGCATATAAAATTTCCGTTTTATTGAAGAAATTGGAGGAAACCTAATTTGCAGTACTAACATTTTTTTATTTTTTTTGGAATGACCAATCCCAATTTTATGATTTTTCTTTTGTATGAATGAGACAACATTAAGCCAACAGCAACTTTTTTTTTACATTTTTGAAAAGTGAATAAAAAAGTAATTCGAAATTTATCACCGAAATGGATAAATGCTATCCATTTTGGTGATAAATTTCGAATTACTTTTAGTACTTTAGTACTGTTTTTGAAGATCGAATTTATTTATCAAGCGGCCAATAAAAACAAAATTTAATACAGAGTTGTAAAATCTTGAAATCAACTTTCAAACATAGTATAAAATAAATAATGGAAATAGCTTTTAAATTACAGGAATAACGAACTCATCAATCTGTAAGAAAATTTCGGCAATTTAGTATGTCAAGACAAAAATTAGCCAAATCGGTTCAGCCGTTCTCGACTTTTAGCGAGACTAACAGAATTCCTATTCATTTTTTTTTATATATTTATGAAAAGATTTAATTTCTGCAATATGCATTCTTCATGGTATATCATCTATCTTTTTATTAAAAATTCATGGAAAGAATGGATCAGTCGTCTTCAGGTTGAAATAATTCTATTCAAAAAATGTGGAACGCTTCACGATTTTGCGTGTCATCCTTGCGCAGGGGCCATGCTAATCTTCTCTGTATCGTTCCAATTTTAGTATATGTACTGCCGAAGCAAGTACACTTAGATGTGCGAAATGGTTGTATAAGTACTAAATTATTTAAAAATATCTATTGCGCGATGTAGGGTTTTGGTTAAATAACAACTTGTAAATGAAGTTACACGTCATATTTTTTTATTACAAGAAAATATAAGATAAAACGCTTATTTTTATCCTTTTCTGTTTTCAATAGACTTTCTTCGTTTTAAAAATAATAAATAATTCTCAAACATACCAGTTCACATTTTGAACAACGCCCTCTGTGCATGTTAGTAATAACTAACTGCAATCTCACAAAGCCATCACAGTGTTAAATTTCAATAAATTATAAATCTTTTAAGTGTCACCACTAGATATTTTTTCTAATAAAAAGATAAATCTACAATAATCAATCATCATCACATCAAATTCGCTCTATGATTTAGACTACAGCACTTTAGTGGCGCCATCTATGAGTACCATAGTATATTATTTACATTACAGCCCGCTATGAAGTTCTAGGTGTAAAGAAGTACTCTATGTAAATTATAGATGTCAGTATTTAAGAACCTCTTAGAATAATTCCAAACTCAACTGTGATGTGAATAGTATCCTGTTGTAAATCTAGATGGCGCTAATATTGGTGAGTTCATGGTAGTCACAAGAGATTAATAAATTGTTATATCACATTAAAATTTCATAAGTAATGCAGACTTTCTAATAAATATGAATAATAATAATATCATGAGGGATGGCAAAGTTGACATCTGTCGAGCGTGTCACCAACCTGGTGAATCCCTCAGACATATTACTTCCGGTTGCTCTCGTCTTGCTAACGGCGAGTATTTGCACAGACATAATCAAATAGCCAGGATAATCCATCAGCGACTTGTTTTGAAATACAACCTTGTGGAAGTTGAGGTGCCATACTACAGTTATGTTCCTGAGCCAGTTCTAGAAAATAGTCATATCACATTGTACTGGGATCGATCTATCATCACTGATAGGACTGTTGTAGCCAACAAGCCTGACATTGTGGTGATAGACCGATCCGAACGCCGAGCATTGATTGTCGATGTCACCATTCCTCATGACGAGAATCTCGTGAAAGCTGAGAAAGATAAACAGATCAAGTACTTAGACTTGGCTCACGAGGTTGTCGACATGTGGAATGTTGACTCAGCAATCATTGTACCGATAGTTGTGTCAGTCAACGGACTGATAGCAAAGAGCCTCGCCCAACACCTGAAGAGGCTCGGGTTAGACGGTTGGATCAAGGGCCAGATGCAGAAGGCAGTGCTCCTTGATACGGCGCGCATCGTGAGAAAGTTGGACCAAGCTACCGGTGGGACACTACTTTTTATATTTTTAAATAGATGTTTGTTTTTTTATATGTATTTAAAAATATAATTTTTAAGTTTTTAAAATGAATAAAGTGAATAATAATATTAGTATCTTATTGCACTGCAACATCATATTTTTTTAAATATTTGTGTTGGTTAACAATAAAATTAACGATGTTCGAAATGTTAAACGGTTAAACACTTGCACAGAATAGATACTAGTACTAGCGTAACACTTGGGTATTTTTTTAAATGCAGTTAGTCCCTGGCGCAGCTGCCGTTACTATGAGGGGGTCAGTGGACTCTTGCAGGAGACTCTGTGCGGGAATCGAGCGGTCCATGGCCGTATATGGGTGCCCCATATTGATCGCTACCGTTGACCCTAGAGGCGAAAGCTATATTGGTACTGAGAGGAGGCTCGTTGCGAGCCTGGAGAAACCCGGGTCTTGAAATCTCAGCTCCACAGGGACATGGTAGTGCAGTGGGAGTAAGAACTTCTGCAACCATACGCAGGACACGCCGCAATACCCATGACGCCTGGGGGTGATGAGTGGAGTCGCCTGTCACCCTAGCAGAAGCAGGCCGAGGTGACGGCGCAGTACGTGCCTCCCGGTACCCTGGGGCTAGATGGGGAGACTGTGGTCCCTTCTCCAAAAGGGGCCCAGTTCAAAAAAGATAGCCCTGGACTGGACCGACGGCGTACGTTTTAGTCGGTTCGAGTCCGACATAAAAAAGCGTCACTGCTATAAAGACCCTGTGGGAAAACTGTTATGCAAGATAGTAGTGTGGAAGGAAATTTGAAGCTCGTACTTTCATGAACTGCGCAGCATTATGGAAAGTAGTTCACCTGGACTACAATTAGAATCCAGCCCGGAAGCTCCCCAGACTTCAAAGCTAGGACAAATCCAGGGGCACCCGGACGGATGGCAGCTGCATGACACCTATATCATCAAATAACTTTTTAATCATAACGATACACCTATACAACCTCCATCTGGACTGAACCTCTACTTTAAAAAAAGAATCCGCCGATTTGGAAGAAAGAAAAAAGAAACACGCATGCGCAAGCGATGTTTGCGCCTTGGCGCCAACATTTTACATTTAAATTAAACAAAGTTTGGTTTTGTTTGTAAAATAAATTAGTTTATGTATTATACCTAGTATGAGAGTAGACAAAGTAGTGTATGACACTGTACATACTTTGGTCTTATAACACTCGTGTGATACTATAAAAAACTCGCCTATGGCTCGTTTTTTTAAAACACACTCGTGTTTTAGGAACCCTTATTATGCAACAGTATCATAAACTACTATAGTTCCAGGGCTCCATCTGTCCCTAACAACTGTAATAGGTGTTCATACGGCAATCGGGAACGAAAGCTTAACGTGCTCTTCGAGGCACGACCAGACCAATGCAAATACCCATATACACGAAAACAAATATTTGTATAGAGCGGGGATTGAAGCTGCGTGTCTTGCGGTGGCCGCGATCTCTGCCGCCATGCCACAGAGGCTGTAATTTTCTATAGTTTTCTGTTCTTAGGTTAGGTAGATACCTTACAATAACAGCAAAATAATATAGTTTTTGAAGTGAAAACTTCTTTAGCGGCGTTGGATGGGTAAAAATTGTTAAACTCGCGCGTCAGGATCGCTTGACCTTTGGACCGTAACCGACGCTGACAGACAATATTAGCTATAGACTGTCCGTTTTGCAATATACGATAAATGCTTCGCAGCATAGCGGTAAACGCTTCGACTGTAAGTCCTTATGGTTTCAGATAGTATCGGGTTCAAACCTGACCTTCTGACACTTTTTGTGATTATTTTTTCTTTTCGTAATTTATTACTTTTTGTGATTATTTTATCTTGTTATAAACGAAGTTTATTAACAATAATTATTTACAATATGTACATTAGAATTATTTAAATAAAAAAAAGACGGGTTGCACTCTGGGAGTGCCGGCAGAAGTGAAAACATTTTCTTCTTTTTATTTCTTCGTTATATACATAGAAATAGATAAAAAAGAACATACCATACCATACCTATAATATAGCGCTAATCATAGAACCTATCACTTATTTTCTGCTAATTTTCTGTAAGAAGAAATTAATAAATTATGAAAAGAAAAAATAATCACAAAAAATAATAATTTACAGAAAGAAAAAATAATCATAAAAAGTAATAAATTACAAAAAGAAAAAATAATCACCAAAAGTTATAAATTATAATAAGAAAAAACAATCACAAAAAATAGTAACTTGCAAAATAGATAGTCTGTACCTAATCTTGTATGACGTCAGTCGTCGGTTACGGTTCAAAAGTCAACTAATCCTGACGCTTCCTTAACATTTTACACCCATCCAACGCCGCTAAAGAAGTTTTCACTTCAAAAATATAAAACAATAAGTACATAATATATACAAACCAGCAGGTTCAGGCGTCAAAGAATTCCTCACCATCGATGTCAACTGGGAGGGTGGCCAGAAGGCTGGCGGTATTGCCACGTTGAATGGCAATACTGATCCTTTGCGCAAGGAATAAACCAGCCCTCTGGTCACGGGTAGCGTCTATTAACCGTTTGGAAATGTTTTTAAATAATAGACGGGCACTTGGACCCCATGATCCCAGCGTCTCGACCCCAAACGGCTCAAATATGTAGTTATCACTTAAACTACGATATTTGCGCCATTTGAGGGTCTCTGCCGAAGCAGCTACAGCGCAGGCACAGTCCCCAGTCCTTGGAAGATGTGAAGGCGCAAAAGTGTCAGCACACGTTGCATCCCACACCAAATGCCTTCCCATCTTCCAAGGCACCAAAGACATTCCATCCGGCCTCTTGCCATCATCGCGCACCAGACTAGCAGGTTCTAAAACGGCTGGAACCCCGGCGGTGACAAGAGCCCGACGGATTATGTCATTGATGTACGCGTGCCGTGAAAGCCGTCCCGCGCTCCTACTGCATGAGAGACCATGGTGTCCAAGGCTATCAACTTCTTCTCCACAGCGACATCGATGCGAAAAAAAGCAAGGAGCACCTAAACGAAGGCAAGCAGCGATACGGAAGGTGTTATCTTGTTGTAATTTATTAATTTCTTCTGATAGAAAATTAGCAGAAAATTTGTTATAGGGTCTATGATTGGCGCTGTATTATAGGTATGGTATGGTATGGTATGTTTTTTATCTTTCTCTATGTATATAACTAAGAAAGAAAGAAAGAAAAAGTTTTCACTTCTGTCGGCACTCCCAGTGTGCAAGTCTTTTTTTTTTTTAAACGGAAATAGGTTTAGTTTTTAATCCGTATTCTACACGGACAGAATCACGAGGTT
Source organism: Eilema caniola (assembly GCA_949126895.1). NCBI lineage: Eukaryota > Metazoa > Arthropoda > Insecta > Lepidoptera > Erebidae > Eilema > Eilema caniola. Next base: position 14,203,606 of record OX421474.1, read on the forward strand.
ACTAACCCGTAACTATACTATTACAGATACAGACTACTGCTACCACCTATATAACGGTTATTTGCTTATGATGCGACGCTAGGCGGGCGTGAACGGGTCGGGGTAGCGGTGTTTTCATAAAATCAACTGCTAGTCTCACGATGCGGTGTGCCTCCCTGACGGTGCCGAGCTATTCTATTGTTAGTGGAACTTACATTGATTTTTTATTTCTTGAACAATGTTTCATTTTTGCTATATCAACTCAAAATAATATATGTTAAATATCCCATTAACTCATATGATGATGCTAGTAACGCGGCTTCATTGAAATAGAGTCAATTTCTTGGATTTTTTTTCAATGTTCAGTCTCGGTATCTCATCCTTCCAAATGTCAAAAACTCATACATATTTCGAGAAAGAAGTACAAATATTGCCCAATTTTCATTGAAATCGTAATTTGATATTTGGGAGATTGAGATTAGATCGAGAGTATGAGAGCATGTTTTTATTAAGAGCATTGTCCTGATAACAACATTTTTGAAGTGAACCTTCATTAGGCACGCGATATGCACTTATTGTGTAAACAAAAAGCATGGAACTCGCGCTATCGTCACCGAGCTCTTGGCTTTCACAAGTTACGTAGTCTTCACTTCTATCGGTTGTCTCCAAAAACTGCCCCACATGTTATTTTGTACCCTACCTTGATAGCCCGAGTAAAAAATTGAATTGTCAAAGAATCAAAGAATCAGAATCAAAGAATCAATTTCGTTTATTCAGTTTAGGCACATAAAGAGCACATATGAACGTCAAAATTTTACAATAATGTCAGGAAATTACTAATATAATATTAAATTAAATTAAATTAAGTTAATGACATTGTCATTGTCATCTGTCTAATGTGCAGTCTTCCTTATCTGTTAGGTTGGCAATCAGTGTGTGTTTTACAGCTCACTCGCTATCGTCTACAAAGGGGGAGAACGATGTCTTTAAGCTCTTAGTTCTAAGAGGGAGGCGCAGAACGTTTATCGAATTCTTTTAGGTATTGGCTGGGTGGAATTGGTGCTTCGGATGTAAATATGGTAACTTGTGTTGCAATAGAATACGGAATAAGCGCAGCTAGAATAAGCCGTTAATGGTTCTCTATTGGTCGCGGTGCAGCGATCGCATGGATGTCGGTTTTCGGGACTAAATTATAGATTCAAGCCTTTCTTAAGCTCTAGTCTCTATCTAGTACCAAAATTTGTCCTGTATTATTGTGTATTAACTTTCTCGGTCATTCATCAAATGTTTTTTACTGATGAATGAAATGAATTCTTGCCCGATTTGCCATTGTGTGTATCATAAATAAAATATTAATTTAATTTTTCCACATATTCCCTTTAACTAATACCATTATTCGATATATGAATTGTATTAATAAGTTAAGGATGGTGTGTTTTATTCAACTCTATCATCTTCACACTCAGACGAGTAGATGGTAGGTACCTGGATACACTTTAAGTGGACGGCACGTGACCATAATTGGCACAGAAAAACTATTGAGACTCGATTTAGTTGTGAATAATTTGATAGAATATTTTGAATACCCTCCCTGAAGGGAAGCCAAAGTGGCAATGGAGATAAATATACTTATTTAACTCGTGAGTGATTTAATTCACTGAACTAAACTGAGAGAAAGGCACTGTCGTTTTCTAGTTCAAGTTGCTCACTATATTTATAGCGGATGGGGGAGACCCTGCCTTGGTTATGTACTTCATGCACTGCCGTGTACAGCCATATCTGGTCAAGGCGGGAGCGGCTCTGTTGAGGGTTAGGGAAAGGTAGGCAAGGGGTAACCTGGTTTAAGTTCTGGGGGTGAAAAGTGTGGGCGCCTCTCACCCTAGTAGAATCTATTCGCCGTGGAAATACAAGTCACGAAGAATGACAAAGTTCAGTCCCATCACAGTTAGTCCCAACTGAGTTGGAGAAATGCTCAGAGAATAATGACTACTCCACTCCCTTCTATTTTCTATATTTCGTAGCTTAAGTGGGTTTTAATAAATGAGTTAGAATGTCTAGACCAGGTGACGGTCCGTGGTGGTATATTGCTAAGCCCGCCGGCTTAGTCCGCTCCTTAACTTCGACGTAGCTACAAATAAATTAACTTTTGTTTTGAATATATTTTTTATAAAATTTCCTTCCTCAACAACATAATCCTAATCATTTGCATAGTAATTCAGTTTAGGAGGCTTTTAAAGCGAGGAATAAAGTTGAGAACGAATTAAAATTTAAACAGTTACTTGCGGAAGACGAAGAGAAAATTTAAGTGAAGGTTTATAAATGTTTAGTAACATTGTCTGCAACCCCCTTATAAATATAGCAGCGCACATTATGGGATCCTTCTCTCCTTACATTACTATTATCATCGTCATCACAGTGACGTCATCATCTCAAGCCCGCCCTTCTACTCTTTCTCTTGATTTGAATCACTTGGACTTTACGGACGCGACTGTCTGATGAGATGAGAGACTCGTCTATCATTGATCTGAGTACTGAGATGTCTTGTTTTTTAACGTGCGGGAAATCCCCACGGATACCACCCCCGCGGGACCCGGAGGGGTGGTTATGTCAGACTTGAACACACCAAACCGCACGCCGTTTGTGGGTCGCAGTGCAAAGCCGAAGGTGATGTAGCTATAGTACATATCCCTCGCATCCCGGTTGACCCAGGGCCATCTCTTTCGATCTGGTCCTCTTCTGGTGGGAGGACCACGGGGTCCACCGGTATACATACGCCGACGCCGTGGCCTTCTGCTGGGGTGATATGCGGCTCCATCTGTCAACCCCAGGCCCGCGCTCATGGGGGACGGAGGTCATTCATCGAAGTAGTGAGATGTCTATAAAATTTATAGTATGTATGTAAACGAGCGTCAACGTCATCAAAACATATCAGCGTCACACGTATTAATAATATCATGCTTCAAAATTTCATTCAATCATAAAAGGGTGTCTGTCACCTAAGTGGTATAAAAAGAGGAAAGACTTGTAATGTTTGTGACAAATAAACTCGAAAACTACTGAGCCGATACGGAAAATTCTTTCACTATGAGACTGCTAGTTTATCTCTGAGGAGCATAAGCTACTTTTTATCATGATTTTCCCCCGGAATTCGGCACAGGTAACCAGACATCGCTAAACATACCTACACTGTCATACCAAATTAATTAGGAAAAGAACAGATCAGAAGCACTCAAAACCGGTGGACTTGCATGAAAAGGTTTATGATATGTTTCAAGCAAGTCCACCCGGTTTTGAGAAGCTCGTGAAATGTGGATATAAGGACCGAGGCAGATGCCGGATTCAATAGTTGTGAAGAGATTTAATTACTACCACCCCGACTACTAAAAATCCTAAAAATCACGCTCTAAAAAATGTAAATGAAAGCTGTAGTCGTATGCCACTGTTCCCTAGAATATATTCTTTTTTTTTTTCTTTTTTAAATAAGAATATTAGCAACCTAAATTACCGAAATTACTAATATTCCCTCTAACCCCTCCAACTAAGCTAAATTGCTTGTGCTAGGAGTGGGTTCACGTCGGTAGTGTAATGGCCAGGATTCGAACCCGGGACCTCTCGATCGTAAGGCCGCCTCCTTATTGTTTTAATCCATATTGTTTTAAAGTAGGTATTTAGGCCCTTTCATTTGATACTAGATAGGGCATATTTTTAACCCAGTACTTTAAAAAACATGGGAAGGGACCATTACACCTGGTGGCAAGAAATGTTTTGTAATTATTAGGGTCTCTGGTATAGTAATCCACTCATAATTTTCCATAGTCAAGTCGTCGCCGAGTTGGTCGGTAGAAGAGAACCACCTCAGCTCTTCCCGTGGTTGTCGTAGAAGGCGACTAGGGATAGGGCTGTTCTCTATCCAACAGTAAGCATACAGCCCAAAACAAAGTGCCCGCTATACGGCTCGCCCGCTTGCCCTCTATTACATAGGACTGGAAGTGTGAAGTAAGTGTGGCACGCGTGTCATTCATATGCGGAAGTTTCAACTTCAACTTCTTCAAAATTGCCTCTGCAGCAAATCGCCGCAATTCACCAATGTCAAGTAAAATGTATTATAAAATTATTAATGGCGACACGCCAATATCGAGTGTACCAGAGCCACGTTAGCCACGCCAGTAAATTTGTTTCGGTGTGTCCGCCCCCCACGAGATTCAGGTGGACAATCAGGACGTGTGGTTGGATTTTAGGGGACATGCGGAGGTTTGCAAGAGCGTACAATTTCGACCTTCAAAGTAATGTCAACCGTATCCTTAAGTTTTTAAGTGTTAAATAGCTTTTTAAGAATAAACTGACATCTATTGAGAATTCGTTGAACTTTTCCGTAACCCGTAGCATGTTTAATTCAGATGCGAAACGTTGTAAATCCGTATATTAAAGTAATCTCTACTGCGAATCAATAAGGTGTGTTTTCGTTATGCAGTGTACTTTTTCTGTTCTGTGCATAGGACCGTAAATCATAGTTAGCAAAACGTCGGGACGTTACAAGCGTGAGTGTAGGTATGTATGTCTGTCAAGTTCCTGTAGCGCCTGCATCTGAAAATCTATTGGCACAGAATTGGTCACAAGCATCCTCTAGTCTAGTTTTTATACTTATTCTATGCTAATGATGAAGGAAACGAAACTCCTCGTTCGTCCATTTTGCGTTTGTTCGTTAGCCATTACTCGCCTGCACTCACTTGGTGTGTATTTGTCAGAACCACGGAGGACAGAATATGATTGTCAGAACCCATAGATATAAAAGTAAACATCAACCTCAAATCGAAAAGCTCATTTGAGAGAGTGCTTTCTTATGAGGCATGTTGTTACGAACGATCATCAAAATAAAAGTAAATAAAGATATCAGGTACTATATTAAAATGCTATTCGTGTAGGATGGTGGAATGATTTCTTCACACATAGATCAAGCTCATATAATTTTAACTCACAATGCATTTAAAGTTGAGACATCTTTAAGAATTAAGCCATCCGTCGGTCAGCTGAAGATGTATCGATCTATGTATGTGTCGAGTGGTGAAATGACGAGCTATTGCCTCTGACTCTCATTGACCTCGGAGGGAAATAGTCGTAAGTATGTATTAGGGGTTAAAGTATGAAATTGCCGATTTGTACTGACAAATTGAAATTCGTTTTTTTTTAATTTAACGTATTTATTCAATCAAAATAATTACCATTATTATCTATACATTGCTGCCATCTAGTAGGAAGGTCATTTATGCCTTTGCGATAGAACTCTGGTGATCTAGATTCGACAAACTGTGTGAAAGCATTTTGTACTGCCTCCTGAGAAGAAAACTTTTTATCACATAGAAAATTGTCCAAATCACGAAAAAAATGGTAGTCTGTTGGAGCAAGGTCTGGCGAATACGGAGGGTGACGGATAGTTTCTAATTGCAGTTCCTGTAGAGTTAAAACGGTTTCTCGTGCTGTATGAGGTCTCGCGTTATCATGGAGCAATAATGGTGAAGATCGATTCATGAGTCGGGGCTGTTTCACTGCTAGTTTTGCTATCATTGTTCGGAGTTCGGCACAGTAGACATCTGCCGTTATTGCTTGACCAGATCGTAGAAAGCTATAGTGAATAACACCATGCTGAGACCACCAAACAGTTACCATTACCTTTTTATTGGTAAGCTTTGCTTTAGGACACTGTTGTGGCGTTTCACCTGGGGTCAGCCATTGCATTTTTCGCTTACGGTTATCGTAAAGAATCCACTTTTCATCACATGTCACAATTCGATCCAATATTCCTTCATTTCTGTATCGATTCAACAAGGCAACACAAGTTTCAACACGCATTTCTTTCTGCAGATCAGTCAAATCATGAGGTACCCATTTTTCACATTTTTTTATTTTATTGATTTGACGCAAATGAGTCAATATTGTTGGTAAGGTAACGTTAAACCATGCAGCTAATTCCTGGGTAGTTTAGCTCGGATCGGCTTCCACCATGTCTTTCAATTCATTGTTATTCACCTGTGTGGACGGCCTTCCTCGTGGTTCGTTCTTCAAATCAAAGTTTCCATCACGAAAGCGTTTAAACCAAAATCGCACGGTGCGTTCATTAGCAGTCTCCTCTCCAAACGCAACATTGATATTGCGAGCTGTTTCTGCCGCGTTAGTTCCGCGTCGGAACTCGTATTCAAAAATCACTCGAATTTTCGAAGTATCCATCTTTCTTGTCTAAGCTGAATAAAAAAAACAACTGAAAGTCGATAATCGAATGTTGCACATTTTTAAATGAAGAACTACATAGGTACCATGTGGAAAAAGTTTCACTCAAAAATCTCAAACCATGAAGGTTCTATGACAATTCGAAGTACCTATTACAATGAAACGGCAATTCCATACTTTAACCCCTATTATGTATATATTCAAAAAAATATATAAGTAGAATTTAAATATTAGAAGCGTCACATAATTAGTAAGCGACAAGGGATGAAGGTATATGCTGCTTATATCTTAATATCTATTCCTTTTTTTAGTGTATATATATATGTACCTTTAAGTAAATTATTTGTATGCTGGGTGAAAACTGAATACTGAGCTCGCCTTTTACAATAAATTCATATTTGTTAATATTTTATTTATGAAACCTACATTAAAACTTTTGTTAACGACTGTGCAGCATCAGGAAATATTTCACAAGCTACGATAATAATAATTTATCTGACACTTTAATTTCAATCCATCATTTGACATTCCGGACATAATAGAACTTCAGTACCTATTGAAAAGTACGTTTTACATTGTCCAAATTATTGCAATTCACACAATTGTAAATGAACCACCGATCCGTGTCACATGGATATTGGGCAACTCGGTTGAGGTAACAATAAATTAACAATAATTTTATTCAGAATAACCGCACAGTAAAATGAAACCTATAAGAATAACATTGAACTGATTGAACATACAGTAGGTACTAGGTTTTATAATAATATTTTTCTCGTGTTGAAGTGTTCCCGGCAGAGTTGAATTTGGGCACCCCATCTCTTCCCATACGGTTTCGTAAAGGCGACTAAGGAATATGGCTGTTTAACATCAGACAGATATGTATATTCAATTCACATCTGCCTAACCCTCGGGGGATAAAGGTGTGACTATATGTATGTATGTAATGAATACTAGTTGGATTTTACGGTACGGTATTATATACGGTGTGGTATTATTGTGTGTGTGTGTGTGTGTGTGTGTGTGTGTGTGTGTGTGTGTGTGTGTTTGTGTGTGTTTGTGTGTGTGTGTGCGCGTGCGAGCGTGCGTGCGTGCGTGCGTGCGTGCGTGCATGCGTGCGTGCGCCGCAATTCATAGACGGGTATGGGGAGGTGCGATCGATCTACTAGGGTGACAGATGGCTCCACCCGTCAACCCCAGACCCGTGCTCATGGGGGGATGGAGGTCATTCTGCGACCTCCGACGCCCGAGTTGCCTACAGTATAAGTACCTACTAGCTGTTTTTGCGGCTCCGTCCGCGTGTAATACTGTTAAAGGTAGAAAATTAAAAAGATATATTACTAGACGTCCGCAAACTGCCATTAACGTCTTAACTAAGTATAGTTTTATGCAACGCTAGGGTAGTTTCAAGTTTGTTTCTAATTAAAGTAAGTTTAAGCTACGGTGACTTGTATCTAAATAGTTTGTCTACAGTACAATTGCTGACTCTTTTACTTAAGTAGATAAGTGTAGGTACCTCGTGACATATATCTTGGAGCTAATTCGCGAGACAAACGAGGCTCCGGCGCGTGCAGATTGTTTTGTATATTATCTGTGGGTATGTCTGCCAAAAGATGTACCTACATTGTATTTTTTGCTATTCCTCACCTTTTTTTCTAAGATGGGTGTCCTTGAATATTCCGGCAATTGTGAATCTTTATTTTTTAGTATCCTATCATTTAAATTTAAAAAAAAAACAGCCAGTTATGTTCAAGTTATTGATGATGCCATGATGTGTTTGTTTGGACGACTTATTTATGTGCCAAAGAAAATTAGTTTTTAATTCCTTCATTACTAGAAAATAACTTTTATAACTGTTTATTATAACTATCGTATTTTATAATGAAAGTAATTGTTTGTCTCTAGCTGTCCGCACATACAATATTTAAGTTTTAGCTTATGGTCCTAGCCAATTTGTGTCATGATTGTAACGTTTAGTTTCACTTAACGTTCAAACATGAATTTAACATGTGTATGTCTGTTAATGTACAATTTACAACCCTATGTTTGGTGAAATTTGACCTCGTCCACCGCTGTAGCGCCCCCGTGCTATCCTTCGTGCATGATATACCTATGTCTCGTGGTATAGTTGGGGCGGGTACTTTTAAGCTTGCTTCAAAGCGTAAGAAAGCGACAGAGATACATACATTTTGTCAGCCCAGAACTTGGCCACAGCCACTGCCTTTTCCGTTCCCTAGTACTCGGTTGTGCATGCGGAGGGGCAAAGTAAATGTGAGATGAATTGGGATTGGACCCCGCAATCGCAGGGCACTTGCGACGTAATATGAGATAGGTAATATATTTTAGGTATACAAATATTTTGATGGTCTAAATTAGGCCACAATATCATTCAATTAGCCCGTACATTTTCACTAATACGACCGTCACATGCGTTCCAGTGCACGTATCACCATGAAACACTAACAATTGAGTAATCAGTATTGTCACACTAAAACAACGATATACGCAGCATCGCTGAGTGAATATTCCAAAATACGTACGAGATGAAAACGCAGTACGTATTAAAATGTATTTAAATATATAACTAAGGAACCAAGAAAAATTAAATTTCAGCTTGACAGGAAAGACAGAAACAGGAAGGACAATTTTTAAACGGTTTCATTGAGTTTGGTCTGCTGGATGAGAGTGTGGAACCTAAGATAGAAATACGCTTGAACGATACGACTACAAACAGAAAGCTCAGCTAATAGAAATCTCTATTCCTAGACAGCATGTTTCGCTGAAAATTTTGTTGATAGAAAACATTGTTTGTAGACATCTCGATACATAGGAAGCACTGTACACAAAGACCTCTCTTCATAGATAGCATTATGGGTCTTTAGTAATTGAAATTTCACCCTGTTCGTATTCACCAATTGTTTTGATATTTGGCAGGTAAACTTTTAGTTTGGATAAGAATACCATTTTAATTCATAAAACTTTTTAACTTAGGTTATTTTTCCAAGTTTTACTTGTTGACTTTGAGGTGTTAATTTGTTTTTGAATTGACATCCGCGAGCTATAAATAATGATTATTTAGAAACTAAATAAACACTATAACACATCCATACGTATCGCGTTTATCTTCTAAATAGCTTTTTTATTCAGAGTGTGAAAGTAACAGATAGTATCTATTGGTTGTATATTTTGGGTTGCGTCGTAAAACTCGATAAATTGCGAAGAACAGTGGATTCCCTGAAGGGAGTTGGCGAGTCTGCTGATTTACAGTCGGATATGAAGTTGTTCATTTTCATTTACGCTCGGGGATTTTGTTGTGAATACTGCTTCGATGTTGCCATGTTAAGGGCTGATATGGCAGAAAATTCTTTCACCACTAGCCAAGAGTGGAGGTGTAAAAGCCGGTGAACGGACCCTGGCCTCGAGTTTGAAGGTCTTGGAACCGGGCAACCGGGAGACATCACTGAAGTGATATGATGATTATTTTTTTGTCAGTCGCTCCCATATTAGCAAAAAAAATCAGTAAAATAATAAAACAGGAGAGCGGACTTCGGACTCTAAAATACAAGTTTAGCGTGCGACTGGGATTAGCGCTCAGGTGAAAAAAGATCTATTCATGCACCAAAGTGCAGCAAGATCCATTCAGCTGTATAAGCGTGATTGAATGTGAAATGTGAAAACTTTTTTATTTATAATAGAAGGTATGATTTAGCGGTATGTATCGGTTGTATCGCATCAAAAATCATACCTACTATTACAAATGTGAAAACCTTCACATTTATAATAGTAGGTATGATCTTTTTTTGTCCTCATCTGTCGTTTCTACGTACTAACATAGGTACATCAAAGTGGATTTTTCTCATTGTGAGAAATAATTTGATTTTTAATTAAACTGTCAAATCTTGCCGATCTCACAGAATATAAAAAATGATGAGCAAATATTGAATTATAGTTGTGTGTACAGTACAGTATACACGTGTAGACTGTGTAGACCAAATTACAGGTAAACCTATACCTTCCCGGTGGAATACATAGAATGTGGTTGAGTATTGTATGGTGTATCGCATCAAACTGTGGTTAGCAAACATTCTAATATTGAAATTCCATATCATTAGGATGATTAATCAGATTGGAATTGTACTGTTTGCTCTACTAGATTAATCAAACTAAATTTGTACATGTTTGTAATAAATTACTAAATTATCTGTTACCCGTGGCTTCACCCGCGTGGAATTCTGATCTCGTTCCCGCAACCTATGGGATATACCAGGCTTAGAGCCTATGTGTTATTCCAACCTATCATCCACTACCAGCCCAGTACCAAATTTCAGCTTGATCTGCCGAGATATTGTAGCTCGAAGCAAAAATCAAACATAAGAACAAACGACTGACAGGAATAGCATTTCTACTTCTGAAGTTTAAGATTATTTTGGACCATTTACTTAGATTACTATTAAATTATCTGAAATTATCCCAAAGTTACCCAGCTGCCACAAAGTACTTAACCATAGTTTACGGTACGTACTTGATTAGTTAAGTAAACCGTGCAATCCACCGGTCCACTTATAACACAGGATATGTATTTGTCACCTGAGTCTCGCATATTGTTTGACATTTCACAACGGTTTCGCCTGAATACGAAAATCTTGCAATGCATGACAAATGTTGCGTCGCCGCAGACTATGAAAAAAATTCTAAATTTTTAGTGGAAATTGTTAGTAAAGTGTATTTGTGTTCATTTGAGAAATATTTAACGGAACTAACTATGAATGATTAGAATATCATCTTTTAACGCGTTAACATTTCTTTTAATCAATTTTTTTAATAAAAATACAAACTGCACACACCGAATGGAGAATTTAATAGTTCGGAGAATAAAAATGAAACTTTGGATAATTCTTAATATGCTGAAATTTTCCACGAATGTTTGGTAGATATAACATTATAATTATATTATGAAAAACCTATATCTGGAATTGTGTGGGCTACTGGAAAAATACAGATTTTTTTTAATGATTGTAAAATTCTCTACAAAATACTTTCATTTTCCCGACGAAACACTGTTTTTTTTTTTTTTTTTTTTTTTACGTGCGGGAAATCCCCACGGATACCCGCCCCTCCGGAGACGGAGGGGTGGGTTATGTCGGACTCGAACCGACTAAACCGCACGCCGTCTGTGGGTCGTGGTGCTAGGCCGAAGGTGAGGTTGTCTTGCGACATATCCCTCGCACCCCGGCTGACCCACGGCCATCCCTTTCGGTCTGGCCCTCCTCGGGAGGTGGGGACCACGCCGTCCCCGACTCAACCCCGGTGTGGGGAGGCGCGCATCGTCCTACGATGCGCGCCGCCGCCGTGGCCTGCTTCTGCTAGGGTGACGGGTGGCTCCACCCGTCACCCTCAGGCCCGCGCTCATGGGGGGCGGAGGTCTGTAAGCGCCCTCCGACGCCCGAGCCGCCTTCGGGCGCGAGCAGCGATGTCAGCGAGTCTTTCTCGCTCACCGCGCCGCGCCCGCTCTGCTGTCTCCTTCGCGAGCATGACCTGCTCGCAGAAAGAGGCGCTGGCCGCCCACGCATCCGCGCAGCGGACCATCGCCGCGAGCAGGGTGGAGAGCGTGAGCACTCTCACCCCCAGGGCCTGCACAAGCTCCCGCCTCGGCGTCTCAAACGCCGGACACTCGGTGAGCGTGTGCAGCCCCGAGTCCACGCTCGCGTCGCAGTGATGGCACTCGGGCGTTGGCTCAATACCCATCAGATGCAGATACCGCCCGAAGTAACCGTGCCCGGTTATCATCTGCGTCTGACGGTACGAGAGGCTCCCGTGTGGCCTCTCTAGCCACTCCCCCATGATGGGCCTTACCGCCGCAATGACGGCGTGCCCTGCGCGTGGTTGCCCAAGTCGTCGCTCCCACTCGGCCACCATGACCTGGTGGAGCCGGGATTTCTCGGCCCGAATGTCCTCGGGCTCGGGATCGAATCCCCGCTCCCGCGCCTCCTTTCGGAACTGGTATAGTGCCGAAAGGGCCCTCGCTTCCAGGATCCACGGTGGCGATCCGGCCAGGAGACTCGCCGCTTCGAAGGATATCGTGCGGTATCCCCTGATGGCCCTGGAGGCCATCGTCCTCTGCGCCGTACGGAGCAGAGGCAGGAATCTGGCCCCCAGGGTGTCCGCCCACACGGGGCACCCATATAGGGCCATGGACCGCACGACACCCGCGTAGAGTCTCCTGCAGGAGGCCCCTGGGCCCTTCAAGTTGGGCAACAGCCGACTCAGGGCATTCGCCGTGGTGACCAACTTGGGGCGCAGGCTTCGGAGATGTTGTCCGAAGTCCCATCGACCGTCAAGCACGAGCCCCAGGTATTTCAGCTGGGGCTTGATGTCGATGGGAGTGCCTCCCACTGTAAGGCTGGCTCCCGGGCCTGGCCTGCGCCGAGGACCATGAAAGAACATGGCCTCGGACTTGTGCAGAGCCACCTCGAGACCCAGCCGCCGGATCCGTTCGACGACTTGACCAACCGCGGTCGTGGCCCTCAGGGTCGCCTCGCGGTGCGTAGCCCTGCTCACCGTCACCAGCGTGTCGTCCGCATAACACGTGACGGTGGCACCGTACGTGAAGTCACCGCGAAGCACCCAGTCGTAACCGATGTTCCACAGTAACGGCCCCAGGACCGATCCCTGTGGGACACCGCACGACATCTCACGCCTACCGACTCCGGTCGAACTCGGGTAGACGACGGCTCTCTCCGTCAGGTAAGCCCCGACTATGCGGCGGAGGTAGAGAGGCACACCGTGGTACACGAGTGCCTCCCTGATGCAACTCCAGGGCAAGGTGTTGAAGGCGTTGGAGATGTCCAAGGACACCGCCAACATCACCTCGCCCCGGGCGACCGCATCCTCCGCCAGAGTCCTCACACGCATGATGGCATCCACAGTGGAACGCCACCGGCGGAACCCAAACTGGGTATTCGCCAGGTCCGGCCCCACTCTAGAGAGATGCTCGACGAGGCGCTTGGCAATTACTCTTTCAAAGAGTTTGCCCACCTCGTCGAGCAGCACTATGGGCCGGTACCCGGACGGCTCGTCCGCCGGGCGTCCCTTCTTGCGGATGAGGACCAGCTTCCCCGTCTTCCACATCTTCGGAAACTGGCCCCGCTCCAAGCATGCGCTGAGGAACCCTCTCAGTCGGGGTTCGAGACCGTCTTCCCCTAGAGCTAGGACCCACGCGCGGCCTGGAATGCCGTCGGGTCCCGGGGCGGTGTTCTTCTTGGCCCTCAGCCTTCGCACCGCCAGCTCTAGTTCTACCCAAGTGACCTCGGGCACGTCGTCGTCAATCACCGCACTGGGCGCCGTAGGCGACCGAGGCGGCGGAGCCATCTGCGGCGGAACATGTTCCGCTCGCGCCGGGAACAGGGAGTCGACCACTCCTCCGAGCAGAGCCGGCTCGAGCACCTGGGTCAGCGGAGGGGCCCGGGGGCGCAGCTTTTCTCTTACCATAAGGTAAGGCCGCCCCCATGGGTCCCGCTCCAGCGTCTCCAGGAGCTCCCGGTAACAAGCGGCCTTAGACCGCTTGATCTCCGCTCGGAGGGCATTCCGGGCCTCCCTGTATCCCTCGTGAAGCTCCGCCAGTCGGGGCTCCGAATCTGCGGTACGGCTACGCCTCCTACGGAGTCGAGCCCACCGGCGGTGCGTGATCACGCAGGCTTGACGCAGCCTCGCGATCTCCGCATTCCACCAGTAGACCCGACGCCTCGGATTATAGGCTGGAGCCCTAGGCATACCCGCATCGCAGACCCGCGTCATGGCCTCCCGGAACCAGGCCGCTTCATCGTCTATGTCGACAGGCCTGTCCGGCGCAATTGCCCAGGCCTGTACGATGGCGGCCTCCAGGAGGTCCTCCCGATTCAGTCGCCCCAACACCCAGCGCGGCTCGCGTTGGGCCGATGTGACCGGCGCATCACCCGCAGGAGGGGAGACATCGAACCGAACGTATCGGTGATCCGATAGTGTCTCCACCTCCACGGCGACACGCCAGTCCCGCACGCGGAGTGACAGGGAAGCGCTCGCGAACGAAAGGTCTATGATCGACCTGCGCTCCCCCGCCACAAAGGTGCCCACATACGTGGCTTCGGCCCCGCGATTCTGGAGAACTAAGCCGAGAGAATCGGCCCAGCTCTCCAGAGCCCTGCCCCGCGCGTTTGTGCGCCGGGAACCCCAAGCCTGAGACCAGGCGTTGAAGTCCCCGAGCACAAGAACCTGACGAGGCGTACAGGCATTGACGACGTCGGTCAGCCGCTCCAGCGACCGCCGATACTGCCCAATGAGTCGGTGTGACCCCGGCGTGAGATAAACGGCCACGACCGCAATCTCCCCTACACGCGCCGCTACGATGCCATGCTCCCTTGCGATCACTACAAGGGGAGGGGCACCCGCAGCGGTGTTATGCACCAGTGCCGCCGATCCATCCAGGTCGACCACCCAGGCAGGCCCGAGGGGCCGGTGAGTGTATGGATCGGCGACAGCGGCGACGTCGATGGACCACTGTGCCATGCTCTGGAGCAGAAGTGCCTGAGCATCGACACCGTGGCCCAGGTTCGCCTGCAGGATGCGGAGACGAGGATCCATTATGGAACCATCTCCGCATCCCGCCCCGAACCATTGGCGGAACGCCCGCCTCGCGGCGGCGGCTCCCCGCGGGTGCAGGCCTTGCTGCCAACCCTATGGTCGGCCGGCTTGCCCTCCGCCGAACACCTGAAGCAGTGTGGCGGAGCTTCGCAATTACCGGCCCTATGACCGGGTTGGCTGCAGCGGAAGCAACGGTCGCCGACCGTCACCTCCGCCCTGCACTGTACACCCACGTGGCCGGCCGACAGGCACCTGAAGCACCTGTCCGGCCGAGCCTGTAGGAGCCGTACCCGGACTCCTACAACGCCGCCTACCGCGAGAATCCGCCGGTCGGCAGCCTTTTGGGCTGCTGCGATGGGGCAGCCGACAACTGTTGCCCCCTGTCCGCGACGGCCGTAGCGGATCGCTCCGACCTTAACCGCCTCCAGGGGACAACCCCCGGCCTCCGCCACGGTGACCCGAATCTCTTCGGCCGTGATGGAGTCGTCCAGGTCCGAAATGCGCAGTTCTGCGCACTTGGTGGGCCTGGACACCCGGACGTCGGCTGCATTCAGCGTCTCCCTAAGCCTTGCCGCTATGGCATCGGCCTTGGGACCGCTTGTAGCGCCAGGGACGTGGATGAGCCGGGCACCCGTCCGAGTGTGTGTCACTCGGAGGGTCCCCGACACATCGAGGGCCCTCATATCAATGAGGCCCCTCGCCTGTTTCACCAGGTCCACGTACTGCACGCCCCTCTCCGTAGCCTCCGGTGTCATCGTTAAGACGACAGCGGTGGTACGGGGGACGCGCAGCTTTCCTGACGCTCCCTTCGCAGCTGCCAGGGCCTTCTTGGCCCTTTTGGCTGCCTTTTTGCGGGCATTCCGCCTTTTCTTGGCCTCGCCGACCACCTCCCAGCCCCCTGCCGGTGCAGAGCTCGTGGAGGCAGTCGGGACCGAAGCCGGGGCCGGGGCCGGGGCTGGGACTTGGGATGTCTTCCCCTTGCCCTTCCCCTTCCCCTTGCCCTTGGCTTGGGCGCTCCCGGCTGAGGCGGCGGTAGCGGCCGGAGCAGCAGGCGCAGTGGGCACACTGCGGGCCGACTCCTGCGAGGTCCCCGCCGTCACCGTACGGCTGGGGCCCCGCTTTACTGCTCCGGCGTAGCCCCCGCTCGGCGGCGCCAGAGGCGGACGACGGATGGAGTCCATGATGGCCTCCAGACAACTCCGCGTCCACTCCTCGTGCGCCGCCTGCCGCTTTTCCATGGCGGCCATCGTCGCCATGCAGGCGGCCATCGTCGCCATGCAGGCCTCCACCGGATTGGTGGGCCTCGGCTGCGCCGGCGGCGGTGGGGCCGGTAGGCGCGGCGGGGCCGGCAAACGCGGCGGCAACGGCGGCGGGGCCGGTAAACGCGCCGGTACAGGCGGCGGCGGTGGCGCCAGTGACACCGGCCGCGCCCGAGGCGGCAGTCTCGGCCGCACCGGTGACCTCGACCGCACCGGCGGCGACGGCGGCGACGGCGGCGACCGCGGCGCCAGAGATGGCGGCGGCGTCACGCGCTCGTCAGGCAGCTGAGTTTTCGCAGCGATGGCCTCCTGGAGCGCTGCGATTTCAGCCGCCATTTTGGCCACCTCCTTGCGGTACTCAGCCGCCTGCCGCCCAGTCTCCTCGAGCACCGCTGCCTGCTGAGCTCAGCGCGCTCGCGCTGCGCGCTGGCCAGCTCCGCCCTGAGCAGGTTATGGTGCTCGATGAGGCGCAACGTCACCCGCATGAGCCGGTCCTCCTCCGGCTTCATAGCCCCGGTCTGGGCCTTGGCCAGGCCTTTAAGGGCCTCCATCACCTCTATGGAGGTGCTGTCGCCGGTACAGGCCAAGGGCGCCGCCGAGGTGGAGGAACTCGGCGGCGCCACCACATCCTCCGGGGCAGAGGCCCGTGATGGACGGGCCTGAGGGGCACCTTTCTCCCCACCCCGCGCCTTTTGGCGGCTAACCGCCACCAGTTTGGGCGGGGGTGGGCGCAGCATCTCGTTGCTGCTGTGAGTGCTGCTGGTGGAGGACGAGTCGGAGAGCGTAGGCTCAAAATCCGACCCCGTCCTCTTTTGGGTGAGGACTTTTTTTTTCCTGACGGTCCTCGGCCGCCATTTAGACCTACGGGTCCGTAGACCCACCGGGCTTCGGTCTCGGCTGTCCCGGCTGTCAGTGGCGGTGTCGAAATTCTCCGACACCGCCTGGGACGCGACTTCCGCGTCATGGTGCTGCTCGACCTCCGAGCAGACTGTTTCGCTTGGTTGGGTTTTGGGTTTTTTTGTATTAGTGTCTTCCATAGTAGTCCCACGAGTTGAACCGTTCGGATTACACTTCCTGGGTGACGGCCATTCCAGGAAGCGGGGTATATACTGTGGAGGTCCCCCGGTATCCACAGGTTTTAAGCGACTTCGCTGTCGGGTTTTCAGACTTTTCCTTGTCGTGGGCCGGCCAATTAAGGCAAGCCCCGCGGCCTCCAGGATATCGGCGTTCCCGAGTGTGGCTAGCACTCAGGTCGTTGTCGATATCTCGGAGGTTACGCGATGCGGGGGAGTAGCCAACTCTCCCAACGCCGACGGAGGCACGAATGCCCGTCAGCCCCTGCGCGAGCAGTGGGCCGACCCGTCCCCGGATCCTACGGATCCCGTCGCCTCTCCCATGTCTCCTCTGCTAAAGCAGAGGGGTACTGGGAGCGACGGCTAGCCCTGAAAAGGGCTGTTGAAGGTACTAAGAGACATAGAGACATACATGTATGTGTTGAAAAAAGTGTATAGCAGTGTGTGTACTATCTACTTATGTAGAAAGTAGCCATAGGTATCATCTCAAATTATTCTCACGACACTCACAGGGAAGTGAAATCTGTCCTAAGGCTAAAAGGTCCTTGTAATAACATCAATAGTGGTGGCATTGGGACTTCTATGTCGACAAGTTAGCGGTCCGTTGACACAACTAGCGCTCGAGTACTTGCTTACTTTGTGAAAACGTTTCCAGATAAAGCATTTATTTTCACCCAACTGAATCTTTATAGCAGTATAAGTATTATCTATACATCTATACATATAAATAAAATAAAATTGGAGTGTCTGTTTGTAATATTGAAATAACCGTTTTTTACTACATGCATATGAATATAATACTGTACATACATACACCAAAATAACATTTTTTTTTTCAATTTTTGTCTATCTGTCTGTCTGTCTGTTTGTTCCGGCAAATAATGGCTGGACCGATTTTGATGGGTCTTTTAGGTAGCCGATGCAATAAGGAGGAACTTGGGCTACTTCTATTTTAGAAAAAAAAGTTCAATAGCGTTGACTCAACACTAAGCGATAACCGACATCCACGGCGGGCGTAGCCGCGGGCAACAGCTAGTAGAAAATATAAATCAAATCAAATCAAATCAAATCATTTATTATTTTGCAGAAAACACTGTTAGTAAATAAAACTACATAACATTTTTTAACACTTTATTTGGGGTCGGAGTAACAATGTGTGCTTTTTCCATTTTTTTTTTTTTTTTTTTTTTTTTTTTTTTTTATAAATAAGACACGTCAATTTGACTTTACCTCGCCTGATGGTAAGCTGAAGGTAAAGTCTCAAGAAAGAGGGTCACCATTATGTACACGTGCCATGTTAACAATGGTGGCACTCAGCTTGACGGCCTCATCAGATGCTTTTTCACGCCCCGCTTAAAGGACCCGGGACTGTAGGAAGAGGGAAACACGTGAGCTGGCAAGGAATTCCAGGTCTTAATGGTGCGACAAAGGAAAGAGTCACCGAACCGCTTGGTTCTTGAAGGAATGTTCTGCACCGTTTATTTCAAGTTGCAGTCAACTCAACATTTACTCGCTTGCAATCCATATCATCCTTTATACAGTCCATCCATCTCCTCTTAGGTCTTCCTCTTCCCTTGTAGCCATCTACTTCAATAGTTGACACCTTCCTTACGACACTACGTTCATCCCTACGCATTGCATGTCCAAACCAGAACAAACGATGTTTCTGTAATTTTTTTCTCACAGCTTTCCCAGAACCACATTGTTAAAAATCCACATTTAGACCATTTAAATCTCAATCTCTTAAGCTTAGGTACACTTGTCAAACAATAAATTTTCTTTGAAGATGAAAAGATCGTGGATCTATAGAATAACGATTATCGTAACTGCAAGAAAAATTAAATGAATTTGATAAATAATTTATGTCATTTCTTATAAAATGCCTAAGCTGCTTCAAAACTGAACTGCCTTAATTTTATATACGTCTGCCCTTCGGGGATATACAAGTGGAGTATATTACCCTTAGCTTCAGTCGCTACTAAGCTAAACTTTAAGAAAGGAATACAGCACTTTCTAACATTTAGACCTCTCTTAGTTCAACGCTAAATAATTCAACACTATCAGTTTGGAGTGAACACTTTGACCCTTGCACTGTTTATAGTATCCTCCCTACCCTATTACTCTATAGGGACTGTCGTCATTAGAGCTTATACTCACGACCCAAACGTACCGACGATTCTTAACAGAACGAGGAATTGTTGGTATATAACATAAATACATAGTACATACATTCAAAAATCATCAAATATGTTGTCATAGCTTTTGTACTAAACTGAGTTGCACTAAAAAAATGCTAAAGAACTGGAATCCCAAGCCATGCGGTGCTCCCTGCTTAAGAATATGAGATTAGAAAAAAATCAGAAGTATGTATTCCAGGAGATGTTGTATTAATGTGGGTTTTAAAGTTATATTGAGCATAAGTATTTAAAAATCTATATATTATTTTGTAAACCAACTAACTCATCGCATTTAATAATTACACGGTCTTATATGCCTTGAGCTATTCTTACAAATCGCGAAAAAATATTGTCTCGTGAGTGCATGGTCTAAGTGTAAATTTTCTAGAAAGGCGAGACCGTCAGTAGTAAATTGAAAACAGTTGTTTTAACTAAACTAGTTTGAATGTTTTCATTATAAATGTTCTTCTTTCTTTATTTTTGTTCTGTAAAGGCGGTTTTGTTTTCGACGATGCTAAAGGAAAATTAATTGAAATTCCTTTAATAGTTAGTGAGATGCAGAAGTCCGTGAAAAGCTTGAGCCGGCAGGAGAATGCGTTATTGACGCATGGAAATTCGTCACGAGCATGACTAGTGATGTACAATAAATAACGTCATTTGTTGTTTCCATTATGCATATTTATCCAATAATTAATATTATTCATATATTCGTGTCGCAGCCAACTAGCTAAACTAGCCGTTCAATTAACTGCCTAGGCTGTTAACTAAACGGCGTCGTTCAATTAGCGGCCTGAATGATGTTCCGCCTGTTGATTAAACGGCTAGGAAATGGCTTGATCGATGACGTTTCATTACTTGCCTAACCAATTAATCAAACAGCTAAGAAGATGACTTATTTCTGCATGGTTATAGAAAAAATAACCTTAAGCACTTGAAGGAGCGGAGCGGAGCGTTGCTCCCGCACTAGCCTTCTAACCTAACCTATCCAAGCCGGATTGCACAGCCATCTCAATATACTAATCACTTATTCTCTGTGAATACACCTCAGTTTTGCCCGTCGGGGATTTACAGGCGTGAGTACTTATATGTATGTGTGTATGTTATTTTCTGTCTTATTTCGAAGTGATGCCCCTCAATGCCCCTAAATGTAATAAATGTTACGGCTGAATTTATTTCCAGTTTAGTGCCAGTCTTGAGTAATTTCATTTCGTCGCCTGTGGATGCTGCTTATTCCATTGCCGAAATAGTGTTCGTCGCTAGTCCCAGTGAGTCGGTCCTGCTAGTCCCGAAGATGCGGGACGAGGACGGTGCTGCGTTCCTGCAGCGAAACGTCCATTGAGGTAGGGCTTGAATCATCGAGATGAATCCTTGGCGAGCCGCCGCCAATGAGGCGTGGTGAATCCACGATGAGTTGAAATGAGTCCTTTGCAGTGACGGCGCGAATCCCCGATGAGGCGAGGTAGTCCTCCGTGTATTGGGGCGAAACCAGCATAATGGCTGAGTGACTACGTAGACGGGAGAGATGTCCTCTTCTAATGTGACCGTATGTACGTGTACTGTGTGCCTTAGATGCAGGCGTGGCTGAAGTGTAACCAGGCTGCAGCGGTTGCCGCATGCTGTGGTATCCTTGTAAGGGCTGAAGGTGCTGGATGGCGAAGACTTGATTACCGCTCATGCCTAGAAAGTGATTGGGATGTGATGATTAGAGATTATCAGATCACTTCGGGGTCACCACTGTGGCGCGGCCCAACGATTGTCGTTGGGATGTTGTATATGTATTGTACCAGTGCGAGAACTTCACTTTCGCGATGCAGGATTTATAGTAACTATCGTTTTTGCAATGTACCGAATGGTATCTGTTTTTTGGTTTTCAATATATTGTTATCGTATATATATTTATTTAACAACCCTAAAAACCTCGTAAACGATATCCATATTGATTTCATTGAAAATTAGAGTCTGTCACCGTTGATCACTAAATGGATAACATATTCGTAATCAGCAACCCTGAAATTGTCAAAATTGATTGTTCGTTATACAGTGCTAATATTGAAATATTGTCAATATATGAGTACGAGCTAGCAGACAGACACAGAAAATACGAAAGAGTAACTAGTATACTATATATATATATATATATACGTATTATATCGCCCACTCCTACTGTATATCAATAATACCAAATGGGTACGAGATACTAGACAGTTAAGGCAATATCAAAGGGAAACTAATATGAAACAGATAAAAAAATATATGTATATCGATGGTTCCTATGTAGATGGACCAAACTAACAATTTGGCCATTTAGACTTTTTATGGTAAAAGCATCTTATCGACATAATAAAATTAATCATGTGAGTTATTAAAAAAATAACATTTCTGCATGGAAACGCCATTTTTATTGAAGTATAATGGCCTAAGTGACATGAATTTAAACGTATAATGTCGTGTGATGTGTGATAGAGTCGTTTAAGACCTATACCGGGGAAGATTCCTCGCGTTTCGATGATACTCTCGATGTAGTTTTTGTTATTCAGTTTGCAGCGAACATCCATACCGAGGATATTGAGGGTGTCCTGCAGTGGCAGTGGCGTGTGGCACCAACGAGTGGGAAGGGGAAGGAAAGAAGATACTTTTGCTGTAAATGCACATGCCTGCGTCCTCTTATCATTAAACTCGACCAAGTTCTCCCCATTGGGAAATGAGGTTCAATTTATAATATATATTATAGTCTGGAGGGCTTTCTGTCCTTGGAATAGGTTGCAGGAACGAGAACAGAAAACCACACGGGTGAAGTTAAGCCAGCCACCTATTTCCCACAATAGTTAGTGTAATATAGTTGAAACGCACTATGCACGGATGCACACATCTTCTTCCAAAGTGTCACTAACTTTGAGATTAGGTGACGTTTGTCATGATCGTTTGTCATAGAATAACATAGATGTGGGCACTTTCTCTTCATTTTAAAGTCCGTGTATCTTATAATATAATTAACACAACTATCTACCCCATTGGGTATATACAAGCTTGTGTATACGTGAAAACACTGAATTAATTAATATTATATCCGTTGCAGAAAACCTCGAACTCGGTTATATTATTATAAAATTGTAAATGAACTTGTGTCCGTGCATTGCAGATACATATTTAAAAAACTTAATCATGTATCTGCAATGCACAGACACACAAAAAATATGTTTACATTTGGTATCGTGAAGAAATTGAAGAAATCAACGATACCAAATGTAAACATATTTTTTTTTGGAAATCTTGTCTGTCGGCGATGGACGCAAAAACTACTAAACAGAGTTTGGATGCGGTTTTTTGTAAAAAGGTCTTGATCAGCTTAAAATCTGTAGTATATTTGATCGCAACTGGTTGACTAGAACTGGAGATATGACCAAAAGTCGCAATAACCGACATCCACAGAGGCGTATGCGGGGAAATTAGCTAGTATAGGTATGAAAGTTGAGCGCATCGATTCCAACAAACTGCCAACGCAAGCGAGCTGTGTTACCACCGATTGAATTTTCAACTTTGAAACTTTTGAAATTGATTGTACGTCGGGTACAATCAAGATGTTAGTGTTGCTGTGGCTTCCAGGCTGAAGTTTGAAGCAAATATTAATTATTTATTTAATGGAAGTATGGCTTTAAGGAATATACTGATTCAATTTGTAAAAGGTTTATGGTTCTATAGATGGTGGTTAGGCTTCGGGCAAATCCATTTCGACGGTCCAATGCTCTCTTTTAATATTGCAGGGCAACCTTGTAATTTTCACAGTCAATAGAGTTCGATACTATTCAGCTGTGGAGAAACCGCAAGACTAGTTCTTTTTAATTATTATTACAGCGTCTCCGGGTTAGATTTAGCTGGATTTACACAGAAATAGCTCTCTATTTCTGTGTAAATCCAGCTTAATCTTAGTCTACGCTCTAATCTCAAGTGAACGCGACTGGTACGCATTGGGCGCGGTTTCGATTCCCACTCAGTGAAATATTTGTATGCATGAGAATGTCTTTTTGCATTGCCTGGGTATTTCCGTACCTTAGGGAGCACGTTAAGGCGTCGGTTCCGATTGAAATATGAACATTTATGGTAGTAGTTACGGATAGTTAAATAACTGGTCTAACTGCAATGCTTCGATATCGCCAAAGCGTTATCGAGATCATATGGCAGTCGCTTCACGAAAAATGTCTAAGGTAAATTTGAAATTTGATTTAGACCGGTCAGGAGCTGAAAGCTTTGGATGCGATCGGGGTTAATGCAATTATCAAGAAGAGGAAGACATACAAGTAGTGTGCCACCGGAAATAAGGTACCTGCTGTGCAATTCTCTAAGCATACAGAACACACTTGAGTGAGAATTCGCGGTGAGATTTCAATTGCGCCTGCTCTATAGTTGCTGACGTCACGTTTGAGCATGCGCAATTGAAATCTCACCTCGAATTCAGCTGTCAAGTCCGTTCGATCGTTCGAAACGTTCTTAAAGCATGTGCCTGCTGTTATATAGACTATTTTTCAATTGGAAATTAAAAAAAACCGAGTGTGAAGGCGCCCACTCACTAACAGTTTACCGGACGACGGTCGGACGATATAAATCTGTCAGTTAATCGCAATAACCCACACACTCACAGTTTCGTTAACGATTTTGGACTGACGACTAATACGATCCGATAGTGTGTGGCCGCTGAACGATTCCGGACAGTTCTAAGCCGGACAGTTCTAAGCCGGACAGTTCTAAGCCGGACAGTCCTAGGCCGTCAGGGCGAACGAGCACAACGGGCCTGTCGATCGACGCTTCGTGTCAGTTTTTACTAAGATTTTATTCATTTTTTGTACATACTCGTCAATATTTCTTATGCACATAGTCCATATGGTTCAAAATAGCTAACACCTATTTCCCACAATGATTAGCACGTACTTATATAAGAATAACGTAGTCCAAGCTATTTTCAACCTTATTGACATCACAACAAATCTAGTTTTTTTTCTTATATTCGTGATCAGCAGCATTTATTTATGCGAAAAAACATGTAATTAAGAAAATGTCAATAAGGTCGAAAATCGCTTGCACTGTTTCGTACTCTCTATGTAACTGATATAAGACCATTACCGGCAGGCGATCGTACGACCTAAAACTGACGACTCACAACTGCTAGTGTGTGGTCGCAAAACTGACAACAGGGAATTGCCGGCGGGCCAAAATCGCTTTAGTGTGTGGGCGCTATCGGCTTAGGACTGCAGGCCGCCGGACAGATCAGGAACTGCAGGCGGACTGCAGGCGGACTGTTAGTGAGTGGGCGCCTTGAGGTGTAACTGGAACAAAATAAAAGCAGATAAATGACTACCAAATAATCTGAACAAATACTTACTGGCGTATTTATTTATTATTCAGAGCTCAAAACAAATGAATGAGAGATAAATCCAGGCGTTTATTCTAATGAGGGGCAATTCGATACGTTGCACGAATTTTAATGAACTAACTAGTTGATCAAACCTACGTCATTAAAATGTGTTATAATATTGGCCTCCACTTCACTCACTTGGGAAACCTATTTTAATTCCCAGCGGAATTAAAATAGGTTTCCCAAAGCAACGCAAATGATACGCGGATCACATAAGGTATCTCACGCGGCTGCATAAAACTTATATATTGCGTTCGCTGCGATAAGAGAAGAGCTGTGTGCTCGCTGACAGGAATCCATGATTGTACCAATCCACATCGCACTACTGCTGCGGTTTGCGGTCAGCTACGAAATCATACTTTTAGGTACGACTTCATAGCCGACTGCAGATAGCTGCAGCAGGCAGCCGGCGATGTGTCACCGTGATATTATTGACTTCTATGTATTTCTATGGCAACGACATGCTACGGCAGCTATTTAGATAGATATATACATAGATAACACTTATTGTACACCAACATTAGATTACAGGAGACAGTAGTATGAATTACAGTAAATTATTGAATGAAATTTTGAAGCATTTACTATGCTAACTTTTCAAATCGATTAAGAATTACCGTCGCCCTAAGACGGTAATATAGGAGAATTTGGATAGCTTCAGGTGTGGCCCGGTGGCTCAGTGGTCAGAGCATTCCCCCTGTAAGGGAAAGATCGTGGGTTCGAGTCCCACCTGGGCATTCACTTTTTCCTATTCTTAATCGATACAGTAAATTCTATTATAAATAAATAATATTACATATAAATCTTATGGCCAGGCTATATTCGTCCAAATGTTTGCGAAGCAGTATATTCTCTACAAACATAGGCACTCGTATATGTCAGTCACACTTCTCTTGTGCCAAATGTAACAAATAACTTGCTATTGTCCTGGACTTGTATACAAGCTTATGCATGTTCTTTGATATCAAAATTTAAAAAAAAGTAGACGGTGAACAAGTAGATGAAATAGACACGTATTACTTTTTGGGGAATGCGAAAAAAGCAAATATAGACGAATGAATCCTCCAGACTCCAGAATAATGCGAAAAACAAATTGCACGCAATAAAGTGTGGTTCAGACATTTACCTAAATTATACATATCTTCTATGTAGCTGAATACGTTACAAGCATGAAACTTTCATAATCCTTTAACACATAGTCTTGTCTTTAGTCAAAATCGACCGAGCATAAATTTCCCGGCCATTATCCTGAGGCATCCTGGATCTAGTGAGGTAATCACTTGTTCCCTGTAATTATGGTAGGTGCGGGACGCAATTAGGCTCTCTGTCTGCCTCTAATCGCTTCCTGAAGGCGTACATCCTGAAGGAAACAATTTGACCAAGTGTGTGCGCTCAGGTAGAAAATGTAGCCGTATATTGGCAAGAACACGGATAGTGCTTTTGTGGATATCATACTTTTAGAGTTTCAGTGAACCAATTTTTAGGTAGATATTTATACTAAATAATTATAAAATAAGTATCTGTATTTTGAAGGTATAAAAAATACTATGATTATGATCGAAATGAATGAAAATATTGGATTCTATTTGATTTTGCAATGGCGAGGTCAATTTGACTTTTGCTCTAACCATCACCATCTAATTGTAAGTCTAAGGCCCATATTCTAGAATGAAATTCAGCTGAATCGCGATTTATCTGAGGAAAAATTGTACAGACAATCCCCCAGAAAACCTGTCAAATTTATCAATATGTGTATACAATCTTTTCCCAGATAAATCGAGGTTCAGCTGAGTGGCATTCTAAAATACGGGCCTAAGTGTTTAATCTAATTGATGATCCACACAGAAAGGCAGTTACGTACACACGTACGTTTTTCATAATACCTCAAAAGAAGTACATAAATGCAAATAAGTCAACTACCCACTCAAGACGGCTGCTGGCCAAATCTTCCAAAAGTCTGATTGTGATGGTTGGAGCAAAAATGTGGAGGAGATCTCTGATGTCGTCGGATGCTATGGCTCATGAGATAAGCCTAAAGCTAGCATTAGTCTACAACGACATTAAAGTAATTCTATCTATTGGGAACTATTTAAATTTAGCCCGATGATGTTTAGACTACTCTGCAGCAGCCATGGCATCAAGCATGCATGACTATTAAAAAGTAGCCAAAACGTCGGGTTAAATGTAAATAATACTTAAAAAATTGCGATAGAATCGAATAGAAATTATACTCTTGTAAACTTCCAACAGTATACATTTACTTCTTTAGAATAGCTGATTTATATCATAAGTCTTCAGGTGTATTTGTGAGGCATGCGCAAGAAAATATCACAATAGATGAAATATTTAAAAAATACAACACGGCACTCATGATAACAAATGATAATAGGTTTTGAACAAGTAGCAGGCACGTTTCCTATTATCGAATCTATTTTAATGTTTACACTATGTTAAGTTATGTAAACTCTCGCTCTCGCTTTGAGTTCGCTCCTCCTTAAATTCAAAATAATGTTCAGATAGCTCAATGTTGTAACTATTTGATAGCGTAATTAAGTTATTAGAATGGTTTAACATACATGCATCTAAATTGCTTAGCGGAAAACTTTTTTGAACGTTCTTGAAATATTCAACATGAAATGTCATATTCAACATCCAGGGACATGATATTATTATATCAAGATGAGAATGCAATCTAGGACCCCGATTATGCTAATTGCCAATCATCGACACTTTAAGGAAATGGCCTATTATTATTATTTTGGACTTTATTGATAGATACTTAAAGATTATAGTGGCAACTAGCAGAATCGGGGCCCAGATCACGTCTATGCAGCTGAATTGGCAGAGTGTGGTATTTGTCCCACCGCCGCCGGCGATGAACGAGAAACGAGCTATCAAATAACGAAATATAAATGAGATAACAGGCAGCGACAGTGACTGTGTAGCTATGATAGTTTAACCATGCACGGCGAGTGTTATTATCATGAAGCGAGAATTGCCCAGTGGTTATTTTCTTTTCTGCAAAAAACTACTAGAGAGTTTCAGTGGCATCACTAGCGTGAACACAATCAACAAATCATATGCCTTTCGAGAGGAAGGCAAAGGGACATGATACTGATGCTTATGGAAGGAATTAATGCGCCCATATACATATTTACCAATTTATACTTATTTATGTTTATGAAGCAAATTCTTCCAGTACTAAATGTTGACAAATGAAACCTGCTTTACATCTACAGTTCTTAAGCGAGAACATATTTGATAGGTAGTAATAGGTCTTTTTCATACTTTTCACGGCACTTGCATTTGGTGACACAAGGGTCTGTTTCTCACAATTAAGAAAAATATGAAATTTGAAAAAAGCTTTTTAAACGAATTCTACCGCTATTTATTGGTATCAGTAGACTGTAAAGACTGCTTAAACAAAGAAAACGTCGGGCACAGGGTAAATAATAAAATAATACTAAACAAATCGCGATAGAATTTGTTATAGCAGTTTTATATCAATGAGTGATATTCGCCTAAATTCGGACTCGTGCCTGGGGCACAGGTTGGCCGTTGCTATCCAGCGGGGCAATGCCGCTCATGGGCACCTTTGCCCCAGGTGCTGAGGGGTGGGTTAATTGACTCATTTTAATATTGACAATGTATCTGATTTAGCGTTTAAGATTACATGTGTAAATTAATATCTTATAGGTATAGTTTTATAAAAGTATTTTAAGCTATTGCATAGCTTCTTTCGAGGGCCTTGAGCGCGGGGACCGAATCCAGAAATTCCGTAACGAAAAAATCTCACGCTCCCCACTCCGACGGGCACGGAGATGTGGTTTGAAGGCCGTGCATTGTCTAACATACATATACATACATATACATAGACATATACATATACATATACATATACACATACATATACATATACATATACATATACATATACATATACATATACATATACATATACATATACATATACATATACATATACATATACATATACATATACATATACATATACATATACATATACATATACATGGGTGTGCGTTGTTTTATAGACAATTGTTTAATATAATTTCGTATTACAGAAAATGTTTCGCATAATTTCGTTTCATAGAATAATCAATATACAGAATACTTACTTTAAAGAATTTTAAATCATTGAATTTTGTTTCATATAAAGTTAAACATTAGAATAATCATTTCATAGAATATCAAATCAAATATTCTTAATCATTATATTGTTTATTTAATAGAAAACTTATTACAAAGAATAACATAAATTATCAAAGTGACAGTTTCTAAACGTTTCAATTCATAAAATGTATACCCCCATTTAAATGGGACATTTTTTTTATAAACTAAAATTGATGCGTCTACAAGGTCGACGGAGCCCCGCTACGCGGGGCTCCTACTTCTGGGTGGTTTATAAAAAAATCTAACCTAACCTATCCGAGTCGGGGTAATCTGAGTCGGAGTGTTAACTATATTGTAAATGTTACAGTTAAAAATAAATGTGATTTGGAACATTATAAAGGTGGTTTAATATTCTTTAAAAAATAATTCTACAGTTTGATAAGATTGTTAAACAAAAAAATGTGATTAAAAATTCGTTCAATTGTGTTTCTGTGAAATATGTTTCATTGTAGTAAATTGTTTTTGAAACAATAATATTCGAAATAAAAATATAAGAACCAAATATTATATGAAACATTTTCTGTGAAACGAAATTCTATGAAATTTCTTTCTACGAAATAAGGGGCTCCCACATATACATATACATATACATATACATATACATATACATATACATATACATATACATATACATATACATATACATATACATATACATATACATATACATATACATATACATATACATATACATATACATATACATATACATATACATATACGTATACGTATACGTATACGTATACGTATACGTATACGTATACGTATACGTATACATATACATATATACATATACATATACATATACATATACATATACATATACATATACATATACATATACATATACATATACATATACATATACATATACATATACATATACATATACATATACATATATACATATACATATACATATACATATACATATACATATACATATACATATACATATACATATACATATACATATACATATACATATACATATACATATACATATATACTATTATTAACTAATTATGCAAACGTTGATAAAAAATGCTATGCAATAGCTTTACCGCGGCAATCCCCGAGTGCCACAGTCATTTTTTTTAACTTCAGTCTAGTCTATGTAGAGTATTCGTCCTAGATAGACACGTGTTATATTCTCATAATTACATTTTGTGACCTAATTCCTATCCGTGTGGTGACGGAGAAAGAATACAAATGTTGCCACCCCATCATCCGAGGGTGTCGTAAGAGGCGACAAATCGGAAGAATACACAGACGAGATCGCTGTGAGAGAAGGAAAACTTGAAATAAAACCCTTTGCCAACCCGTCTGGCCAGCGTGGCAAGAGTAGGCTAAAACCCCCCTTAAATGGAAAGACGCCACAACAAAAGGCCCCCAGTTCCCGGTGGTCCCGCTATTCCCAGCCATGGTAGCGGTTCGGGTAACGGCGGGGCGGGGGGTGCTAAGAATCTCCGGGTTACGGGAGGCTACCGTAAAAAACTACTACTGGCAGCTTACAACTGTAGTACACTAAGGCTGGACCATCACCTCGCAGAACTCGAGGTAGAACTAGGTCGCATAAACTGGCACATATTGGGGTTGTCCGAGATCCGAAGACAGGGGGAGGACACGATAACCCTTGAGTCAGGCGACCTGTTCTACTTCAGAGAAGGTGATCTGCTCTCCCAGGGAGGTGTCGGTTTTCTGGTAAAAAAGGACCTCATTGGCAGCGTTGTTGAAGTCGGCAGTGTGTCGAACCGGGTAGCGTACCTGATCCTAAAAATCACGAACAGTCATTCGCTGAAGGTGATACAGGTATATGCGCCCACCTCGCGCTACGCCGACGAAACCGCCGAGGCTGTTTATGAAGATATTGCCAAGGCAATAAATCACACCGCCAAGGCCACTTACAACGTTGTTATGGGGGACTTCAATGCCAAAGTGGGAGTACAGGAACGTGGCGAAACGAGAATCGGACCTTATGGGGTGGGGCGCAGAAATCACAGAGGGCAAATGCTAGTCAACTTCCTCGAATCACAGGGGCTCTTCTTAATGAATAGCTTCTTTAAGAAGAAACCCCACAGGAAGTGGACTTGGCAACGCCGGGACTCTGTGATAAGGAACGAGATAGACTTTTTCATAACGGACAGTAGGCACATATTTAGAGACGTCTCTGTGATCAACAGGTTTAATACCGGAAGCGATCACAGACTTATCCGAGGCTCTCTAAATATCAACATTAGAGCTGAAAGACTCCGAATGGTACGGTCTACTCTCCGACCTACGCCGCTCCAAGTAGCTCTAGGGTCCGAAAAGTTCCACCTGGAACTTCAAAATCGCTTCGCAAGTCTGGAAACCACCAGCGGCATTGACGAGAGAACCGACACAGTGGTCAAAACATTACAAGAAGTGTCTCGAGAGTTGTTTCCCGGAAAACGCAAACAGCAAGAGTCCAAAATCTCTCCTGAGACTCTCGAACTAATGAGAAAGAGGCGTGCACAACCATCCACACAGTCGTCTTCGTCAGATGAGAGGGCCTTAAACAAACGAATTAAAAAGCTGATACGACGCGACCTCCGACGCTTTAACACTCGCACCGTCCAGGAGGCGATTGAGCAAAATAGGGGGTCGAAAGTGTTCGCTCAGCAGTTTGGGAGGCCCCATCTGACGAAACTCAAAACTGTGGATGGCAAAATTATTGCCTCAAAGTTCGGGATGCTTGAAGAAATCGAGAAATACTATGGACAGCTGTATGCATCACGGATGAGTAAACCGACGGGACACAGTGATGAAGAAGACCACAGAGCCCCGCTCACGCGCCATTACACCGAGGAGATACCCGATGTCGAGCAGTGCGAGATAGAGACGGCTCTCAGGCAACTGAAGAACAACAGGTGTCCTGGCGATGACGGAATTACTACTGAGCTCCTGAAAGCAGGCGGGATTCCAATCCTCAAAGAGCTAGCAAGTCTTTTTAATTCCGTCATCCAACAGGGTCTAACACCTAGGGCGTGGAGCGAGAGTGCGGTGATACTGTTCTTCAAAAAAGGCGACAAGACCTTGCTGAAGAACTACAGGCCCATCTCGCTCCTGAGTCACGTCTACAAGTTGTTCTCGAGAGTCGTCACAAATCGCCTCGCGGGTAAACTTGACGAGTTCCAGCCACCGGAGCAAGCCGGGTTTCGAAAAGGCTATAGCACCGTGGACCACATCCATACTGTTCGGCAGATTGTAGAAAAAAGTCAAGAATACAATCAGCCGCTGTGTATGGCTTTTGTGGACTACGAAAAAGCCTTCGACTCCATCGAAACCTGGGCAGTTCTGGATGCCCTGCAGCGGTGTCGTGTTGATTGGCGATATATTGAGGTGCTGAGATGCCTATATGACACTGCCACAATGTCCGTCCAGCTCCAAGACCAGAAGACGAAACCGATAAGCCTCCAGCGTGGAGTTAGGCAGGGGGATGTTATATCCCCCAAACTATTCACTAATGCATTGGAGGACGTCTTCAAGACTCTGGATTGGACTGGACGGGGTATCAACATTAACGGAGAGTACATCTCACACCTTCGGTTCGCCGATGACATCGTCGTTGTTGCGGAATCGCTGGAAAAACTGGGCGAGATGCTGCACAGCCTAGACAGAGCTTCTCGACGCGTCGGCCTCGGTGTAAACTTGGATAAAACCAAGATCATGTTCAACGAACATGTTGCACTGAGACCGATTGCCATCGAAGGGGCGACGCTCGAAGTTGTCCAAAAATATGTATACCTGGGCCAGGTTATCCAGCTCGGTAAAAACAACTTCGAGAAAGAACTAGCCAGAAGGATTCAGCTGGGCTGGGCAGCATTTCGCAAACTACGTCGAGTCTTCTCTTCCCCCCTACCGCAATGCCTGAAAACAAAGGTCTTTGACCATTGCGTCCTACCTGTTATGACTTACGGTGCCGAAACGTGGACACTAACGGTAGGGCTAGTCCATAAACTAAAAGTCGCGCAGCGGGCTATGGAGCGAGCTATGCTTGGAGTTTCTCTGAAGGATAGAATTCGAAACGAGGTGATCCGACAAAGAACCAAAGTTACCGACATAGCTCGCAGAATAAGCAAGCTGAAGTGGCAATGGGCTGGCCACGTCTGTCGAAGGACCGATGGCCGTTGGAGCAGACGAGTCCTAGAGTGGAGACCGCGAGAAGGCAAACGAAGGGTAGGACGCCCCCTAGCCAGATGGACCGATGACCTGAAAAAGATGGCTGGGACGGACTGGATGCGGAAGGCGGAGGATCGTACGAAATGGCGCACTTTGGGGGAGGCCTATGTCCAGCAGTGGACTGCAGTGGGCTAATTGATTGAATTGATTGACCTAATTTCATCATGCAATCTACTGTGTGTTTCCGGGGCGCCCCTTATTTCGTAGAAAGAAATTTCATAGAATTTCGTTTCACAGAAAATGTTTCATATAATATTTGGTTCTTATATTTTTATTTCAAATATTATTGTTTCAAAAACAATTTACTACAATGAAATATATTTCACAGAAACACAATTGAACGAATTTTAAATCACATTTTTTTGTTTAACAAACTTATCAAACAGTAGAATTATTTTTTAAAGAATATTAAACCACCTTTATAATGTTCCAAATCACATTTATTTTTAACTGTAACATTTACAATATAGTTAACACCCCGACTTAGATTACTCCGACTCGGATACGTTAGGTTAGAAGGCTAATGCGGGAGCTTCGCTACGCTCCGCTCCCGCATTAGGCCTTCGTGGTTATTTTTTTATAAACCACCCAGAAGTAGGAGCCCCGCGTAGCGGGGCTCCGTCCACCTTGTAGACGCATCAATTGTTTAGTTTATAAAAAAAATGTCCCATTTAAATGAGGGTATATGCATTTTATGAATTGAAACGTTTAGAAACTGTCACTTTGATAATATGTTATTCTTTGTAATAAGTTTTCTATTAAATAAACAATATAATGATTAAGAATATTTGATTTGATATTCTATGAAACGATTATTCTAATGTTTAACTTTATATGAAACAAAATTCAATGATTTAAAATTCTTTAAAGTAAGTATTCTGTATATTGATTATTCTATGAAACGAAATTATGCGAAACATTTTCTGTAATACGAAATTATATTAAACAATTTTCTATAAAACAACGCACACCCGTGTTTCCGACTGTTTCAAAATATGAGAGAAGTAAAAAGTTTCGCTATTAATAAAGTAAGAATAAATTCAGTAATTTATCTACATTTAGTGTCCATTCAGTGAGGATATTAATCCGTCCTGAGCTTTACAGCTCTCGGAACTTATTTAAGCGTTGTTGTGACTTTGTCTACCGGTAATTGTCTTATAAAACGACTTCATAAAGGTTGTTGAAGGTGTTTTCTTTCAAAATTTAAAAGTTAATTGACTGTACCCAATGATCTCATATCAAAAAGATGCCTAATAATTACACAATACACCTCTTTCTACCCCTACGGGGATTTACAGGTGTGTGTTTAAAATTGTCCCCCAAAATAAGAATAACTATGATATGAAATACAATGATTTAAAATTAAGATAACATGTAGATATATAAATATTATACAATTTGGATTTATACAATACTAGCTTTTGCCCGCGGCTCCACCCGCGCGGATGTCGGTTATCGAGACCAAACATAGCGTATGTCCTTTCTCAAGGTCTAATCTACCCCTATACTAAATTTCATCAAAATCGGTTCAGTGGTTTAGGCGTGAAAGCGTAACATATAGACAGAGAGACAGAGTTACTTTCGCATTTTATTATTAGTATGGATTGTGCGATTTAGACATTTAGTCATTGGCAATTTTTATGAAGCTGGATATTCTGTGCCTAAATACAGTCTGGAAATATATAAGGATGCGTGTGTTCAACCTTTTTTTTTTTTTTTTTTTTTTTTTACGTGGTGGAATGCGTTTAGGCACTTCGCTCCCCCCCCACGGGGGTAGGGGGAGAGCTTCGTGTGGGACTCCTGGCCTGTAAAGAAAGGCCAGACTACCCACTAAACCACCGCGGTGTCCGTCATTACCACATTTCGACGATGGCGGGAACAACATCTTCCGCCATCGCCGTGTGGGTCGCCCACCACTCAACGGTGGCAGGCCCATCTCTGGTGCGGCAGAAGAGGAGTCCTTCTGCCGCCCGCCTTGGCAAGGCACACGCGACACGACGTGCGCCTTCAACCTCGAGGCCTATGTAAGGGCAGCAGACGCCCCCGCGTCTACTGCCCCGGCCCGGTTAGGGGGGGAGGAGTTGGTGGTACCGCCTCCTCCGGGCCCCGGCTCGTTTGCGGCGCTGCGGGAGGGAAAGCGGGTCAGATTCCCTCGCCCTCTCCGCCGCCTCCTTCTGCGAGATAACCGTCTCGCAGAAGGCCTGAACCGCCGCCCACGCCTCATCGCCGCCGACCATAGACAGAACTACGGTCGGCAGCGAGAGGTCCGTCCCCACTACGGCGATGAGAGCACGGCGCTCCCCAGCCCACGCGGGGCACTCCTCTAGGGTGTGCTGCGCCGTGTCATCATCGCCTCCACAGTGGTGGCACCCTCTGGTCGGCTCTCGTCCCAACCGGCACAGGTACCTCCCGAAGCATCCATGCCCCGAGAGGACCTGCGCCATCCGGAACGTTACCGACCCCCGCGATCTATCCATCCAGTCTCTGAGGACCGGACGGATCGCCTCGACGGTCCTTCTGCCAGCCGTGGGATTGGCCAGCCGCCGCTCCCACTCCAGGAGCATGGACCGTCTTGCTTGGAGCCTCCGCTCTCCCACCTCCGAAGGTGCCGGGAATTCGCCCCGGCTCCGGGCCTCCTCACGCCAGTGATACACTGACGCGAGGACACAGGCCTCCAGCTCCCACGGAGGGGAGCCCGCCATGACGCAAGCCGCCTCGAATGAGATGCCGCAGTAACCTCTAATCGCCCCGACGGCCATCACCCTCTGCGGACGTCGCAAGAGGGTGACGTTGTGTGCCGTCAGGGCGTCGATCCACACAGGGGCCCCATACAGGGCCATCGATCGTACGACTCCCATATAAAGGAGGCGGCTGCTCGTCTGGGGTCCCCCTAGGTTCGGCATCAGCCGCCGAAGGGCGGCGGCTGCGCCGAGCAGACGGGGGACCAGGCGGTCGAAATGAGCGCGGAAGCTCCATCGTGGATCGAGGACAAGCCCGAGGTACCTCATTTCAGACTTGACCTCGATCCGGGTGCCACTCACTACGATGTGGGAGTCCGCCGGTGGCGCTCGCCGAGGGCCATGGAAACAAATGGCCTCCGACTTGTTGAGCGCCACCCCGAGTCCCAACATCGTTATTCGCCGCACGACCATTGCCACCGACGCAGTGGCAAGGCGCGCGGCGTCTCCATAGGTCGCCCCCCGGGCAGTAACCAACGTGTCGTCTGCGTAGCAGGTCACGTTGGCACCCGGGAGGCGAGCTCCTCGGAGTACCCAGTCGTACCCGATGTTCCACAAGAGGGGCCCCAACACTGACCCCTGCGGAACACCGCGGCACATGGCCCACCTGTGAAGGCTGCCATCCTGACCTGGGTACTCCACGTACCGCTCCGATAGGTAGGCGCCGACGATCCTACGCAGGTAGGGAGGCACGTCATGGTATTTGAGCGCCTCCCGTATGCACTCCCAGGGCAGGGTATTGAAAGAGGAAGCTGCAGCCCGGGCCGACGTGCTGGCCTCTTGGACAGCAGCCGGCGCTCCAGGCTTCTTTTTCTTTGGCCTCTTGGCTACCGTCGTCCACTCTTCGTCCGACGACGGTGCAGGCGGCGGCGGCATCGGCTCGCTCTCCTTCGGGGTGCTCCTCTTCCCCTTTCCTTTCCCCTTCGACAAGGGAGGGGGCGGTGGCGTAGGCTTCAAGGGAGCCGGTGGTGTTGGCCTCGAAAGTGGCGATGGACCGGGCCTTGGGTCGATCTTGCGCCTGGCGTCCGACGCTAGGGGTGGGCGGAGGCGAGGCTCCGGCAGGAGTCTAGACTCCAAGCCCGCCCACCTTGCGTCCACCGCGGTCAGCACGCGGTCCATAATGGCCCGCGACATCTCCTCCAGTGGAGCCACAGCGGCTGGTTTCGCCGCTGCCTTCTCCTCCCGGAGGAAACGGACCTCAATCCGGAGCCTCTCCACCTCTGCCCGAAGGGTTGCCACCTCGTCATTCACGTTACGACCCTCAAGCACAGCTACGGCATCGATGGCATCGAATGCCGCATCCTTGAGGGCCTTTATGTATCCACCCTTTAAATTTTTTGATTTGTTGGCGACGTCCAACACAATGTCCATATTTCGTCGGACCTTAGCCGCCAACTCATCGGCGGGCAGTTTTTCCCACGCAGGGTCCACTGTGGTCCTCCTAGAGGATCGCGACACCACGGAAGACGATCGCGACCCTTCCACCGAGCCCGAAAATTTGAATATCTCCGACTGGAGGTTCGGCTTCTCAGTGGCCGGACGTTTTGCGCGCGGTGACTTCTCCTTCTCGCCGCGCTGTCTCTTCCGAGCAGCGCTGCTTTCGCGCGACGATATCGCACCGACATCCATGTCGGAATCTGCCATGGAAGGCGTTGGTGTCGAGGGCCTCGTCAACCTTGACAGCCTCACGGAGCACCGACGGGTCTGTCCTACGGGAACTTGCTCCCGGCTCGACAACCCTGTCTCCTCCTCGCGCTCACGCG
Organism: Eilema caniola; assembly: GCA_949126895.1. NCBI lineage: Eukaryota > Metazoa > Arthropoda > Insecta > Lepidoptera > Erebidae > Eilema > Eilema caniola. The sequence goes on from OX421474.1 coordinate 14,241,237, forward strand.
CCTGTCGCTCGGGAGCTTGGTCCCGGCACGACGCAACTTCTCCGCCAGCATCAGACATCGTCCTTAAAAGGACAGTGCCGATGCGGTCAGAGGACACCAAAAAACAGTAAGTACTGCTTGCCGCAAGACTCGCTTTTCCAGATTTGGTCACCCAACGTGCCACTCCGTTACGGTGGTCACGTCGGGGTCCAGGGCACACGACGGGGACGTACTGGAAAGCTCTTGGGGCGTGCCCCGCGTGTGTTCAACCTATACTAACCTAACCTAACCTCCGCCTGAGTCAGATAGCTATGACTTTATTCTCGACTCTGATATATTCTAACTCTCAATACCAAAACTACACTACAAGCAGTGTGCAATCACTACCAAAACACATACTAACAAAAAAGGGAACTAATGCCTTTCATTAATATTTTTAATGAGCAAGCTTTACAAAATTACCGACTATTATAAAAGTGCCAACTACAATCGACCCTAAGAACAAAAGCGAACAAATGTTCCGTTAGATGTGCCTCGGTGTAAAAACAAATTCACTTAAATTATTATTACGTTATACTCGTAGTTTTAGGAAAGGACTTCGTTGTTCGGAGCTTGACAAAAGTAGTTACTGTTTAATGGTTTGAATAGATTTTATAGGAGTGGCGCTATAATTATCTATTAATGTTTGAAGTCATGCTCCACTTAGCCCTTAACTCAATTATTGTGAGGACGGTATTCAGTCAGACTTCGAGTAGCTGCCTGGCTAATAGGCAGGCTTTGATATTTTGAAACAACTAGGTACCATCAGACCAGAAGGCCAATTTTCCTAATAAAAATCAATTCAAATTTAATAATTCTCGTTCTAATCTTAAACCTTCGAATGTCAAAAACAAAAAAGAGGGCTTATTCCTCGAATTAGTGTTAAAAACGATCACGATTTCAGTGTTGTGTAATGATATAGTACATTACGGTACAAGTGTGTAATGTTGACGAATCATTTTATATATTCTCACACTGAAATGTTAACATAAAAAAATAAAAAACACAACTTCAATGGTGGTTTTCACTTTCTTTTTTGTTTATTTTATGCATTTCAGAATAGTCTAAGTCGCTGTGACCATGCTGCCTTGTCTTTACGCACAGAATATTAAAATAAAATTTTAAAACGTCAGCTCGATTTTACTGCATAGTCTGTGGACGCGGCGCAACGCGTATTATAATACTTTTTTTCATGAGAATAGATATAATGTGTGATACTACAGATAATTCGGTCTTAAAATACTCGTATGCTATAAAAAACTCGCTTACCGCTAGTTTTTTTAAACTCACACTCGTATTTAATAACCATTTTCATAAACTATTTCGAGAAACAATAAAATTAGTAAATGTGCAGTTAGTAAAATTATCACTAACTGTTTTTGATAGTATAGTTTTGTTTATTAAACACGTACAAGTTGAAATTGTCTTAAAACTTGCAAGAAATGAGCAGGTAATAGCACAGGTAATAGGTAATTTTTTTATATTTTTTTTTGTATCGAAACTTTTTGTCTAACCAATAAAATTTTAAAAATCTTCAGCTCACTTGTGAATAATAGCAATGAAAAAGTCACAGTTTGATTTCATGTGTCATTATGTGCCTAATTGCGGTAAAATTATAGCCGCTTTATGAGCAAGTGTATTGAAAATATAATTTTTGACATTTTATTTAATTTTGACAGATCGATATTGATAAGAATAGATCTTTATTAGTAGAATTGCCCTTCTAGACACATGGCGATATCTAAATCCTGTTAGACTGGGTCATTTATATATAGTGTCAATATAATTAGACTGTGTTGTCAGATTAGTGACGTGCGCTCTTGGCGTTTAATTAACTGACTAATCCATACATGACATAGCTATCCTGCATTATACATCCTCAATCCAGCGTCTATTCATTAACTGGCGGCTGTTCGTTGCGGGAAGGAGGACGGACAACTGGTCACATGTGGAATTAAACTTTGGTGCCATTCTATTGTTCAGTGGTGGAACTTTGCTTGTATGCTTAGTAAAGTTTTGTACAAAATTTGTTCAGGATCTATATTTTATTATGTAGACCTTTGGCCAAGGCCTTTCTAATAAAAATATCTAGCTGAAATTTGGCAGGTGCCTAAATCCTTTTCGGTACCTCCCGAATTTTAGCTAGATTATGGTCTGGTAAAACATAGACTACTTTTTACCCCTGGAATAGGCTTCCATGGGTTCCGAGAGTGGGACTACACTTCCACGTGAACATCAGCTAGATTATACTTAATATGTATTTGAAGGATATAGTATGATCATCATATACAGCTTAGAATAGAAAATATTGCAGTTTCATTACATCTGAAAATAAAAACATCTCATATAGGTATAACGGTGTAGGGAACAGTTTTAAAGGTCTTGGCGGTGCTAGTGATGTAACATAACAACACAGTGTACTGTAAGGACGGCCGTACACATTGGGCCAACATCATAATCTATACTGATATTATTTATCAGAAAAAAAGGTATTTAATTAAGTTTCTTTAAAATTGCTTATCTAAAAATCTACTTACCTTTCAGTTAGCAAGTAACACAAGAAAGCTCTTATTTTCAACTGGATATCTGAGAAAATTGTTGTGTGTGTTCGGAAGAATAATTTGACATAAATTCCTGCGTGTAACTTTGATTCCATTTTTGCTACCTGTGGGAAACTATTACCGGGATAAAGAGCATTTGTTATATTCTAGACTATAATCTTTCCCGGTATCAAATTTCAGCCAAATTTGTTAGAGCGCGATTGAATAATAAACATCTAAACAATTTCAAAAATCTTTAACATTTGTAATATTGTTCTAGAATTTTAAATAGTAGGAAATAGAATATTTTGAATCCCGATAATCAGGAGTTCAATCGTTAATATTTTAAAAGATTATGAAGAGTGATTATGGTTTTAAATGTCCGTTGAAAGAACCCTTTTCAGAATTTCGATTTTGGGAATTAAAAATGTATAAGAAAAAAGATAGAACTTCTTAACACCACTGAAAGCACCTTCTTTAGCAAATAATGAATTTGAAATAAAACCACTTTATAACGAATTTCATCGCGATTTATTTGTAAATAGCATTCGCCCACACCTTCGCCCGTGTGGATGTTAGTTATCGCGACTAAACAGTCTAGTCTACCCCTGTACCAAATTTCATTAAAATCAGTTCAGTGATTTAGGTATGAAAGCGTAACATACAGACAGAGTTACTTGCGCATTTATAATAATAAAGTATGGAACTATAGATTATGCAGTTACTCGTTATTGAAATTAAAAACAAACATCCAGGCTGGAGCACATCACCAGCCTGGGACCTAGTCATCCAATTAATCAAACTTAACGACACAGTGAGCTTATTCTGTGTAAATACACGTAGTAACACTAAAAATCAATCTAGATTCGCGTAAATACTTTGAGATAACTAAAACTTCAAACCATGTGACAACTACCATCCTTAGTCAACACACGGCCATGGATACTGAGAAGCAGCCGAAACGTCGGGCTAAAAGAAGTAGCATGAATCGATGAGATCTATAATAACTGTTCCTTATCTTACGATATCGACGTGGGCGACAGCTAGTATTTAATAAAATTGGCCTGTTTTCATTATGATGAGTAAAAACTAAGTAAACTGATAATTTAATAAAAACTTTTAAACTACAGTTATTCTGACATGAATTCATCTTCAACTTTATTTTCCGTTTGTACATTGGAACTAGAATCTCTGTCAATTTCTAGAAAATATTTCTTTTTTAAAATTCATATCACGAGATATCGCACGATCCATCTTTGAATTGTGATCTCGCGTGCTTCTGACAATGACAGTCCGGTACAAATGACACGAGATACCGCCGTGTTTGTGTTGGCGGTGGACTGACCAAATGTGACAGTCGATATTACCCTCCGTCTCGCTGCGCGCATTTGTTAGGTGCGGTACAGCGGTAACGATCAAACTATAGTTTAAGTTGGCCCACCGTGTACAGCCAGCATAATATTTAGTAGGAGACGCGCTGAATCTACCCAGTTTATTACACACAGTTTATATCTTATTAAATATTTTGGTGATGCCGTTTACGTCCGGATGAAAATATATGTTGACTGATGTCTGATGTCGCCTTCTTTATTTGAGTGATATGGGTATAACATTTTGAAGTCTTATGAATGTGTTTTTACGATCTTCATTTATAGAGCCCTTAATGTGTTGAAATTTGGTTTCTAACATCTTATTTGCTATTTATATCTTCTTTTCTTCTGTTCCTCTGTGGCGTGAGGTAATGAACGCTACTGATACGCAAGTTGTCGCGAGTTCGATTCTCGCTCAGTGCAAATATTTTGGTGTATGAATGTCTACTTGCATTGGATTGGTTTGAGTATTTCCGTGCCTTGGAGACCAAGTTAAAATAAATTGCAGACCGACGGGGTCTGCAATTTATTTTCATACAAACAACTGCGGCAATCATTACGGGTAGTCGGGAAACTAAAAAAAAATATGGTTTAACTGCAATCTGCAATACATCGATATCGCTAATAGGTTGTGAAGTTCAGATGGCAGTCGCTTCACGGAAAATATCGAAACCGCATCACACTTAGACTAAATTGAGTGGGACTAAAACGCAGAAAATTATAATGATTTTTTTTTTCTTTCGGTAACTTAATTAACATACCTACATTACGAATATTGTACATGTTTACTTTTTACATTTACCTGCAGAATTCAAAAGTAGTTCGGTCTTAATTAACGAGAAATATATTTCCTAATGGTAAATCAAAATGGTTAATCAAAGATTTTCAATTTAGTTCTGACCCCGGGGGGACTATCAACTCCATGGGATTATAATACATTATTGTAAAGTTTCAAAGTGTTCTTCGTTAGAACTAGACAACGTGTAAATGAAGGACTTATATGAAAGACAAGCCGAGTACACGAATAAAGCTGATTATAAACCATCCCCAAAGATATTAAAACAAAGTCTTAGCTCCACTGTGGGTCCCAGTGACGCAAACACTGCGCTAACGTTCTCGGATGTACCTAACCGCAATGAAGGCACTTACAACTTTGTTAATACACAGTAATTAAACTGCTTGAAAACTAAATAACTGGATCTATACCCTATTAAGTGCAGCTAGACACAACATTATAATGGCTCTGTTTAAACTAGAGTTAAGCTTTTACTTCTGTCGGCATTCCCGGAGTGCCATTGTTTTTTTTATTTCCGTTCTGATCAATCCCGCTAGTAAGAAAATGACCGAGATCAGCGTCTTTAAAAACTCAGCTAAAATTACGGGTAGGGTGAAAAGCTTATCAACCAAAATGTCTGCGAAACCAAATTATCGTGAAATTTCAAGTTGAACAGCGAAAGTAATTTAGTAAATTATATAAATTAGTTCACAGACAATTTCACATTTTATACATGAGCGGACGGATGGCCTTTTGAACAAATTGCACTTTTGAATTCGCATTTACGCAAAGCATAACGTAGAATTATGTTGTAAAATGGTCTGGTTGGCTAACAAAAATTACTTTTAATAAATTATTTGGTGTAGTATTTGAGCGTTTAAATCATAAACTGAGTAAACTACGTAAGTATAATATAAGTTTGGTTCATCTGCACGTTTGTTAGGTCATCATCATCTTCATTTAGACGTATTTATCCTGCATGAGTGGACGTATTTATTCTGAATTAAACCTAGTTCATATAAGCCAAGTGAAGTCTGGCTAAGAGCGTTTTCATACTCATCCGATATCCGACATCCGATATCGGAGGAAGTCAAAGGTATGAGATATGTGTCTATCTTTCACATTGTCCGGCCCTACTTAATCATATTCTGTCCTCCGTGGTGCGGCCCAATATCGGGTATCGGAGCCAACAGCACTCTGTTGCCCCGATATCAGATCACAATAAGACTTAAACAGCTACTGCAAGCAATTTTCGACCTTAATGACTTTTTCTTAGTTACGTGTCTTTTCGCGTTAATTGATGAAGCTGATCACGAATATAACAAAAAAAAACTAGCTAAAAAAAAAGATAGCATGTCATGTCAATAAGGTCAAATCTTTTTTTTTCATCCCTAGCATCCTAACTAGTCTACGCTTTCGAGCAAATAGCCGTATCGGGCCAATTTTATCGGATAAATGTGAAACCAGCACAAGGTATCGGCTATCGGATGTCGGCTATCGGCGTCCGACACTGACATCGGATATCGGATGAGTGTGAAAACTCTCTAACGGTTAACAACATATTTAAGTTATTCAAGTGAACGGGAAGGCAATATCGTAACCCTAATTGAGTACCGATCCCTCGACGATGGACTAGACTACGTCAATAAGTACATCTGTTACCGGCAATGTGTAGAATCCCGAATGTATAATGCCAAGGCAACGTATAGAATATTTAAAACGTGTATAAAATGTATGAAATATAATTTATTTTATACTTTACCTAGGCATTCTGTACAATACCGAGTACGCACCCGGTTAATGTATGACATGTTATCCAAAACCATATATGGTGGTTAATAAAAAAATAAGTACGAAGACTAATGTAAGTATGAATTAAAAAAAATCTTTGCCTACCGCGGGAGCTCCGCTCCAGTTTAATTATTTACTTAGAATCATAAAGCATTAGCTCATCATCCAGCTAGTTGATAGTTGATAATATGTTTCATTTCAATACCTTATAGGTCATTTCGTTTAGGATATATAACGTGACGAAAGACAGAGAAAGAGAGATAGATAAATTGAAAGAGGGATTAGAACAAAAACAAAACACTTTTTCATTACTATACAAGTGCAAGATAAGGATTGCATAAACCTCCACTATACTTGACAAGTTATACGGACGCGTTTTACGATTCCCAGTGGAAGGAATTCTAATCTAAGTAAGACCACTTCAATCTAGAATTTTCCTTCACAATATTAGAACACAGTCGCTTCGCGGAAAATATCAAAGTTCAGCAGCATCTTAGTTAGACTAGAAAGCCGACCTCACCCGAGTTGAGAAAAAGCTCAGAGAATGATGAAATCTAGGTTAACAGACCGTTATGCAGATAAGCCGGCAATTATTATTAGGAGGTATGTCATTTACATGTTTAAAACAGCTGCTTTTGTGTTTATGTTTGAAATAGCTAGAAATTAATTAAGTTTATCTTCTTTATTAATAAACTGACTGACCGAGCTCAATTATAATAGTCTCTAACACCTAACAAAGAATCGACCAAATGTATATGTTACAACTGTGCCAATTATTTGGACGAGAACTAAAGATGTCGACCGCAGTGATCGACGAAACGTCTGGAACTCAAATTTTATATGGAGCCGGGAAGCAGTATATGTATTCTACATTATCTGGACAAGGTTAGTGCCTATAAAGGATTTTAATAATCTCGGGTGGAGCCTAGGGTGGAGGTGGAGCCACGGTAAACAGCTTGTATCTAGTATATTTGCGTCTTATAAAAGCAATCAAGATTAAATTTCTACTTAACCAGTTTGTGTAACGAGAGTTAAGTCTGTTGTAGCCCAGGGGTGACGGAGCCAAATTAACAACCTGTATAATAGTACATAAGGTACTTACTGCTTTTATATGGTTAGTATGTCAATGATCTCTAATTTATATTGTTAAGCACTTAACAGTTTTTCAACCGTTACCAGCGGTCGTTCCTAGTTGAGTTGAGAAAAAAGGGCTACTGCATCACTTTCCGTGAGTGCCGTAGAAAGCGACTAAGGAAAAGAGTTATCATTTTTCCGACAGTCAGATGGGCTGTACGCCCATGACAAAATACTTGTTTGACAGTAAGAGGCTTCCCCCTACTACGTTGAACGCAAAATTATAGTAGGCGAAATGTGTATGAAAATATACCTCCGCCTACCTCTTCGGGATATACGTTATACAGGCGTGAATATTTGTTGTGTGGTAAATTAGGTAACCGAAATATCATGTTATAATAATAATAACCACGATGGTAGCGCGATATACTTCCTTCGACAGAAAACTCACGTTATCATCAGCTGCAAGGGCATCGGATAAGATTCTGTGATGGCTTGTGCACTCACGTGGGGCTGCTTACTCGCGTGGACGGCATTCACAGTCGCTTGGCATTCCTTTCACTGTAGGTCTGTACAGTTCCAGTACTATTCGCGAATCGCGATATCACGTTACCACATTTGAAACGCCGGAAAGGGAGAAGTTATTACAGAAAAAAATCAATCCTTTTAACATGGAGGTACTTTCGGAAGTGTTCGTCTTTAACACACAGGCACATAAACGTCACAATGGCGTCACTAGTATCGTCGTACCATACACGAATCAATTAAAATGCGGGAATGGATTGCGTAGGAAAATGGCTGACACCGTCAATATCAATTGCTTCCAATTCATGTGAATAGCGTTACCACGTATGTTATACCATATTCAAGTCTTGGAATACGACGTTCAGTCCGCCAAAGTGTTTATGAAGCAGTACTTAATATTATTATCGTTTGAAACGTCTGTTATTAGTAACGTAGACTCGGGCGACGGATTTCCCCATGAGCGCAGACCTCAGAGTAACTAGTGGAGCCGTCTGTCAGCCTAGGAGAAGCTGGCCGATTCGGCAGCACAATAAGGCGGATTATCCGCGGGGATTTTGTGAACAATAGAAAAGACCCCACCTACGCTTACAAGTAAAGTTTAACTCTGACACTCGTTATTTCGGAGAAAATTTAATGATAGTGGTTGTGAAATGTATACATAACAAAACAGATTTTCTATTAAAAAGACTAATTTTGATTGAAAATCTTTTCGAGTAGCGATTTTTCCTCTTTAATCATATCACTTGAATGTGACGGAGAGCTCTTCACAATGCTTAGGCGAATCCAATAACCGACTTCCAAGATTTATAAAAAATTAACAGTTATTATGTAATTTTTTTTATTAACTGCAGATGTTAATAAATTGGAAGAGCATTTTTTTACAAACTAATAATTCCATTGAAAATATTGTTACTTTTTACCCTTCCACTTCTACTCATTCTGTTTTTATACTCACTTTGTTTCATTTTCCACGAAGCATATATTGCGTTTCATGGATCATTGAAATGTCCTAGTAAAATGGGATTGATCAAAATAAGTGTGCTCTAACTAAAGATTTTAAAATAAAATAAACTTCGGGGCAAAAATAAAAATCTTTGTTTTTCAATTTCATGCACCTTGGTATACGCTTTATAATTTTCATCGATAGTCTCAAACATAAAAATACATATGAGGTTGCATATATAAGTGATATGAGCCTAACTAAGGCTGTGGTCGCGAACAGCAGTGCTAGAGGGGGTATGATTCCGAACTCCATTGCACGCAGCAGTGCTGCTACCACGGTGCTGCCTTACCATGCTGATTCAGAGTAGAGCGGCAGTGTTTCACTGTTCGTGGTGGTGCACTGTTCTGTATTCATTCATTTGCTTTGAGTTGATAAGATCCAACTTTCATTTATATTGTTGGAAAAGGAAGAAGCTATATTCGCGTAGCTTGGAATATAATCTTATATTTTATAGAGACTATTTGGAGACCAGTGGTATTGCAGCATGCAGCAGAATTCAGAATCAAACCTGTAGGCAAACTAATGAGAGCTAAAGAGAGGTGAGCAGCGCAAGGTCTCTTTGGTTTGCCTTACCTTACCTATCTAATCATATTCTATCCTCGGTGTATTTACCGCCTACGCTGGCGCGCCTCTCGCCGCTGAGTTCGCAGCCACTGCTTAAACGCTGTGATATACGGTTTTAGTAACATTGATGCTACTAGATCAACCTTTATATGAAAATTCCAAATACAAAGCCTGCCACATAAAGCCCGGTAACAGCTGTGTTGGTGATGGGAACAGATTAGTTGCTAATACGTAAAGGTGTTACTCAATACCGGGCTGATACCACAGTCATGCATTACCATCTAGCACTGTGAAGTTTTACTAATATGGAATCACAAAGCACACGGCCTACATGATAGATAGTGGTTACCGTGGCCTATGGACGTGTGCAACACCGGGGCAGTTACACTCGTGCTGCTGACCCTGTAAACACAGAGTTTCTGTGCCGTCAGTGTAGAAGACAAAACAGGAATAGCCTTTCGTCCTCCCACTGACAGCACAAAAATTCTCCAGTGAGCTCTTGGTACACTACTAACCGCCGGGTACACAACATGATGTTATTATGGCCGCGGTGTTCCATAGGCCGCGATTTGCTTAGTTTCTCATATTGTACAACACCCCAACCTCATCTGTTGGGCCGCTTTTGGCTAAGCAAGGCCAAACATAATCATCTTCACTATAAGTATCATACTCTTGCACTTATCTTGTCGAAATAGCGTGTTTTTTATTCTTCAGTTCATCATCTCCTAGATCTTCCTCCCCCGCTTGTAACCGTCATACCCCTAATGACTCTTGTACAGACTTAATTTCTTCTCTACAGGTCACATGTCTAATAAAATCGTTAGGTAGGACCTCCTTCAAAGATAATTATGAGCGTGAGTATGTAAAATCGAAAATTTTAAGTATGCTCGAATATTACGAACGCTGAATGCAATTTCAAGTATGCATGTAATTAAGGAATACTTTATATATCGAGCATACTTCCTAATAATTACACGAAGTTGTGGAACTAGGTCGATCGCGAGTAGCGAGGGCTGCACGATGACTGTCGTAATGAATTTGCACCGTCTGAGCTTCATGAGAAGATGAAACTATTAGTTAATATTACAGCCAATAGAATACTGCAATGGATGTGTACATTTGATTAGTTTCATAGTAAAAAACTTCAGTTTAATACTTTTATTGTTTATATTGTTGATCAATGGCGCTTGGTAGAAATAAGACACCTTGCAATATCCACTGTACCTATTTTTTTTTCAACCTGACCGGTGGTTATATGGTTACTATTTGTTATTATTGTATTTTTAGTTTTTTTTTTAAAAATAAGAATATTGGCAACCGAAATGATCGAAATTACTAATATTCCCTTTAACCCCTCCAACTAAGCTAAATTGCTTGTGCTAGGAGTGGGTTCACGTCGGTAGTGTAATGGCCAGGATTCGAACCCGGGACCTCTCGATCGTAAGGCTGACTCCTTAACCACTAAGCTACCGACGCTGGACTATTCCTAGATTCCTAGACTATTTACTTATTTATTATTACTGCAAAATACAAGTAGGTACAAATTGAAGTTTTCACGTGCATAGCCGAAACTATCATATTTGCCCATTTAGAGCGTACCTATCCATTTTTGAGTGGTAGGCTTTCTAGCCTAACCATCGATTATTAGGTAGGTTCATGAAGAAGGACGAACGCTACAGTTAGCCTATTTACACGCCCTTGACCGCCAGTTTCACCTATAAGTCAAATTTGTAAAATTGGACATCAGGCATTAGAATTACCCGCTTTTAATAGGTTTCATAATTATGTACTGCTCAGTGCCATGGATCACGTCACCAAGTTGTAATATCCTGGTCACGCGGGACCAAATTGTAATGATCCTATGTCAAGGCACCGAGTTGTAACTGATTGTTGCCATGACCATTGAATCTAGATGTATAAAGCTATCCCCGTACGCCTCTCGTATTCAAACCTACAATTCCCAGCCGCGCTATCGTCTAATGACCTTCAGACCGCTTATCGTGATACGCAGTAATCCGTGATTCTATAGAAAAATGGGTTGTGAAAGACCTATTCCTTATCGTACTTTATCTACAATAGAATTCATGTATATCCCAGTCCTAGTTCCCCAACCTAAAGTTCACATACTCTTATGATTGTAACTCGTATTTACTTTAACATACCTCTTAACAGATTTGTCGCTACTCCAACCTTACTCCGTAGTCAATCCACAGTTCGTCACCTTATTTATCATACTAAACTCACAATATAACATACAAATTCACTTATTTACTTAGTGGAATACGACCAGACAATCTTTTGACAACTAACATTCTTAATGACGTTTGAAATTTGACAATATTCACCGCCCTTCATTCAACACTTAGCACAGAGACACCTACCACATTACGCTTGTACTACACGTAAAATTAGAATCAACAAAACTAACTGTCAATCATTCAATACTTCAAATTATAATTGTTTTCGAGGATACCAACAGAGGTCGTGTTATTCAAAATAATACACAAACAATTACTATCAGTGATAATTTATAGTTAAGATCAACTCATCGTTGAAACTTCTATAAATCTTTATTATTTCTGTAATATAGTGTATTTTCCCCCCCCGTGTATAAGAAATGTGGCCCCGTGCTCGCCACATTCAGTAGGACTCGCCACTAGTACCAACATAGTCCTTCCTATACCTAAGTAGGTATTCAGGAGACAATTTTAAAGTCCCCTGCCCACTGTATCGAGGCATCCGATACACAAATCCCCAATTCTATTTTCAGAATAGCGTAACTCTAACGCAGGACTTCAGTCCTATTGCCGTAATTCCTTTAATATAAGGTATTAAGATGATAACACAGAATCATCGTTCTAAGCGTCATTTTAGGACAATTATATTAGTATCTATCGCAGTAACTTCTGCGCTGATTGTTAACGATAAGTTTAATTAGGAAAAGCTCATTTATTAGCACAGACCTAAATAATTATAGTAAATACTAGAACCAATTCACTTCTGAATAATAATGTCTATATAGACACTTCAGAGAGAATATATTCTCACCGAACACTTGATCGAACTACAATAATTCAGCTCAGATATAGCTTTTGCTTCACCCTAGCGGATGACAAAGTTACTATAAAATAGCGATTGAGCGACCATGTGCATTCAATACAGTACATATAATAGCTGATTATGCAACAGTGATTAAAATGTCCAAACATCATTATTTGTGTGTTTGTAGCCATGGTAATCTCATGTGTAAGATCTTGCTCGTACACAAAGAACAATAGTAAAATAACTACCTCTGTAGCTAGTCTGTCAGATACTTCCGACCCTTCAGACTTCGGTGGTCTTGCACATAATTCTGTAGCCAGAAAGGTTTCACTAGTGTGAATGTACAATATACCGTTGTGTTGTTGTTCAATAATGAACCAGCAAGGATCTATATGTAAATAATAAATATTATATCAAAGATGGTTAGGACAGATCAATCACTGTGTATTTACCTTTGAAAATATCTGAATTCTGTAATGAATACACCAGTTCACTGTCTCCATTTCACTCACAATCACTCACTTCACTATTAAATCACTCGTCGTGGTGTTGCAGCATTCGCTTGTAGTTTTATTTTCACCATAATCTTAGCGTAATTATTACACAATCCTGTCACTATAACCCCAGTAAATTCCAACAACGTAAATCGACATGAAAATTGGCTTGCAAAAATTAGCGGGAAACTTTCATTCTTCGGTCACAAGATGGCGGTCATTTACAAATCTGCTATGTTGTAATTGAACCAATTTCCTATCTAATTTCCCAATCAGATTATCATGATTTACAATAATAACAACTTAGATCACCCCTTTACAAACGCAATTCTACCTACCTAATATATATATTCATATGTTTGCTATTAGTGTGTACCTACTCACCTACCTGACTAAACTAACCATGTATCAACAAACATTCAACTACGTTAAACGTGAAATGTGTAAAGCTAATCTAACTGACTAGGGCGCAGGTAGTAAGCCTGACTTTGAACTATCACTAATACCCCCTACGAGCAAGAGACCACGGCCGGAGCCAAGGATGTGTTCTCTCACAGGACAAGGACATAAAAGTGTGTATATATACATATATAAAGATAGACAGGACTGATCCGCTCTGGAGAGCGACAACCGCCTCCCCTCCAGTCACAAACCATCCTGGAAGCTCACGGATCCCTTTCAGGCAAAATCCGTGTGCTGAGCGCTTCAGACTATCCTCAGCATGCCTAGCTGAACAGAGGTCAAGAGCTTCGTTATCACCGATAGGTATCAACTCAAGGCAATCACGTCGATTGACTTCCTAAGCGGGGGAACCTAGCTAATACCTATGGCCTCAACCGTCCCTAGCCCTACCAAAGTCCCACAAAGAATCCCTATATAAACATTTTATCTCATGTATGGCCCTGTACCGCAGACTCACAGTACAGCTAATATTCTGAATTGAACACGAGATTCAATTCTTAATCCCAGAGATAAAGGTGTCTTGTCTGGCTCATACGATAAAATGTTCATTTCGCGAATTATAAACTTCAATAAAGGCGAACTACCTAATTCCTCTTTTCACTAATTTAAACACTATATATTTACTAATTAAACTCAATTATTCACAATCAAAGTAAAAAATCTTCACGACTTTAAATGTAAAATTCTCAAAATTCCCGCCAAAGTACATTGTACAGAATACCTTTCGCGAATCGACCAACCCCGAAGCCAGCTCAAAGAAAAAGTGTCCTTGAATTCCCTCGTAGACCTTGCTTCAAGGTCTCCAACACCCCCACAGCCAATCAGAAGATTCGATTTTCCCGCCAAAAGTCACAATTTCTGAATAATTGACAACAGCGCTAGGTTTTCTATGGCGCCTGCGTTATAATTATGAACTAACTTAAATCTTCCGTGAACCAGTGGCCCTTTTTTAAATATTTATAAGCTATTTACATACTTACACTCATTGATTCTAACTGTCAATATTTTCATAATAATATAAGATTAATTTTATGTTTAATAAACATCCATATTATACTCAATAATAGATATAGAAAATTATTCAATAATCATTTGACCTTTAAACAATAATAGCCAATCAGAGCCATTTCCTGCATTTTCCATAGCTCTGAGGCACACAGATAATAAATAGTATTTATAATCTCTTTTCAACAGTACTTTATTGCATTAAATATTATAATTATTGTTCCTTGTAAATAATTAATAAGTTTTAACTTTATCTGTTTATTCTTTTCCTTATTAATTTTATTATAAACAATACACAAAACTATTATAATATTATTCTTGTGTAAATATCCATAGACTATTTTTCTTAAATTCTTTCAATCATAGTCCCATCTATAGGTACTGTATATATTAAACTACATTTTAAATTTATTTGTTCATAAAACATATTTACTTGCCCTTTGCAATTTAACAGAATAATTTCTTTATGAATCAATTTTTTTCTTTGACCACATACCATAGTGTATATTTATTCATCATTTTATTTACGTATAAAAAATTCCTTACTTAATCAACTAGATGGCGTTTTACGACATTGAATTATTTTCGTTTTATAAAAAACCAAGTGATATTCAATTTACTTGTAGAAATTCTTACTTAATTACTAGATGGCGTTTTACGACATTGAATTATTTTATTTATTTATGTTTTCTTGTTTTATAAGAACCTCGAAACGGTGTTTCAGTCCGTTACAATTACTTGGGTTTTAATAAGTAAAACAACTACATTCAATTATAAAATAATAATGTCTTTAATGGAACTTTCACAAACGAAACACTAAAACAACTTGTTTGTAATTACTGAATAATTACACAACAATTAATTAATATAAAATTAAAAAACGAAACATACTTATAACTAGATTAGTATAATACTAAATGCAATAGAACTTGCTAAATGCAAATCACTTGTGGGAATACGAGACTAGTACATTAAAAGTATTTATGAACTTAATTTCAAAAGATTATGAAATGGAAACAAAAATCACTTAGACAAATAAATAAGTACTTAATAACAATAATCAGATTATACTCATACACCTAATTAATAAAATATGTTTATACACAATGAAATTAAGTTAAAATATTAAATTAATATGCCACTTAAATATATAATCTGCATTCTTTGACACATCTGACTAGAGCAACTAGAGTCTAAAGATCTGACACGGTTCAAATTTAATTTAGAAATTATTGCACTGCCCGAAAGTCAGTCTTCTGAAGTTGAAATGAGACATTAAACTAATTGAACTGAACACACAGTAAATATTCTACACTTTGGCAGCGTCGACACAGCGAAGTCAGATTAATACGATAAATTAAATGTACATGAACATCAGCAATGCAATGGTATCATACAATGCGCGAAACCTCAAGTAGGTACTTGGAATTCAGATATGGTAGTAAAATACATCACTTTAAAACTTATTGACAAAATATCAGCACTCAATCCTTTTGCAATGACACAACAATTTAGATATAAACTGTTGTAGACATTTTATAGCCGTGATACAGTTGATACTACAAATAGTCCTGTGACATTTATAGAATCTTATTTCTGGATCCACCTCCGTTCCCACCTCACCCCGCACCGCTATGTTTTGTTAAACAGCTTATCTACTGTAAATAGAAGTCAATACAACAATACGGTAAATCGTTCTAAGTACTGAATGGACATATTCATCACTTCTGCATTAAAATGTTAGAATTAATATAAGAACAATTTTTCTAAGCCTTGCTTGTTAACAATAAACGAGACCAGTAATCATTTTTATATCATTATTTATCAGAATTCCAAGTATTATTTTCTATAAGATATGAAAAGTGAAGTCTACAATACTACGAACGATAAGCTTGATTATAAAACTATTACTTATATTATGTGACTACCTTATATTGTGAAAATGGTACAATGATGGTAAAATATGATTTAATGATATGAACGCTATATATGTTGGGTTGATTCACAGATTGGTCCTTATACACAACTAGTGGGTAATGAAAATATTTTTATCGAAATTAAACAATACCCCCTTATTTATACAAATATATTTTAGGTATGCAATAACAAAATTGAGTAAGGAACATGTGGCAGAAAAAAAGCCACAGAGCATCTATTTTGATTGCAATAAAATTAAAGAAAAAGGCTTGGAATAGACTTGTTTGCTTAAAAAAACCAGAAAGTTTTAATATTGAAAAAAAAACGTCAAAGAATGATTAAATTTAAAATAAATCAATAAGTCGAGCAAAAAAGAGTAGCACGGCAGTACCATACTTTTCTCGAAGCAATTCAGGCCATTTTCGGCCCCTTATAACTTCGTTGTTAAAGATTTTTACTATTGATATGGTTACTATAAGATGTTTTTAGGTTAGATTATTACGTAACAACTTAAGACAGAAGGTTCCTTAAGCAGGGACTGAATAAATTAATAACAACTTGGTATTACATGGATCTCACAACTTTACGGTAGAATAACTAAGTTGCGAGACTTGGATTTTTTGACAAGTATTGTTATTTTTATGGGATAAGATTTTTCACGTGTTCCTTACTAGGTTTTGTAATTGCACGGCTGCTTTAATTCTAAAACATTAACTATATTTTATTACATACCAATTTTGAGGCTTAAACCATAAGAGATAAAACATTCAATAACATCCATTTTGAAGTCGGAAACGAAACTACATCTGCATTTATTTTTTTGTATTTTCTTTCTTTATCTTACTTGTTCTGTAAACAAGATATATTTAGAGATTAAATATTTGTATAACAAATGTAGAAGTGGTGTGTATATTTCTTTCCACTTTCTTCTTTTTACAAGATTCGTGATAACTCTAGTGGAATAATTAGGTTAACACTGACTACTCGTTATTTTTCTAGGTAAGGGGTACAAGTATTTCTATGTACCCATTATTTTCCAATATCGAGAATGACGTCATTTCAGATAATTTAAACCTTGACATTATATTTATCAACCATCCTATTGGAGTCCGGTGAATCATCAGCAAATTTTATTTCATTTGATGAATCAGAATTTTCATCGGCAAATTTAATGTCAGCAAAATCTGTTCTCTTTAACATGTTAGAATCTTTTTCTTTGGCATCAGTGATCCTTTTCAGCGTAGAAGTATCATAATCTCTACTATTTTCCTTTCTGTGGACTCGAACTGGGGTTCGATTTAGAGTTAAATCTTTCATTGCTATCGTCACAGGACTTTCCACTTTCTTCTTTTTGTTTCTTTTCGATTCTTTTTGTAGATCACTTATACTGAAATTTAAAGGCTGGATAATATTGCTTTTCTCGAAAACTTGACGAATGGATTTAACGGATTCGGTAGATTTATTCGCGCGATTGTCAGGGTTTCTCTTGAGCGTGCTTGTCGATGGCTTGTCTTCAGGAGACTCTGTATTGCTTCCAGGATCAGGATGCATTCCCCTCGTCAAAATTTCCTATAAAATTAAATAAAGGTTTTATAATGTCAGGGCGATTGATTGAAATTATAGGTACAAACGTAACCATACACACCTCGTATACAGGGACATTATTCTCGTCTATTTCTTTCAGTATATCACCCTCCTCTAAAGGTGGTATCCACACCAAGAAAGCAGGATCCATGCCCAAATACGAACCAGGGACTGAACCTGCAGTAAAAAAATATATTTCAGTAATTTCATGGTAACTTTCACCATACTAATAGCTGCCCACTATTATAATTTATGTTTAGCATATAAAATTCAGATAACAGCTGTTACACCCGTAAAAAACATTAAACGATAAAAAAAATGAAGCAGATTATGAAAAGGAAGAGTGGGAGAGAACCTAAATTGCAAGCTTAGGGTACGACCGTCATTATGAGCTCTATAATAAAAAAAAATTAATTTGGTAGACCAGAACTGTTACAGTAGATGCCAAATCAACTCACAAACTATCTAAACTAAAGCAAATTATGCAAAGTTTAGTGAGCGTGTTAGAAAAGTGCAGTCCAGTACCTAATATCTTACCAGCATTATTGACTTCGTAGTCGTAATAGTCGATTTCCATTTCAGGATGCGAAGTAAGGCTGAGGTCTGACTTCAACAGGCGGCGGTTACACGATTCCTTTGTATGTTTTGGGTTGTCGCGGATCTTGGCTGCAGATACGCCGCTCAAAGCAGGAGAATACCAGCCCTAAGGAACCATAAAGATATAAACATATTAATAAGCAAAGCAACCCTCGGTAATAAAATCAATTAGATATTCATTTTTGGTAAATTGAGCAGACCGGGATCGCTAATTTATGTTTAAATTGATGGTGTGCCTATTGAAAAAACGGCACACGATATCGGTGTGCTTGCTTAAGAGGCCTCACTCTTATAATTTTGTACGTATAATATTTTATCAGCTATGATTTTAACGACATTAAAAAGTTCAAATAAAATTCTTCTAAGTTCGGCAGAAATTCAAACACTTCATACTGTAACTCACGTTGGTCAAAGTTGCCGCCGATGTTGACGAGGACGCTCGACTTTCACTTCGGTCTTTGTCCCACATGCTGTCCCTGTCTTTCTCACTGCTACAGCTACCCTCTCTCTCGCTTACACTACTGACACTTGTGCTCATTTCTACCATTCCAGACTCGCTAGTGGACTGTTGAGGCGGTGAGACACATACCTGGTTCAAGAAAATGTATTTAAAATAAGAATTACTTGAATTGATCGAATTTTGTACAAGTTCAATATGGGGATCGTCTACGACTCTGATGGACAAACCAAACTCACATAGCAGCCGGTTCATCTGCTGATTTACGGACAAGATTCTGATTCAAGCTTTTTTCAGGTTTTACTTAGGAGGTCAGCGGCAGTAACTTCTATAAAAAGAATAAAATCCGATTAAATAAAAGAGTAGAAAGGAACCCGGATTCCAAGGTGGTGAAAGCCTCGGATGCAACCTGGAAAAATGCTAAGATTATCGGAACATTTATAAATAAACTAGGAGCCGGTGCTCAGGCTTCAACGGAGAAAGAATCGTAAAAATATTATAGGTCCAACGGCTCAGGCTCTATGTTGATGAGTCAGTTGAGGCAAATAATTTTGTGCGTATTCTACAACAACATTTTACACAGCGCTATCGAGACAAATGGTAAGCATAGCTTAACTAGCTTATATTATGGTGTCTACAATATGGATAAACATACTTAGATACTTTTTTGTAAATACGTATAATATATATATGTACATACAAACATTCAGACCAGTGCAAATATACATATTCGTGCATACAAATATCTGCACTGAGCAGCAATCGAATCCGCGTCCCCTGTTAGCAGTCAAACATTCTACCGGGTACGCCACAGAGTATAGAAAGATAGAAGATTGTTATGAGACAAGAAGAAAAAGCTGCTAAGTTTTCTTTAAAGCTTTACCTTTTGTAAGTTAACTTGAGGCTGGGCTACGTTCGTTGCCGAAACGGTGTAAGAACGTTTCATTGGCGATGGAATAATAATTTTCCTTCCAGCTGGCGCACTGCTCGACGACACAGTTTCAGGAGTTACTGTATTTTGACTGGCAAGACTGCCCGCGCTGGCCACACTCATGCTGTCTCCTGCGTCAGGCTCGATATCGGTACCTGGGTCTTCATCATCTCTAGAGGTTGTCAGGGGGTCAATTAGTTTTAATTTTATATTGGCGCACGGCTCTGCTTGCGTCGATTTCTGATCTCGTTCTCGCAACTCGTGGGAATCTTAACCAGTTATTCAGGTTAATATAATAGCATTTCTTTTTTAATCCTTAACAGTCACTAAAATTGTAGTATTTAACTTTAACTCGAGGGATTTCTGCATGCAAAAAAGCCGTCAAACAATACGAAAAACAAATGAAGCCTTGCATAGTGGTACGTGTTCGAACAATAGAGTTATGTCAAACAATGTACGCTCATTATTATTTGAGAGGGAATGAGTCAAGTGTCGGTTAATTAATTATTACTCAACTCACATCGCCAAAGGACTCTTTCGAAAAAAATTCGAGTGATCCTTAGCAAAGGTTAGGGACTTTCGAAAGGCGAGTCAAAGAGGAAAATATAATTTAATGTAGGTATATCTTTACTATTATTTAATTGAAAAGTGCTCATGTCTGTATATGGGAGATATAAAAAAAAGAATGCTTGGTTTGTTATATTAACGGTACTAAACACTATAATATCTTTTTCTGGAATTCGAACTTCACAATGGAGGCAAAATTAAGTACCTACCTACTGAAAGAATTTTGATGTGGTTTTTTTTGTTTGAAAGCTCTTGGTCTGACCAATGCAGAAAAACAATCAGTTGTGTATCGACTGTCACAAAAACAACCTGTCCTCAGATCTAGCTGAACATCGAGATTCAGGAATCAGGAGGGAAGATGAGGAAAGAGTATCAAACCTACGTAAGATTTTAGGGTCCGTATTCCAACCCTAAAATTTTCCGTACGTTTGATCACTGCTGGTTGAGATAAATGAGAAAAATACGCGTTTTCCGACTTTCGAGGACGTAGAGCCGCGTGCGTAGACTAGTCAAGTAACAAAACTGTTGAATCATAATGAAATTTTGATTTGAATTCGTTTTATACTATTTTTCATTATTGAGTTTACTCAAGAAATTTTTTGAGTGCAAATAGATAGGTAGGGTGCTCCTACAGTCAAACTACGAGGGTACCATCGCAAAACTGGAGATAGCTCTTGATCAGCCGAGACCCAAAACGGCGTGCGGTTTTAGTCGGTTCGAGTCCAACAAAACCGCTCGGGTATCAGAGGGGCTTCCGCTTGAAAAATATAGGCGTAGTCAGTGTGTTATTTTCATGGACTGATTAGTACTAGGTCTCGTTTAGGTGTCAGAAATTGTAATAAGAATACAGAGTTACTAGTAACGTACAACTGACAAGGTCACAGCCATTGTTTAGGATCGGCACATCGGGCATAAGGTCATCGGTTTATTGTTTTACCTAAGTTAAGAAGTGTCAAATGGCTGTGTGTTGTAGTATTAATACAGAATTTCGAAAACTATTGATTTTCGGCCATACATATCGGGGGTACAAGTTGTAGCATTTTGGGTCCTCTAACACCACCTGACAAGAATATGTCGAGTGACCAGTAACCCTGACCTCAGTACCTAACATCTAGGGTAACTACTCGTGTTGTGGTATTCCTCAGGTAATTATTGGAATAATAGGAATGAAACCAATTATTGATTGTGAGTACGAAAAAGTGACTTTTATTTCTTTTCGTCCGCTAGGTAGTGTGGGAACGCATCGCTAGCGCCACCTATCTTAAAGCTATTGAACTAACTACTTATATCAAAACAACTCGTATTTTCGAAATTCTGTGCGCCTAGACTAAATAAAATTTGATGTAGATTGTACACGTTTATCCTCGATGAACGCAAAAACTACTGAACGGATTTTGATGTGTGTTTTGTTTGAAAGATTTTGGTCAGACTAAAATCTTTTGAATTTGAATTTGTATTTAATTGTATTACCTACTAACATTAGTTGTAAGTTATTTACTAACAAAAAATGAAAGAATCAATCAAAGAATCAATTTCGTTTATCCAGTTTAGGCACATAAGGAGCACATATGAACGTCAAAAATAATACATGGGGCACACTAAAAGTTACGCATTTCTCGCTAATCGGTACTATTTAAATCTCGAATGTTATATTTTTTTAAACGTGTTGCAACCTTCTTAGTAATAAAAAAAGAATTGCGGGTAATCATTTGTTTTTTATCACACATTAAAGTTCTACGTACGCAATGAAAATATAATTTTGGATTATTACATTACTGGAATTTTGAAATCGAAAAGATTTTAGAGCGATGATTTTCACGATTTTAAAAGTTCTTTCTCTCCTCAAGACTGTGCCGCTCGTCTTTAAAATGCTTTTGGGAGAGAAGCATCTTGTTTGAGCACCGTGGAGCGATGATTTACAGAATGATGAGAAAGATGATTTTCAACTGCCGTCAACGAAAATAATGTGGCTACTGTTAAGCGGCTAATTGAAGAAAACCCGCGGATAACCTATGAGACAATTTGAAGACTCACAGATAAAAGTTTTACTATAAGCACCCCCATAAAAAGATACAGTCTGCAAACTATGGACAGGGTACATTTTTAGTATATGGTTAAAAAGAAACAGTTTTCACAGTGGGGAGATCATTTAGTGTGATTAAAAAGAAATTTAGAAAATTTTACAAGGTGGACCTTAGTTGTTGTTGGATCCCCCATTAACTGAAAGCGGAATTGGTATTAGCAGAAGCGGGCTCGCGTGGAATGGTGCTCACAGATGCTACTGAAGTACGACCACGGACATTCTAATACTGTTTATGACATTCTCACAGGAGACAAAACGTGAATTTATTGTTTTGAACCAGAAGAAAAACAGCAATCTTTTGAATGGATGTTTGAAAATGAGAACACCCCAACAAAAGTGAGGCAGGCGAGAAACGTTGGTAAAAGAATGATCGCGTTATTTTTCTCAGCTACGGGTCCCATCTGCACAATTCAACTTGAAGATCAAAAGAGTGTTAATGCCGAGTGGCATTCTACCATTTTTTTATCCAGGGCGTTAGAAAAAGTTCGCGAAAGGCGATCAAAAAGCCGCGTTGTCCTACATTATGACAACGCTTCTTCACACACGGCCAACAAAACAAAGTCATTATTAGCTTCCGAAAAAGTACAACTCGTCACCCATCCTGCACATAACCCCGACGTAGCACTTTTTGATTTCTGTATTTTCCCCAAAATCAAAGATTTGATAAGAGGTTTCATCTTTATCAACTATGAAGAGGCAGTGATAGCGTTCAATCAGCACTTAGAAAACATACCTTCAGATCTGTGGTCCTCCTGTTTTAAAAAATGTTTCGATCGCATGATTGTAAAGGAGAGTATTTTGAAAAGCAATAAATATATTTTTTTTTTGTTTTAACATGTCGTTTTTTTAAGTTACCCAAAACTTTTAGTGTTACACTAACCTTCCGCCCGCGGCACCGCGTGCGTGGATCTCTTATCTCTAGTTCTAATTAACCAAGAATTAAGTCTGAACAAAACTTTTCAAACAAAACACACATCAAAATCAGTTCAGTAGTTTTTGCGTCCATCGTGAACAAACATACTTACAATTATATAACAGTAGGTATATAGAGACATCGTCTTATCCCAGAAACAATATCGTGGGTATATAAATATCCTTATATGATTTAATTTATTAATTTTTTAGCGAAATATGAAGTGGTCTAAATGGGACACTTTTATAACCAAAAATTAAGGGTTTTAATATTATAATTGAAATTTTTGATAGATATAGATATATTAACACATACTCTCAAGCTACTTTTCATCCCTTGAATTTACGCTTGTGAAACCACGAGTAAGATATTTTTCGAATTATTTTTAGTGAAGTAGCACGTTGAGGCATTAATTCCTGTGGCTTGCG
The DNA here is from genome assembly GCA_949126895.1 of Eilema caniola. NCBI lineage: Eukaryota > Metazoa > Arthropoda > Insecta > Lepidoptera > Erebidae > Eilema > Eilema caniola. Next base: position 14,265,377 of record OX421474.1, read on the forward strand.
GGAAAGGGATCAGTATTTAATGTGGATAAAACTGTGGGCTAGTAATTCTACTAGCCCACAGTTTTATCCACCATATAAACTCACACTAACCTTTGTTCCTGGTATTCAGAGTTCCTGTCCGAGTCTCTAAGTCTGGTGTGCTTGGCCTTCCCAGAAGGCAGCAGTCTTCTGAGAGCCACTCCCCCTCCAACCACTTCGGACAACAGCGTACTGCGAGAGCCTGATACTGGTCCACCGAGCTCTAGGGATGCTGAGCATGCTGTGATAGAAAATTACATGCTAATTATAAGAACCACGGTTAGCCATCATTATTTCGTTATATTCTGTTACATCATTATTGCGTTAATCCTGGTCGCTTTCGAAGCTTTCACCTCAGAGTCCGGGGTGTTTTCAGTTTCCATTGGTGATATCGAAGTATTTCAGTTAGAAAAGTTGTCGGACTTTTTAGGGCCCCAACTTCCCTTAACGACTGTTCGTATGACAACCGAGACCTACGGCTTAATATCCGAGGCACGGCCAGACTAATTAATGCAAATAGCCATATTCCTGCATAAAAATATTTACACTGAGCGGGAATCGAATCCGTCCCCCTTGCGTTTACCAGCGCCACCACGCTGAGTTAGATTGGAACAATGTGAATCCGGCATAAGCTCCCCTAGACAAGTGGCAATTCGCTGGTCGGTGCATTGAAGAGTAGAATGATGAATATATGGCATTGTCACGGATATTGACGTTTATAGCTCGATTCAAACTTTATGACGGCTCGAAAAGAGCGAGTCAAACGCCAATTAGTCTGAACCTACGCAATGTCGCACTTGTACGAACTTCCGCATCACCATTAAGTTTGAATCGAGCTATACGACTGTGAAAAAGGGGAAGGTGTGTGGCGTACCGTCGCTGTCGGTGAGCGACTCCTTGTCGGCCGCCCGCTGGTAGGCGCGCGTGCGGTGCGCTGAGTGCAACGCCAGGCACAACGCCGCCAGCGCCGCCGCACCAGCAAGCGCCACCGCCGCGCCACGCGCTCCCCCTCCGCCCCTCCACCACAGTCCGCCGCTCATTGAGGCCCAGGCGGCGGATGAGTTGTGGATTGGCTCTGTACAGAGATAATCAGGTTTCAAAAGGCCACTTTATTGGAATCGTATTGGGATAACATTTTGTCTTGCGACAATTTTATCGTAAATCAGAATCTGCTAAGTAAATGATTGTTGTAATTCTGCTTATATGAGAGGCCATTTTACAAATTTTATTGGAATATATTGCAATCTACTGGAAATTCATAGTTATTCGTTTTTAGCGGAATCGCTCAATGTGGCGTTTTAGAGCCATTCTCTAAGCATTCAGCATCGAATACAGTGCTGCGTTCAACCTTGATAGAGATTTGTCACTGGTCGGACTGGGTGACGTCACTGGAGATCAACCAATGTCAATCTCTATCAATATTTTTTTTTTATTATTTATTGGGGCTTGGCACAAAGCCATCAGCCTAAACCTTAAATATCTTCAATACAATAGTTTTTCATGACGATGACGATGAATGATGATTGCCATGACGATGACGATGATTGATGAGTGATGATTTCTGCTTCAGTAAAGTTGTGGGGACTTTACTGAAAGCTCCCCCAGGAGATTTGGAACGAACACGAAATGTCACAATTCGCTGTAATATGCCACTTTCCTACACTTGTGTGAATTGTACAAGACGTTATGTCTAAAAGTCCACCATTTTTACACATAAAAACTCGAATTCACACCAATTTCGAAAAATAAAATAATACCGCAATGAGCGATTGCCCGCGCTCGCGCCAAAACTCCCCAATCTCTATCAAGGTTGGTCGTAGCGCTGGGCTTGTCGCTGAATACTTAGAGAATTGCACAGCAATTACTTGAAGCAATAACTTCTATACTAAACGTGCTGGTTATAACATAAATTGTCTATAATTAATTTAATTAATTTTGTCACCATCTTTACTTTTACCAGCATCGTCATTACTTTTTTTGGATAAAGAATGAAAATAAAAAGATTGATCGTCTTTTATACCTAATCATCGGTCGATATTAAATTTCCACCAAAAATTCGAAACTCAGCATTCTTCCAGTACGTACCAACTTGGGTAGCATGGGCTAAGAAGCCTCCAGTGCAGCGGTCGCTGGTGTCTCCCGAACTAAGTTCCACGAGTACGTGGCTTCCACCAGCTATTTCAATCACTCCGTCAGTCTGTGTCGGAGTGTCGGTATTGTCGATCTATTGGACAATACAGAACAGACAAATTAATTCTTTATGTACCTAACTATCATTTTCCTAACTTTATCCCTTTTTTATTTAGGATCGCCGCTGGACCTGTAGATTTCAATCAGTTTTTGCATTTTGACAGTCCACCTTCCAGCATATTTTTTATATAAATCCATCTATTCATATAACCCATCTATCTTCGCTTCTCGCGGTCTTTCTCTTTCCTTGTTTAATACCTTCTATGCGATATCACCCTTACCTCTACACAACACAAGTGACCACACCAAGAGTAGGCAGCCATTTCCTCGTAATTCGTAGTCTGATGTAGTTACAAACCTTACCGAAACTACAGACCGACATTCCAACCGAATAAACCTTGAAAATATAATATACCTACCCAAATCATAACACGTGAAGGTGTCTGTAAAGGTGTATACTCAATTCCTTGGCCGTGTGTAGGTACCTACATCAGGAGGCGATTTCCAAGGTATTCGGTACTCTACTCATTAATATTATGTAAAATATTTTGGTTAAAAGTCCTTGATTTACCATTGGCAGACTATCAGGTCCATCCCATGAAGCAAGTAATGGAGATCCCAATGATTCACCGTCTCTGATCCTCAAAGTTTGACCGGCGCATGGAAGCCGCACGTCTTCCATCCGTAGGCGAACCACTAAACCGGCTTCAGCCTAAAAAAATAAATTCTGCTATAAAAAATACCCGGCGGCGGCGCACGTCGTGGCACGATGCGCGCCACCCCACACCGGGGACGAGTCAGGGATGGCCCTGGGTCAGCCAGGGTGTGAGGGATATGTCCTTACCTCACCTCACCTTCGGCCTAGCACTACGACCCAGAGACGGCGTACGGTTTAGTCTGTTCGAGTCCGACATAACCTCCCCCTCCGGCTCCGGAGGGGTGGGGTATCCGAGGGGATTTCCAGCACGTTAAAAAAAAACAAATTGTATTTGGGACACGTCAATATGATTTCCTCTTATCTAATTATAAAAGGTGAACTCTTAGAAATGAAGTACGCCATCATTTCTAAATACCGGCAATGCAATCCAGTTGGACGCTCTCGTTAGATAAGAGATGATGGGAAGAAGTTAACATATTTGTTGGTAAATAATTCCAAGTTTTAATGGTATATTAAAAATATAGTTTAAATGCGATTTGGAACTGATAAAAGGTAACCGAATGAGCTTATGATCATTTTGTAATAATACAGTAATTAAAGAATCGTAAGGATTTAGCAGTATTATCTGTAGGTAAGTATAATGAATTTGTAATTGTCCTTACACATTTATTGTATAGTTACAATAGTGCCGTCTAGTTAAAAAGTTAGTAGGCCACCATATTGCTTTAAAGCGTGAATTAAAGGAGACGAAGCGTGACCAAATTGTACGTCATAATTGTATTGACGCGATCGCACACCAAAATTGTATATGATTGATACATCATCCTTACGATTTTTCTTAGATCAGATATTCACACTAAAGGTCACCAGTTTGAACCCATTTTAAGCATAGTTTTTAAACCGAGAATAGTGCCTTATATTTATATATATATACTAATCATTACTAATAAAAACTGCAAGACGCATGCTTCAAAGACTGATTTATAACTTTTGTTGATACAATGGTTAGGAGTGCGAGTAAGTTCATTGGGAAATATGTAACACCCATAAAATAAAAAAGGCTTTACTGTTTTATCAAGTGGAAATTGCCGCTATTACACGGACAATCGAACAATTCCATTAAACATTTTTTATTTATATAGGTACCAGCTTGCCAATGATACCACTCGGCCGTCACCGATGAGATTGTAAATCATAATTCTTGTTTGTTCTTAACAACCAGAAAATGTTGTGTGTTGCTTCGCTCCCCCTGATTGTATCCCACAACCAATGTCAAGTACGTCAATTGCGTCTTTGCATTGATCTGATGCCCACTGTACGGTGGTATTGACATGTAAGAAAAGTACTCAAAATGTTCTTAATATCGTGGTACATATTAAGAACGTTTTGAGTAGGTACTTACTAGTCATGATCGATCCGATGCTGTATGTACACTTTACTGGCTACTACTACGCTTAGTTTTGTGCTTAACCTATTAATTTTCATATATCTTTTTTTTTTACGTGCGGGAAATCCCCACGGATACCCACCCCTCCGGAGACGGAGGGGGAGGTTATGTCGGACTCGAACCGACTAAACCGCACGCCGTCTCTGGGTCGTACTGGTCGTAGTGCTAGGCCGTAGGTGAGGTTGTTATGCGACATATCTCTCGCACCCTGGCTGACCCAGGGCCATCCCTCTCGGTCTGGTCCTCCTCGGAAACTTCATATAACAATGTGTTATCTGGTAAAACCAAATTTATAACCATTAAAATGAACATTAATAATGTATTATAGATATAATGGTATTGTACTACACTGACGTCATTCCTTAGAGAACTAAAGAGTTAACATCGCTGCAACGGAACTAAACTCACAAAGCTTAGATCACCATTTTATGATAAACTACATTGCTTATAATTGTAAATGGCGGTCACAAAATAATTAATTTTTTGTCAAAAAGATGGCAAATCTTCGGTTTTACTACATCCTCGGAGCTACCTACGGGTTTTTAACAAAACATGTATCGATCGAAGCACTTAAACGCTACTTTTATGATTACAAATGCATACTTATATGGTTCATGAAACAGGATCGTTTAATTTTATTGTCTCTAAAAGAGCAAGCCAAAGATTTATATCTATAACGAGTACATTACCGTCTCAAAATATTCTGTATGAACTTTTATAGACTGTTTCGTGGAGGAAGTGTAGCGATCATTTTTCGAAACGATGTATTCATTGCGGGCCCTTGCGGTTTTGATGTAATTAGAGCTCATGTATGATAGGATGACTAAAGTTCATTAACACAAAAATATTTATAAATCCTTTTACACTGAAATGCATGGTGACCACAGTTAATGTGAAAGTAGTCTGGGCATTCGTGATACAGGGTTCACCTAGTACGAATGCCTGAGCATTCCTTGTAATTGAATTTGAATTCTACAACTATAAGTTTTACCTGTGATGAAACGTTGTATAAGGAGAAATCTGTAATCAGCTTATGGAAATAAATTATTATCTCAAATATCTCAGATTTAGACTCCTCCGATCACAAAGTTAATATATTTCGCGTTTTGTTTATTATATAATGATCGATTTAATAGCTATGGGGATCATTAAATTATAATTCGTTAAGCTCTTTTTGTCGTTGAGTGTACCTAAGCAGGTACATTTATTAAGCAGGATTAACATTGTGGTTTCCACATCTAAAAGTAGATGTAGGTACATTCGTTCAAAAATCAAAACTTTTTAGGAATAAGGTAGTAATGACTTAAAATGTGAAAGTTTGTGTGAATAAATGTTACACAAAAACGACTCAACGGATTTGGATGAAACAATACATTTTATTATAGCGTGAATTAAAAATCGTGCTTACAAAAATCATCATTGACATCATCACGCTACATTTTTTACTATTAAAGTAAACTTTTTATTGTTCACTCTTATTTCTAATCTCAAACATTAACAATCCATTTTTTATTTTCTAGTTCAGCTTTCTATTAAGGCGAGTTTATTTTCTTAAAATGTAACTCTAGGATTTGATTCAAGTTATTATAATGAGGAGCGGCAAAGTAAACTTATTACAGAACTTGATGCTAGTACCGCATCGATGCAATTTCATTACGTTAGCTGGTATCAACTCGAGCTAATATGAAACTAGCTTACAGTATAGCCTGATATGCACTTTAAAATAAAATTATTACTGTAGTAGAACGTTAAGGTCCTTAATATTATCAGGTTTGACTACTTCCTGCTAGTAGGTAGGTACTCTTTTTTTATTTGACTTATCGTGGTATTTGCGTGAAGGATTGTTGTCAGACCCTCAACCTTGAGTGAAACGCTTATGCTACAGCCAAGAGCCCCATCCGTCAATTAGCAGGTTAGGTCTGTTTGGGTGCCGAAGGTTTTAGTGGGACCTTTGGAAATAACACTATTCTAATTATTTTAAATATGAAAGCGAGTTCGATTGTTCTCATTTGCTCAAAATTAAATCAACATAGAAATATTAAATCCCTTAGAATAATAGGATACGATAATAGGAATATTTTCACGCCGGAGCAACGGTGTCTTCTATACAAGACACAAATTCGTTCCTGGGTGGAATACTGCTCGCATCACTGGGATGGATCCGCAAAGTACTTATTAGATGCTCTCGACAGCTTACAGCGACGTGCGGTCCGCATTATCGGAAATCCTGAGGTCACGAGAACCCTCGAGCCTCTGCAGATGCGTAGAGATGTTGGTTCCTTGGCAGCATTTTACTGTCTCTACCATGGTGAATGTTCTGAAGAGCTATTCCAATTAGTCCCACCCTCTCCATTCCTATACAGGACGACACGTGCAGGACTTAGATGTCACCCCTATACGGTACAGAACATTCCTTCAAAAACTAAGCGGTTCGGTGACTCTTTCCTCTGTCGCACCATTAAGACCTGGAATTCCTTGCCAGCTCACGCGTTTCCCAATTCTTACAGTCCCGGGTCCTTTAACCGGGGCGTGAAAAAGCATCTGATGAGGCCGTCAAGCTGTGTGCCACCATTGTTAAAATGGCACGTGTATATAATGGGGGCCTCTCTCTCCTGAGACTTTGCCTTCAGCTTACCATCAGGCAAGTTAAAGTCAAATTGACGTGTCCTATATAAAAAATAAACAGAAGGCGGGACGCCCTCCACCCAGATGGACTAAAGACCTGAAAAAGGTGGCTAGGGTAGACTGAATACGAAAGGTGGACTTCGGAAGATATCGCGTGCATTTGGAGAGGCCTATGTCCATACACTGTGATAGGCTAACTGATACGATAATATGAAAAGGTTCTTATTCAGCTTGCAAGATTTGAGCAACACAAATTAACACACAAACATTGCAAATCAAATAAAAGCTTGCAATCATTGCAGTAGCGTATACATGTATACGGGTGAATTTCAACAAATGCTATTTTTTTATCATATTGGTGAACTTTTTCATTTATATGCTTTTTGAATATTTTTCAGGCTTTACGTAATCTTTATGATATAATATATCCCCAAATTTAATATCATCAATGTATCATTTAAGATTAAGGAGAAAATTCAGTTTAAATTTTTGTTTCCACCGACATGACGAACCGGCACCGATTATTTTTTCTGTACACCGATATGATAAGTTTATCCACCGAAATGACATGCATATCCAGCGATGTGATAATATATCCAGCGAAATGATAATCTATCCACCTTTGAATATCATAAACGAAATAGTTAGAAGGTACTTCATTTTTACAAGGGTGACTTAAAACTGAAGACCTGACCTGAAGAAGATCATATCCAGCGAGAACTGAGTTCTTGGCAATCCAATTAAAATCAATTTTTTGAAATTATAGAGGTACCTATTTTATTATTTTCACTTTCTTCTTTTGTTATTATCGATAATTAATTTAAAAAAATAACGTTTATTATATATTGCCGTTTATTAAAATGAAGTATCATAAAAAAAAACTAAAAATCTCTTATAGATTAAAATTTCACAATACTGAGTAAACCGGGGTTAATAGAGTTCAATGGGTGAAAAGAAATAAAATGATCAACCAAATTCTGCAGTTATTTTCGTTCTAATGAAACTATGGCTTAAATCAATGTAATACATAAATGACTGATTGGAGGATAACCCGATTCAAGTATTAGTAAATTTTTAATTGTCTCTTTCATCAGCCTTTTCTGTTTTTTTATTCCATTTTATGTAACAGTATCATTTTTACCTGGGCAAATAATTGATGTCGTTATTCTCATAAATCTGAACGACAATCTTAAGGATACGTTTTTGCAGGTCTGTATTATTTGGCTTCATCGGAATTTGTCTTACTTCTAAATTACTCTGTTTGAATTTCTTAAATTCTTGATCTAGTCGCATGTATCTCTTTTTGTACATCAGTTTCTCTTTATTAGCCTTTGCCAATTGTTTATTTTAAATCGCATATTTGCTGAGATTAAAATTTTTGATATTTACGAAACTTCATTTGAATGTTTTGATTGAATTTAATAGTTGCAAGGGACGATTCTAAGTTAGGACTGTTTGGGAGTGCTTCAGTGACCAATGCTCGGTCACTGAAACACTTGTTTGGTTGTTTCGGGCAACATTTGCCTTAGCCTTCTGCTCTGATAATATGCACGACAATATATTCTTTCCAGCAAACGCTTTCTCTCATTTTCTCCTCCTCTTTTAGTTTTAGGCTCGGCATTCTTAAACATAATATATGTACTTACCTACTATTTTTTAACTAGAAAATATTTTATAGAGAAACCTTTATTGCGTTCAATTGCTCCACCTCACCATCATCATCTCAGCCTATAGACGTACATTCCCGAATACAGACCTCCCCTAATGATACTTTTTATCCATGTACGTATTTATATATATGTTCTTGTATGTTCTATTTTTTCTTTGTATACTTAACGAAATCACACGGAATCTACCGATATGATACAACGACTCACCGAGATGATAAAATGATCTACCGATATGATAAAGCAATCCACCGATGTGATAAAACTGTGCATTGATCATGAATCAAAACACCGATATTAGATGTAAGACACCGATTGATTTTTTCTTATCATTTTCGGTGTAAATTATCATATCCGTGGTAATAAAGACCACCGATTACAGCGATATGAGAACAGCGACGTGAGAAATTACACACCTTTTAGAAAATTAGAAAAAATGCATAATATCTAGAATAAATTCAATAACAGTCAATGAAGCTAATTCACTTACTACCCCTATTAGAACCAAATAACAATAATAAACCTGCTCATTACACTAGAAAGATGCAACCACCGATAGTATATAATAATTGTCCGGGAGCAACTTTAATGGCATATATACGTTATTGGCTGGAATATGCAACGATTTGACACCCATCCGTCCTAACTGCGCACTAGCACGGGCTAACGAGAGAAATAAAATTGGGGTGGGGACACTGTCGGACCCGTTGATGTAAAGTTAGGTGTAAATTACTTTTGTCCAGCGATATGAGAACATTTAGCAGGACAAGTATGTTTGTGCCTCTCATAAATAATAATCGTTAGCTATGTAATAAAATATGCCATATATTACTAAGAAAACTAATATTCTATGAAATACAATAATTTATATACCTAAATTACTTATTTTTATTAGTGTATAAGCTTTTTTGTTTGTAAAAAAAGTAGAGGGACAGCACCGATGTGAAAAAAATAGAGGTTTATGTATTTATTTCTACCTTTATATATAGTCCTAGCCAAAATATATTTTTGCCACAACCCAATAACTACCTATTGAATACTAAAAAAAATAATTCAGATCAATATTCCTTTTTTTAAATACTAATTTCACCGAAGACAATAAAAAAAGCCATTTGAGAAATTCACCCATACATTGAACGCTTGCGAGGATAATTTTAATCAAAAATAATTGAATCATATCGTTGAGTGCTCAACTGAAAAGGTCCATTAAGAATTTTGAAATTGGCTGTGCATTAAATGTCCTTTTTAGGTTTTGGTGCAACGTTTCAGAATCTTCTGTATGGATAAAAATCAATTATCTTTCGTTTGTCTCGCTTAAACTCTAGAAAAGCGGTGATGATTTGGTTGATTTTAATTTTTTCAATACTCACACTTGCTCTTAAAGTGGCTCTAATTTCAACATAATTAGGCACGTAATGACACCAGTAATCAAATTGTTACTTTCTCAATGCCATAATTAATTCACCAGTGAAATTTAGTTTTTTTTTTTAAATTTAATTTGCTTTGTTCTTAAAAAAAGTTTACCATAAATATCGTGTTCAATAGCAAAAATAAATTAATATACCGATTGCTTGCTCATGTTATACAACTATATTCATTTCAACAACGATACACGATACTACGATAATTTCAACTTGTACGTTTTTATTTACCAAAACGTAGTAAAATTATAATTTTAAAAACTGCCTCTACATATACTAAATGTTTATCTAAATAGTTTAGGAAAAGGGTTCTTAAAATACAAGTGTGAGTTAACAAACGAGCCGTAGTAGTGACCTACATTTGCATTAATCTATCTAATCTTATGAAATAATGTATATAAGTAATTAGCTGTAAGCGGAAGTGCGTCCACAGACTATGTACAAGGTTTAAAATTTATTTTGATATTCTGTGCGTAAAGACTTTATATATGTACTCTTTGGTTAAGACGGTCATCCACTGATGACAAGGCAGTATGGTCATAGCACTTTAGCCTGCACTGAAAGGAACAAAAAGAACCAAAAATAGTAAAAACCGCCATAGTTTAGTTTAATTTTTTTTATGTTTCCATTTCAGTATGTGAGTAGATAAAATATTAGATGACTATTACTATTAAATGATTGTCGTATTCCAGGAAATGTATAAACGTTTAAACTGAACATAATAATTGACCCGTGCATAACAGCTAGTAACAGTGAGCAAAGATCGATGAAATCAAACAGGATGTCCCAATTTTGTCAACAAACTGTATACATAACTTTTAGTAGTCTCGATAACTAATTTAGTCGTGAATAAACTGCCATTTGCCAGTCACTCACAAAATGTAAATGGTTCTAATATTATTAGTAAAATTGGATATCGACAAGGTAACCTTCCTTTGAAAAGGGACAAGTTTTAATGACTCCATAGTAACAAGTAACAACTGTGCTGCGTTGAGTTTCACGTTAGTTACTCGTGGACCGTTTAATTGATACTGTATCGAGGTGAATACTTTTGTTACACGCTCTGCAAACACCGATATAAAATAAATTTGTTCGCTTATTTGTCCTTTCCTCACCACAAAACTAGGGGTCTCAAGTCGATCCTATTTTTTTTGTTTTTATGCGAATGCAATGCCAATTGTGAAAGGATTTTTATCTTCTTTTATATTATAATGTACAGATTTATTTACTGAATAAATAAATATAAATAAAGATGCCCACTTCCACAGAATAGATAACCAATACTCTTTAATCATTTTTAGATTTTGTATTTGATGTTAAAATATTAATAATATTGAATAGTAGAATTATATTTCCATAACAGTGGAAGTGCACTCTCCAAATCAAACGCTGTTTCATGTAATTTAATCAAATTTGAAGTGGTTCAGCGAATGGATTAACGATAAGATCAAACAACTTCATTTATATAGTAATTTCTGGCATATAAATTAGTTATACCTACCCAACCCAATTTTAATTTGTAAAGCATTGTTACCTATATAGGGATTGGATTCGAATGGTAGTGGTGGAAAAGTATGTTATGTTTTATTGACTTCAAAATGAAAAGTGGCTAAATGAGAAATGAGACAAGATTCTAGAAAATAATATTACACAGTTATCTGGACTCAAACCAAAGTGAGTACGCTATGGTTGTATAACGATAAAACGCAAACACACTTGTTTGTTTTAGTAAACAAACAGGTATGTTTTAAAACACCCCATGAACCTGTGAACTACGAGTACATAAATAAATTTAAAAACTAACAAAAATACTACCTCGCTTCAGGCACCACGTAGCGGTTACATAAAATTTGAATGGGTGTGAAAGTTTGATTTTAGTTTTTCATGTCATAACCACACGTTGTTCAAGGCTCGCAGGTTCACTCGTTGCATAGTACCAGTTAAGATAACAACAGTGTACAACAATGAATTTCAGAATGTTTAGTTTGTTTAGTTCTTGATATAATTGTACGTTATAGTCGCGGCCGCCTCTGAAAATCAACGCTGTACCGCCTGCACTACAAAGCGGACAGCAGGTGGCCATTTATTCAGCAGAACTTAATATGACCAAAGCGCGTTTTAAGGTGTCTTTTGAGGATGGCCCGGGACTCTACGGTGCCAAAGGAACTCAAATTCACCACTCATAGATTATTTCAAACAAATCTGCGCGCTAGGGCCTCGTTTCTTTAACGACTTGGTGTCAAGATATACGCACATGAAAAAAGTTAGAGATCACTTTGGTAGTACGAAATCGTTTTTGTTACGTTAGAATTAAACGTTTGTTGGTACAGTGGTACGAATTTGATTTTTAAATGAAGAATCTTAGAAAAAGAATCTAAGATTCTTCATTTAAAAATCAAATCAAAGGGATTAAATCCTTGTTTACACATATTGAGAAATCTGATCAAGTTGATTCAAGCGTTCTTTCTGACTTTTCGAAGAAAGAGTTCCTTCAAAATGATGCCGAGGGGATTATCAGAAGTTTTACGAGCAAGTATTGTTACTTTCGGGGAAGAAGGACATTCTATGAGAGAAATAGCACGCATAGTGGCTGTATCCCAATCCTGTGTCGTGAACACGTTACGGAGGTATTGCGGCGTGGATAACTTTGCTGATCGGAGTCGGCTAACTGTTTTTACTGCTGGTCCGAAGCGTTACATCAGATTGCTGACTGCCTGACAATCAATGCCACTAAAATAAAAGCTAATTGCGGGCTGCTACTGGACTAGAAATTAGCACTCAGACTATCAGTAATTGCTTACACCAGGTTGGATTACGAGCAAGGAGATCCTGGTGAGCACTTCTGAACTCACGGCAACGCAGATACGTAGACTGTAGTGGGCTAGAGTCCGCCATCCTTTGGGACGATATAATGATTGATACTGGAAAGCCGTTGATCCCGTATCGTGACGATGACTGTAGCTTTGTACCAAAACATTGCTATTGATGGAATTGTCAGGTCATTTAGAATAAACCATGGCCTTCGATTCTTAATGGTCGATGATAATGCACCCGCCCACCGAGCTCAACGAATCAACACTGCTCTGCGTGAATACGACATTACCAGGTTAGACTGGCTTGCCGGCTCGCCTGATATAAACCCGATAGGGCACGCGTGGGATGCTGTCAAACGAGCTGTATGGAACCGTCAGCCACGTCCCCAGACAGTGCCAGAGATCATGGAAGCCGTTATTCAAGAATGGGACAGGCTACCACAAGAAATGCTGGATAACTTAACTCTCAGTATGCCAAGAAGGATTGTCGCATGTGTTCGAGCCAGGGCAGGACTTATCTTGTACTAAATAAAAACAATTTCATAATAAATGTTGACAATATTTAGTTAAACCTCTTTTTTTTCAATTATTTACTAGTCGAAATTGCATTAGGACTTTTCAATTCAATTTTTGTAAATAAAATAATCATTATTTCAAGTGTTGCATTTTTATAAAAAAAAGATAGTACGTTAGCAACATTCCTTTAAAAAGTAAAATTATAAAATATTCCAGCGTTTGCTAGTTATCTCAAACTTTTTTTAATGTATGTATGACGGGAATTATAACTAGCACTATGATTTATCATATCATAACTTACCTTAAGCAACCAAAATGATCTCTCTGAGCAGGCCTTCGCAGAACCTGCAAGTAGCCTAGGTGTAGGTGCTAGGTGTAGTATGCAACCACATCGACATAGGCTTCCGACCTCAGCTACCACCACGGACGAGTCACCAGCCCAGGGTGGAGCAGAACACTCACATGCTGCCAGTTCCACCGCCTGGCCCTAAGGAAAAATATACATTTTGCGATACCTTTTCTTTCCTTTTTAGCCGACTGCCAAGAAGGGTTATGTTTTACGCGCGTTTGTAATATTCTTTATTACCTCATATCTTCTGAACCATTGTACGGATTTTATTGATTCATATCTCAAATGGAAGGTATTTATTTCCCAACTGATCCTGGGTACACAAAATATTAAGAAAAGCTAATATGTTGAATTCTTGGTGCCAACATGTATGTGATCAAAAAAAATTCACTCAAATTTATCAAGTGGGTATCAAAAAAGGTAAAATAAATGCTGAAAAGATCGAAACCACCTTTTAGCAGGCGGTACCCATTTGTAAATCACAAACCAGATGAAAATTAATAGAAACTGCCCGCTATAAAGCTTGTTTTGATCTCTTCAGCATCGTCGTTTTCTTGTTTATACAGAGTCCCTCAATATTTCTTTACCTTGCCAGATCGTACTTATTGAAGTCTACAGAATGAATGCTAGTTTTACAGATACCACCAGCAACGATACTTGGCCCAAACCCTTGAGAGAAACCTTTGAAAACCCAGATAACATGTTGGGGGCGAAAACAGCTGAGAAAAAAAAAAGAAACATATTCCACACTCAAATATTTTTTATTTCTTTATAAAATTCAAAAAATACAAATATATCAATGTACAAATGCGAGGCTACAATAATTCGCACTCAGCTGAAAATTGTTAGGATTGTTCTATCATAAATGAAATATAAAAAGTCCTCATAGATCCGATGCCTGGTTTTTTTTTTATTCGGGATTAAAGGTCATAAAAACGGGATTTTCGTAATTTTCAGCAAAAAGATAAGGTTTATCATAAAATGTCTGAGAAAAAATTAAAGATCATGCAAGGAAACAAAAAATACTGTGAAATATCCATTTTTGTGACCTTTGACCCCGAATGTAAAAAATCCAGGCATCAGACCAATGAGGACTTTTTATATCCTCCTATCAACAATCCTACCAAATTTTAGCTAGGTGCGAATTATTATAGCCTCACTCTTATAATTAAGTTTAGATAGACCGGGCTAAAATGGTTACATAATTTGTCGACAAAAAAGTTACCTTGATTTTTTTATAATTAGTAAACCTCAGTGACATTAAATTTGTGTGATAATGAAAAATTAAAGGACATATCATTTGATACTTTCTGAAGTATTTGATTTATTTGTTCTTATTTACTTTTACTTCGATATTTCGGCTACTTTTCAGCAGCCATGGTCGCGGGGTGACTAAAGATGGTAATTGTTACATAGTTTAAGTATAAGGTATCTTAAAGTACCCGAATAATGAAGAATAGTTGGTGAATACGCACTCACACGCAGAATGAGCTCAGTGTGTCGTTAAGTCCACCATGGCTGATGAAAAGTAGCCGAAACATCAGACTAAAAGTACATAATAACAAAGAAATCGTTAAAAAGTAGCTTTATTTCAATGACATAATCATTTATCAAAATATGTTTTGCCGTTTAATAGTTCCAGGGGTTCACAGGGATGGACATACACACTTACAGGTCACACACAAGTATCCTTTTTTGATTTAGTCACGTCTTTGACGTTATTTTTCAGTATCCTCATCTGTGAATGGCTGTTCGGAAGGTAAATCCTCTTCAGACACAGGTAGCGCTTCTGTTTTCAAATCTTCTGTTACTTTTAAATCTTCTTTTGTAACATTTACATCTTGTGGCTCTGCTGCGCTTAATGACGGCACATCAGACACAGACAACCTTATTTCCTTGACTTCTTGTACTACGTCTATTATAGTCACAGATTTTCTCGTCAACGATGCTGTGCTTGGTTTTTGAGTAATAGTTGTTGAAGGTTTTTGTGATGTTATTTGGGAAACTGCCAAATCTTTTAATATAGATTTTTGCATTTCAATTTTACTTTCTGATAACTGCTTATCTATATTAGATTCATCTTTATCATCACTTTCATACTCTAGTTTCTCTGAAGCTGTGGGTTCTGATGACTTTATGTATGACTCCGCACTTGTTGTCTCAGGTATCTCTTCATCTGTATGCTCAGGTAAAACTTGAATACTTGGAACTGTTTCAGTACCACCACTAACAGAAGATGTCGTTATAGATTTAGTTAGAATAGTTTCCTTGGATTCGGGTTTCATTAATTCGTTTTCACGTTTTTGTACTTGTTGAACAACTGCATATGCTGATGCTCTCGAAGCTTTTTTTTTCGTTGCTGATTTTGGAACAAAACCCAGATCACCTTCATCGTAGACTCTGCTAAACGAGATGGTAGACAATGAATCTTGTTCTTGAATTTCACGGAACTGTGACACAATTTGCAGCAAATGGGAAAGGAATAGTTGTCGATCTAACACACTTTGTTCAGGGTCAATGTTGGCCCACTGATCTAACTTTAATGCAGCTTGAATAGTTAAGGCAGCTTCTTGTAATATGTTTTGAAGCTTGTCACGTTCTTCAGTTATTTTTGAGGCATCCACAATAGCTTTATTCTGTTCGCCTAGTTTAGAATGTAAATCTTGTTCTAAAATATGTATTTGTAAACTTAAATTATCATTGTCTTTCGTAAGTTTTTGTACCTTTGCTTGCAGAATATCAAACTCGGAAGTTTTCTTTTCTAATAACCCTTTTTCTTTCTTAATATTTTCAAAAGCGGTTGTGAGCTGATCAATTACTTTAAGTTGAACAATATTTTTGTTAATAGCTGTATCTCTCTCTTCTTCGGCTAATTCTTTTGCTATTGTAGCAGCTCTCAAATTTTCTTTGTACATCTCATTTTGATCAGAAATCTTTTGTTGTGAGGATAGAATATTGTTTAATTCATTACTTATGGCTATATTTTCTCTTATAACTCTATGAGTTGAGGCGGCAATTCTGAGTTCTGTAGCATCTTGAAAATCTTGAGCTAACTGTAATAGTCTTGATTCCATCTCTTTTTTTAATTTCTCTTTGCTTATCACAAATGTTTTTTCAGCTTCATAAATAATTGTTTTATACTTAATTTCCTGGTCCTCGAAGTCTTTTTCTTGCTTTTCAAATTTTTTCATTAAATCATCTCTTATTGTCCTAAATTCTTCAAGAGTATTAAGTTTGCCGGCTAGTAACTTATTTTCGGATGTGAGTTGTTCTTTCATTATAGTAAAATTATTTTCCAATTCCGTGACAGTTTCGTTGAATTGTGCGCGCTCTATATCTCTTATTTCTTCTAAGCCTTGCACTTTATCTTTTAGTTCACAGTTTTCTTCATTTTTCATATTGAGTAACTTTTTTAAATACGCTATAATGTCAGCTCTATCTTCATCCAACTTTTCATAAGCGTTTTGTAGCTCCTCATTGCGTGTTTCATATTCTTCCAGCGCTGACCTTAGTCTGGCAATTTTTCGATTACATTCGGCTACTTGCTGTTCCAAAAATGTTTTTTCGACCTCAGTAAAAGTTCCATTTTTGTCCTCTTCTTTTTTACCCTTATCCTTTTTAGGCGCCATTTATTCTAACTTAAGCGACAAAAAGAATAATTATTAAGTAAATAGGTTTGAACCAAAACGTTTCACTACGTTACTTTACTATTGACAAAACTGTTATTGGTTGCTATGGATACCGTTGCTTGGTAACAGAAAACTTGAACAATAACAAACCATAATAATTATTATCATAGATAGGAAGCGCATGAGAAGTGTAATATTAAAAACTTAACATATGAGTGTAGAATTTTCACATTTAACCATTGCGCAATCTAGAGATCTATTTGAGACATTGATAAAACTTATATTGGTGTAATATTTGCAAAATGCAAATTTGCAAAAGTCTTTAGATTCGCTGATATCGTTTTATAAACTCTGCTTGTAGGTAAAATTACTGATAAGGGTTAACGACAGTCAAAAAAAACGTTCTGTTTGTATTATGGTAGCATATTTACGTCCCTGTTCAATATTCTCATGCCATTTCACCATCAAGGACACGCTTACATATACATATAAATATTATATATAATGTAAGCGTATAAAAGTATGTTAAAATTGATGTCATGTTTATATGTAATAACATGTTAGAAGTCAGTGTTACCTCGCAAAATTTAGAGCCATAGGCTGGCGGTGGTGAATCACAAAAACGATGTCGGCTTCGTGTGAGAGTAGAGCAGTGCGCGGGCGTCGGACACGCCGACCACGGCGACCACTCGCCCCAGCCGCCTGCGCCACCATCTACAACGGACATCATATCATGCACACTAACATACACACATAATTATTTTTCTTTTCTAAAAAAGAATATTAACGACAACAAATTACTAATATTCCCTATAACACCTCCAGCTAAGCTAAAAATTGCTTGTGTTAGGAGTGGGTTCACGTCGGTAGTGTAATGGTCAGGATTCAGACCCGTGACCTCTTCATCGTTAGGCTAACTCATTAACCACTAAGCTACCGACGCTAATTGCACATCGGTATATACAGAGGTGTATCAAATAGATATTCAGAGCACACGGCTGAACTATTTATGATGTAGCATACATACCTGAGAGGGGTAACGTCGGCAGGCAGTCCATCCTTACGTCAGCGACAGCGCCAGTTACTGCCTGCGATACGTACACGAAGCAATATTCAGGATAACGCTCGCTGAACAACTGGCATTCGAATAAAGCAGTGTGCTGTCCTCTGGAACAAAAACAGATACTATATGTTTATACTGGAGATTGATGGCACAATTTCTTTTTTTAATAAAAATTAACTGTGGAAAAGTACAAGTGAAATTGTTATTCACTATTCAAGACAATAATACCCCGATACAATTATAAGTTACCACCGATGTATGCTACAAAGATTTTTGAACTTTAATAAAACCGACGGTAGTGGTCCCTCAACTTTGACCCCATTATACAAAATACGAATCGGGATTAGCGCTAATTTTTGTGTATTTTTTTCTGTGACTGGCATTTTCAATTTCTGACCAGAATGGATGATGTCTTTTAAACATCTCTACCACGGTTTTATTTGAAGATCAAAGCTGGGGATAGGGAGTCGTCGCCACAACTACACAAACTACGCAGGTATTCTCTGTAGTGGAAGCTTTTGGTAGGTATGAATAAATCTCACTTTGGACGCTTTGATTCCATTAATAGCATTACCTTGCTGACGTAGAGTCTAGCTTGAAACAAAATCAATGCTGATTGCGTTGGCACATTTACATATTTGACACGACTAAAATATTTGCATTCGTGTAGAGACAAGACACGATCGACTCGGTACTTGCGCGGGTGTACTATGAAGTGTACAGTGGAAGCGAGCGGCAGGGTCGTCGAGCGCAAACTCAGTTAGTTTGCACTCTCTAATCTGAAGGGGTGTACTACCGATAAAATCCTTTAAAACCGACTTCAAAAAGGAGGAAGGTTCTTAATTCGTGAGAATATTTATTTTCCAAGGTTTTTATCAACTTATTAAACTATATTTGTTGGGGTCAAATCGATCGATTTTGAAGCAGATATCGTCGACCGATTTTGATGAAAAATGATCTTGCCCATAGGTCGTATTAAATTACTTCATGCAACAAAATGAAAATAATATCAAAATTATTTTCTTTATTTCTGAACCTTTAGAAAACATTAGAATGCTTGACGGGGTTTTCTTTTTAAACATAAAAATATGAGTTGGGTTGTTGTTTTTATACTTAGACTAAACTATAGCTTCGAGACTTGCCATTAAACGTCAAATATAATAAGAGAGGGACGCCCTAAATACATTGATGGTAAGAGTGAGCGGGACAAACATACTGTCCACATAGACCTTAGAAAAAAAACATAGACATTCAACTCTCGTTTGAAAAATTGAAACTGGCTTCCGACAAAAACTGAAACATGCTATCCGACTAAAGTAAATAAGTAGGTACGCAGTTGAACTAAACAAGTTTCAGCAGGTACCTAACGGTGACGGTTTTATGTTATTGTCATAGTCGTAAAGTGTGGTTAGCAGTTAAAAATTAAAGTTTCAATCCATACCTGTATATTTTTAAATTGATAATCCATTTAAAAATATACAGGTGTGTCATTAAAAACTGAAAATGAAGTGTACATATAAAATATAATAAATAATGGAACACCAGAATGATGTTCATTTAGTTAGATACTTAGTAATGAGGCAGAGTTGGAGGCTGTCGAACTGAGGGCTACCATTGTAACATTGTTGGTGTCTGTAATACTGACCCTATATCTTGAGCCTACCTTAGCTAGCTAGATCACAATACTTTTCAAAGTGATTTTATTTTGTTGCCTAAAGGTAGAATGCTCTTAATGAAGATTGTTAGTCAGCCTGTGACCACGGCCGGTGTAACCTGGTCGAAACGTCAGGTAATCAAAAGTATGTAAGTACCTATAAGATAATCGCGTTAATACCCGTTTTCTTAATTATATATCATGGAACGCGAGAGTTTAAAAGTTAGTTTAAGATTGTAAAGATTTCTTTACAAATTCTTTTACATCTGTTTATTTATGATCTAAAACTTACTAATATTTATTATTTACATATCGAGTGGTTATTATGTAAAACGATCGATTATTGGGTTAAAATCTGAAATGTTAACATTCACAACGAAGCGCATCCCGCATTGATAAGATTTTTTTTTTCTCTGACCAAGAAATACAATTTTATTATATGTTCATGGCATATTGATCTAGAAATTCAGTTTCTTACATTATAATATGTATGTATGTATGTACAACGAACAAACTATAATACCTTTGTCTCACGCAAGTCCAATCCTTCATTTTTCATGCTAGCGTTTATCTCGTTCGCACCTGAAGCTTTCACGACGGAGTCTAGTGTAATCTCCATTTTAGAATTGATAGTATCTAGGAATTATGACTTTTATATTTCGGAATTCAACTGTATCCGCTTAATATTAAGTTATCAAGCGTAGTGTATAAGGATATCATCATAATGTAGGTCGCAAGTTCGAATTATCGGCAATGAAAACCAACCTTCGTGTAAAATTGCTCAATTTCACATACAATTTCATGGTAGATACGTATATTAAAACGTTTAAATGTTATGTTAATGTGAGTACGTAACCTAAGCTGTGCGGTAAAAGCTTCATATATTAAATTAAGCCGTTTTAACTCATAATTAATTTCAATTCACAAGGAAAATCAGAGGTTCTACCATCTTTATGCTTGGTATCTTTCTGATAGTGGACCCCAAGCCGAGCTTATATTTAACTATTACCTAACGCATCAACTTCATATATATTATTAAGTATAAATATTTCTAATTATTGAGATAAGTTTATTTACAGAACCTAAACTGTACTATCACCGTCGGTCGTTTGTTCCTAATCAGATAAAAACTAAGCAACAAATAATGTGTGAATGCATTATTCCCTGAATGGGAACTCATAATGGAATACACGGCCTGTCTAAACGAGATCTATATTGTGGACCGAGGGGAAACTCATCGACCTTTGATTAAATTTTTCATTCACATGGTCGTCGACTCTTAAAGGGTTTAATATGCACCACTTTGGGCAGCATTACTATAATTTAATGTTGATGTTTCATTGTATTTATATTCTCACATTATGCACAAACAGGTAGTTAGAGGTGTGTCCACATTTTGCGAAAATTATTCGGTATCTCGAGGGGCAAAACCTATTGCTCGAGGGATAAAACCTATTGCGCTTGGTTCGCTTAACGAACCAATTATTAATTCAGAGAACCTTAAAAACACCAACAAAATCTAGTCTAATCGAAAAAACGTAGGTTATGTAATTTTAAACTTCATGACACGAGTTATTAATTGAACTACGACGGCGCTTCAAACAGAAGCAAACCGCCATGAAGCACACAAATTATGCCGTCTATTTATTAATATTCTGCGCGAGTTTGGTTACAAATTAATCAAGGATTATTATCAGAATATTGTGTGGTTTCAATAGAGATTATAGTGCCAGTGTTATTCTGTTATATCAGATATGCGAGTTATTTTAGGACTCTGTGTTATTAAGCAACATATCGAATTTCCGATATTCAATTTGTAACAATCGCGTAAACTTCCGACAGTGTTATTATTTAATTTCTTCAGATTTGTTAAATAAACAGCATTATTGGCAATGATTTTATAATAATCACTCTATAATAGAGGAACCGTCACTAGCGTCACTGGACATACACTAATCATTAAGCCGTCTCAGCCTGTTTCTGCTAAGGTGACAGTCGCTCCACCTATCACCTCGAGGCCCGCGCTCAAGACGGATCACGGAGGTCGTTGAGTGACCTTCGAGGCTCGAGTCGCCTCCACGCATTAAATGGACGATACGGGACGGGAGAGACCAGCCCCTCTAGGCAAGTGGCAATTCGCTAGCCGGCGTTTGGTGGAATAGAATGACGTATATGACAGTCGTTAACGCATGTCAAATACGTCAAATCCCATACATTCGTCATTCTATTCCACCAAACGCCGGCTAGCGAATGGCCACTTGTCTAGAGAGGCTGAGTCTCGTCCTGACCCGCTTTCCCACCTCGTTAAAATTATACGTCAAAACTATACAAAATGGAGTTAAAGACAATAGAAATCTAGAAATTCAGGACTGTGTTTTTAAAATATAACTGAACGAATGAGAATGATTATTTGACACATAAATACCTTCGCACTCTTATCTCAGCTATATACTTCAGTCGATCAGCATCTCGTCCGAACACTCGAACTTTGTCAGCTCCCTCCAGCACGCATTCAGGGTACTGGAAGAGCACCCTCACGCCGTCACCGCAGGGGAACACTGAACCACCGTGCACGTTCAGAACGAATTGCTCCGACCAATCTGCCTGCAGAGGAATTATATTGCTTAAATACATTTTTCTTAGCTTCTCTATCGTTTAGGATCATCGAATTTCGGTGGTTGCAGAGAACACTGTATTATTAGAAACCTTAAAAGCATTTATTGAAGACGTAAAACTTACATTTCGCAGTATAAGGAAAGTGAAATTCTATGAATAATTCATTTGTGGGATATTATGAGCTAGTTGTTTAGTTTGCGCGAGGGACTGCAGGCTACAGTAGAAAATATAAGCTTAAATGGCACTATTACGATGCGAGTGAATTGAAATTTATTTTGAAGTGAAAACTTCTTTAGCTGCGTTGGATGGGTAAAAATTGTTAAACTTGCGTCAGGATCGTTTGACCTTTGAACCGTAACCGACGACTGACGTCATACAACATTCGCTAAAGAGAAAGACTGTCTATTATCGGTAAGCGGGTCGACTGTAAGTCCTTATGGTTTCAGATATTACCAGGTTCAAACGTGGGCTTCTACCACTTTTTGGGCTCATTTTTCTTTTTGTAATTTATTACTTTTTGTGATTATTTTTTCTTTTTGTAATTTATTACTTTTTGTGATTATTTTTTCTTTTTGTAATTTATTACTTTTTGTGATTGATTATTTTTTATTTTTGTAATTTATTTATTTCTTCTGACAGAAAATTAGCAGAAAATTAGTAATAGGTCCTATGATTGGCGCTATATTATCCATAGGTATGGTATGGTGTGGTATGTTATGTTATGGTATGGTATGGTATGGTATGGTATGTTCTTTTTATCTTTTTCTATGTATATAACGAAGAAAGAAAAAGTTTTCACTTCTGCCGGCACTCCCAGAGTGCGACCCGTCTTTTTTTATCCAAAAATGTCATGGGATCTACTTCATGTACCTACATACATATTCGCAATATAATATTTCCTTTTTAAAGTAGCGGGTAGGGTAGGGTAGCGGAGGCTCGAACCGACTAAAACCGCACGCCATCTTCATCCTTGCGTTAATCCCAGTCCAGCCTGGGGTCCGCTTTACCAGTCAAACTGCGGATTTCGCTGAACTTCGATATTTTCTGTGAAGCGACTGCCATCTGACCTCCACAACCCAAAGGGATATCGAAGCATAGCAGTTAGAGCAGTTTTTAGACTTTTTAAGGCTCCAACTACCCGTAAAGACTGCCATAGATATTCGTATGTCAACCGGGACCGACGGCTTAACGTGCTCTCCGAGTCACAACCAGACCAATGCATACAAATATTTGCATTGAGCGGGGATCGAAGCGCGGCTGCATTCATTACCGCTGCGCCACGGAGGCTGTCCGCACTCCATCTTAGATCATTATTTGCTGAGGGTGAGATTGCCTCTGGCATATCTGTGACGCCTCGGCCCATCCAGAGTCATTGAGATGGTACCCTCGGCTTTGGGAATTCGTTGTTGTATATATCCGAAGGTGTAAGTAAAGATGTGTTAATTCCCTATTTCTCTAAATGTGTGGAGCCTACTGTGTTCTTATTTTCTACTTTAACAGTGAAAAGTAAGTACGGAAGAATAACACTTTTACCGAGAATCCATCCATTCCATCAATATTTTACAAACTTCTTAAACTTTGCACTAAATTATTCGCATAATAAAATGCTGTCGACGAAAAATAATGGTACACAACACTTAAAACCAGCGCCATTTATTGTGCATAAAGTTTTATGTAGATTGTTACATCAAGTTTATGTGGCATCTCTTGGAAACTGTTATAATTTGCCTTGTTTAATAAATAATTTATATTGCACCGTCAAAATTAGCAGCTAACTCGGGTTATATTTCCCAACTCTTCCACGTGACTTAAAATCGCTAACCGGTTAGTGAAGTTATGTCAAACGATATCTACAGTCATGTCATCAGTCAACACGACAGCGAGAAAATAAAGCTAAAATAAAACATCCTCAACTTTCATTTATTTGTTGGCATACAAATTTCATCAATATTGGTCAGGTTATAATAGACTCCCATAGATATATAAATGTTCCCAGCTCAAAAAAGATTTACCAGGTTACGTGCTGGTTTGGTAACCCAGTGTTCTTTTTGGTGGTGTAAGACAAAGTGAGAGTTAACATTTTAACAGAGAGGTTGTAAACTCTGGGTTAGATAGCTTTAATCCGAACATTCGCGCCAGCGGGCCTTAATGTAAGAAAATTCGAAATGAATATTATTAAAAACAAATTAGATGAGAAAAAATATTAATGAAGCACTTTCCTACTTCAATCTTTCTGTTCAAAGATTTTATCAAAAGCAACAAGCATTGAAGAACAGTAAACGTAATTCTTTTGAATATTATTTACTTGTTCATAAAAGTATAATTCTACTAGGATATTTTATATCATTAATGTGAAAGGTTGTAAGGCTGAAGCTACAGCTTATCTTAGAGCCGCTTTCCATGATCCGCAATTTTACAGACGTGTGCGCGATTTTGCGGACTACGTACTGTAAAGAAGCTTTTCGTAAAACTGCAGCACGTTTGTCATAGTGAATCCAACCGTGACTTCGTCCGCGTCCGTGAAATCTCATACCTTGGAAAACCGGCGCGCGGCGTTATATAAATATGTGTCACACATATGATATTGAAAAGAAGGAATGCACGAGGGCGGTGTCTTAAAAATACTGTAGTGACAATTTTTGTGCAAGATGTGCGATGCATGTGCATTACTAAAGAAAGAGAGAGAGAGAGAGGGAGATGGATGAAGATGAGACGAAGTTATAAGATCATGAGTCAATGAACGGGTGGCAATCAGCAAGTGCACTGGCTCCCCATTTGATCTTGTTTTGTGCTCGAAACGCTTGGTTGAACCTAGTTGAATCAAAATCTTCGAGCGTCTGTCTTCGCGTTCTCGGTCTATACACCACGCAAAAATAAAACCAAGGGAGAAAATCTTTCTTAAAGTTTCACGTAAATAATAATATACCTAAAACAGAATCGCTGTCACAATCGCTCATGACGATAATCTCTGGAGCTGAGCAAGACAAATCAAAACAAAAACTTAAAGTTTTCATCTGGAAATACCTCGAGAGATGGAAAATGGAGGTGGACTCGGCAGTAATTTGTTTCGAACGAACTTATAGCCAAGAGACTCGCATTGGGCAGCTGGATCTTGGGCTCGATATTATGTGCAAGGCGGTAATCCTCGATATGGCGTATATAGTGAAGTGCCCCTCCCTGGAGCCCTGACCACCAGTAGCTTGATCCCTGTATCTACACGGTGCCGGTTTCTACCGGCATCTTAGTCCTACTTTTTATTTTTAAACTTTTCCTTTTTCTTTCGCAGATGTATTCATATTTAAAAATGTAATCTGTATGTATATAAATGGAACATACATAAATGCAAAACCTAAGTTTTAAATAGTTTTAATTTATAACAGCCATCTAATAAATAAATCTAAGCATGGCTCTAAACTGCCATTCTTTACTTGTACGTAGCTTTATTCATTTTTAAAATAATAAAAACATCTAAATCTTGTAAAATGAAAGAAAGATATAATTTCAGTAATATTTTACCTTTTTCTCCAACAGGGACAATCTACGCAAAATGCGACACCTGGTTGACTCACAACGTATCTATGTAAATATTTATAGCGCTCGCGCTCATTTGGGAAGGCTTTTTATGAGAATTGAAGTCAACCGAGGTTTCATTTTGATTAAATCACCCTCCAAAATTTAAAAGGTGTCGTAAACAGACCGTTTCTACAACACCAGGTGACATTTTCTTTTATTTGTGTCAATTTGAAGAATTTTAATTAACTTTGTTCCGTCGTAATAAAATAAAATATACTGGATTTGAAAGTGGGGAAACAGAAATTAGGTACAAGCAAAAAAAAAAGGCCGGCACGTTTTGTTATGTTAAGAAGCTCCCCCTTGGTATTTTCGTGTGTAATGGATACACGAAAATATCAAGGTAGATCCCCGAAGGGGTAGGCAGAGGTGTATTAACAACCACGTTTCGCCAACTTTGTTTTACGGTCCCACGTAATAGGGGGCGAGCCTATTGCCATCTAGTGGGCATTTTTTCTGGGGCTGAATGTTTACTGTCGGATGAAGAACAGCCCTATCCCTTAGTCGTCTTTTACGACAGTCACAGGAAGCTGGGGTGGTCCTATTCTACTCCAGCGGGAACCAACACAGTAATGGTAAGTGGTTATAAGATTCAATAGACATTATAATTTATTTGTTTTGGCCTCTGATGCATCTGGACGAATACAAAGAGATAAAAGTCGGTTATGCTTGTGTCCGTCAAACACTACTCTTATGCATGATAGTGTTTTCGCCATGGCTCCGAAAATATTCAATAAGCTACCAAAAAGCATAAAAGAGGCAACTACTTTTAAACAGGCACTAAGAAAGCTGAACTCAAAATGTTATTATGACGTAAAGGACTTCTTTTCTATTGTATATACATATATAGACAATAGAAACGAACTCAGAAGACAATTTTTTCTAGTACACAATGTGTAGATTTTATCTTACCTTGATAAAAACAGTTGTAAGATCCTGAGGCCCAGTTGCCGCAGCAGGCCTCAGCGTGAGCGCGTAGTCTCCGGCTTGGCCGAAGAGTTCGCAGCGCAGGGTCATTGTGTTACGGCCGGGGAACCCATGTATCTAAATACAAAAATAAGACAATTACTTTTTCCATAAACTTGATTGCTTCTCAGTAACCAAATGTCGTCAATGACGCCAAATGTATCTACATTTGGCGTAATAATGACATCGTAATTTTTTTATTGTTTGAAATCCATTCTATATCTGACTTCATCAAAAAATTTGCGATTTCCTGTTCAACAAATTGTATATGGTAGGACACGACAGTATTTCCGTTCAATTGAGCTGTCCGACTGGGGAAGTACCTCCGCCCTAAAGAATTCCATGGCCATAATAACCTCGTGTTTTATTCCCAGCGGTAAGTAGGGTAGCCAGAGCTCACTGGAGAGTTTTTGTGCTGTCAGTGGGAAGACCAAAGGCTATTCCTGCTTTGTCTTCTACGCTAACGGCACAGAAACTCTCTGTGTTTATAGGGTCGGCAGCTTGAGTGTGACTCCCCTGGTGTTACTCACGTCCATAGCCCACGGTAACCAATTTCTATCAGGCGGGTCATGTGCTGGTCTGCCACCTCAGTGGCATAAAAACCACTATCTTAATATTGTGGTATTGACCAGTAGTTTTCTGTAATTTGTTTTAGTTTAGATTACACTACTGTCCTGTTTTGGGTTTGATAAAATATTATATACATGTAAAATCAACATGCAGTCTTACCTGTTCAGAATACAAAACATGAGCATGTGAGCTGGTGTTTCTTCCATCACACAATACTGCTCCACCACTTGAATGACCGCAGTACAGCAGTTCTAGCCAGAAATCTGCATTAGAATCCACAGGCGTACACACCACGCGTGGGAAGTCCAGTATAGCCATCACCTGCCTTTCAGGATACGTTTTAATCTGTTCAGGGGTCACAGCTAGGTTCGCCGTTGGCCACAAAACATCAAACTTCCACGACTTCACTACACTATCACCAGTTTCGACCACACTGACACCGCCAACCTCTCTTTTAACCTTATTTTCAGCTTCATGCTCAGCTAACTCTGTAGTATTATCATAATCTGGGAGATAAGTATCCTTCTCGGAGACTAATTCTAGATAGTATGTCCCTCCACGGGAAAAATATCCGCAGGGTATCGTCATGCGGTTTTCAAAATCTAGCGCTAGAGGCATGGTGGCAAGAAGTGCCCGGCCATCGTCGTCTTCTCGAGCGAGGCGGACGCGCAGGCCGGTGCCTGTGGCCCCATGGACTCGAATATGCACGTCTCCTCCTAAGGCGACAAGGGTTGGGGGGATCTCCACCCATACTTGGTTGAGGTCGACGCGGTCTTCACTCACGTATGGATTTACGAAGATAGCGCTGCCTGCGAACAAAATTTACCATTCATTTATAATACTCACTTATATTTCTAAAAAACTTAATATAAGATTGTAAATAATCATGTCCAGGTAGTATCTTAGAGATCCTGGAGGTATTTAAGTATCATAAATTGTATTAATTGTAAGTACAAAATTAAGTGCAAAAAATATCTCTTTTAATGGCTGAATTTTATGGAAGAATATAAACGTGTTTAATTATTTTTATACTACATATTAAATATAACTGAAAGACTTGTTGAGACTTTAGGTACCTACTACTTTTTCGTGCGGTAATCACTACTGATACGCCCCCCGGAACGCGTCCGTTATATTGGACTCGAGCCGAGCGAAAACCGTTTGCCATCTAAACTGTTAAATGCCTGGGTATAAGGTAGCCCAGTTAGGTATTTAGTTTGTACCCCGGCTGACCCAGGGCCATCTACAGTGTCGAGATGGCTCGCTCGCGAAACTTTAGGTACCTATCTACTGTATAATATTTCAATGTAAAATGTAAATGATTTCAAGTTATTTACTGTATTTCATTTCAAATTTGACTTCTATATTCACTTACATTTTATCAAGAAAATGGTGTCATTTTGAAACAAATCTTCAACTTTAAATGCGATAAATATTTTAAAATAAGTAACAAATATAACGACAAGTACCTTCCACTCCAAATAACGCTTTCAAATAAAGTTATTTAAAATAAGTTCAATGAAATCTCTAGCACAGTTACAAAGGCTTTCATAATATTGCCTTTCTCGGAATTATTTTATAAGCTTTTTCTGTCTTTGCTTTTAGTCACAGAAACTAGCTGTGCATTCGGTTAATAGAATATCGTGCCATTAATAAAATGCTTATATTCAAACAGGCTGGTATTGCTAAAATTAAATTTCAATAATATTTTTATGAATATTTAAAGTTTTATACGTTTTTGGATTAAGAAAAAAAGCGAAAACGATGCGGGCGAGCACACATGTAGTGTATTTGAGCTAGTCACAGTGTAATTTTCGACAGATATGTAGCTTTATTTTATTATGTTATTAAAAACATGAAAAAATAGTATTATAAAATTTATAATAATATTTTTTCATGTTTTATGCGCTACTGTTATAATGGGCACAGTAGTAGGTACATCTGATTACGTTGGTATATTAGGTATTACATATACTTTTTTTTTTACCTGCGTGAAATCCCCATGGATACCCCTCCCCCCTTCGGAGCCGAACGGGGAGGTTATGTCGGACTCGAACCGACTAAACCGCACGCCGTCTGTGGGTTTATGTGCTAGGACGAAGGTGAGGTTGTCTCGTGACATATCCCTCGCACCCCGGCTGACCCAGGGCCATTCCTCTCGGTCTGGCCCTCCTCGGGAGGGGGAAACCACGCGGTCCCCGACTCGCCCCCGGTATGGGGCCGCCGTGGCCTGCTTCTGCTAGGGTAACGAGCGGCTCCACCCGTCACCCTCAGGCCCGCGCTCATGGGAGGCGGAGGTCGGTTTGCGCCCTCCGACGCCCGAGCCGCCTTCGAACGCGGCCAGCGATGTCCGCGAGTCTTTCTCGCTCGCTGCGCCGCGCCCGCTCTGCTGTCTCCTTCACGAGCATGACCTGCTCGCAGAAGGAGGCGCTGGCCGCCCACGCATCCGCGCAGCGGACCTTCGCCGCGAGCAGGGTGGAGTGAGCGTGTGCAGCCCCGAGTCCACGCTCGCGTCGCAGTGATGCTCGCGTCGCAGTGATAGGTATTATATATCTAGGATATTGGGTATTAGTTAAGCGTATTTTTTTAATAATATTTAATATAAGTACCTAACTATCCTTGATTAGCGAATATTTAAAAAAATACCCGCCTCGGTAGTAATTTAAAGCTTTGCCTTTATAAGGTAAAGCGTCCTTTAAAATACTTAAACCTAAAACGCTCATTAAGCGTTGTGTCGTCCTATCTACTTGAAAATTTGCATATATTTTATCATTAAATGCAAATGTCGGATAACACGGCGCGTGTAGCGCTCGTGTGATATTAAGTTTGCAAGTGTTTCATTACTACTCCTTTCTCTAACGAATGTGATTAAAATGAAGCTAAATACTGAAAACACTTCTAAATCTTCTGCTTCTATAAGTTCAGCTCTATTTACCGTCTTAGACAAGTGACAATTTGTTAGTTGAATATTATAAAGTGTCAATACCATACGTTCATTATTCTATTCTATTTTATTTAGCTAACAAATGGTGCTACTTATCTAGACAGGCTGAGACTGTTACCTTATATATATACTAGGAGAGCCAGACCGAGAGGAATGGCCCTGGGTCAGCCGGGGCGCGAGGGATATGTCGCGAGACAACCTCACCTTCGGCCTAGCACAACGATCCACAGACGGCGTGCGGTTTAGTCAGTTCGAGTCCGACATCCGGAGCCGGAGGGGGAGGTATCCGTGAGCATTTCCCGCACGTAAAAAAAACCATATATATATATACTTGTAATATGGTTTGGTTATGTTTTGGTGTATATTACATTATACTACGAACCTTAGGGGCCTTAGCCCCTAAGGTTCGTAGTAATTAATGCTTGCATTAAGGCAGGTGGAACTGTGTGACACAAGTATTTAGTTATAACGCGACATAACTTTAAGGTAATCTACAACACAGAACCATACTATTGATTTTTCTGTACTATCCTGTTCAGTGTTCATCCTGAGGTTACCTGGAAGGATCGCCGCTGACGATAAGGCCGCCCACTGTACATGCAACTTTATACTTCTTACTATACTATTATATTGCCTTTTGGTATACAATAAAGAAAGATCTATCTATCTATCTACCTGGTAGACTGCTAATTTTCAGTTGAATTTTATAGCATTGTCCTTGCTTTGACATTATTTGCGTAAAATTCCAATTCCCTATAACAAGAAGACAGGTATGCCCTCGGGTAATAAAACTTTCACGTATAAAGCTTTCTCGTTTCATCGTAAATATATGTGTAGTTTTAGACGAAGGATTGCAATGGGTCCCAGACCATATTGGCCAAAAGGGGAACAAGAAAGCTGACCGTATTGCTAAACTGGCAGCACCAGATTACTGGAAATTGAAGCGTAAATGTAAAAAAAACTGTGTTTTGATGAAGGGAATGAGAATTTTGAAATTGAATCTATAGATAAGGGCCTATGGTATAAGACCATACAGAGTAATCCTTTGTGCACCCTGGTTCGATGATTTTGGATTACCTAGAAATTATGTAAGGGTAGCACTAAGAGTCAGAAAGGACAAAGTTTGCATACTTAATGAAGAAAACGTATTCCCCCAATTGTATTGTCTGCAGACATACAACATTTGCTGATGGAATGTGTCCGGAATAAAGATGAACGCGATTTGTTGCTGAACGAACTTAATCTAAATAAACAGGATATAGGTCTCATTCAGTCGATCTTAGCAAGACCAAAATCAGAGGAGGGTGTGAAGCTATGTCGTTTGGCTCTGGTGGTTCAGCAGTGAATTGATTCAGTTCATATGTGTTATGTTACGTATTTTTTTAATTCATTTATATTATGTAATGTATGTATCATGTTTAAAAGTACGATAGGGTTTAAAAACCATCAATTGAAATAAATATTAAAAGAAAATGATATGTAGGGTATTCGATATGTGCTCTGTATTAATAAAACAATGAGAAATATTTTTATTTTTTTGACCCAATTCTTGTACATCAATCAGCTAATATACCGACACTGTCTTGCTGGTCATGTTGGCTTCAGCCCTAATGGTATCGGTGGAGTTCCATACATCATACGAATGAGAATTTCCTATCGGCTTTAATATCAATAGATAATTTATATATGATGTAGCATAAAAACGAGAACACGGCACTGTAATAATAAAGTCGCTTCAAGTTTATCTTAAAATTAGTTATGTAAATAACAAATCTCCAGAAATCACCACTCTTTTCGCGTAAATATTCACCTGTACTGTGAAATTCTTAGTAGGTACTAAACATGATACCCTCAGCGCCACCTTAACAACCTCGTAACCTCAGAAACGTTATTCAAGCCGCATTTCCCGGGAGGCGTCTTCGATGTATAGCAAAATTATTTGACTCACAAATCTTTGTTTATCAACGCAGACACCAAGGTGAAATCGAAATAGTAACGATATGACTGACACTTAATTGCGTAGCAAAAAAAAAATCTAAATCTATGAGCCAAACTATGGTTGATGGAATGTAGGTTACTTGAATAGGCTACTTTTACGCCATAAGCGGCAAAATATGAAGAAAAATAGCATCATGTCATTTCTTATACCATAACAATAATATTAATACCTCATTTTAATGAACGTGAAAAATTGATATTCAAACCAAATAATTCGTGTAGTTTTGAAAGTTGGTACAATTAATATTTCAGGTACTCAGATGAACATACTAAAACTCCCTGAAGATAGGACCTAAGCCGAAGGTGGAGGAGGGTGGGAAAGGTCCCATTTTCAGGTTTTTGCTTGTAAGTTAAAAACTATTATTAAACAGTACTGTACCGTTATTCGAAGCTTATTATATATGAGAGTAGCGTTCATTTCCTTTCGACTTGTTGCGCACTTCCGCCTGCGTGTCAAACGCCCTCATCGGCCCATCACGGGCTTTCGTGCCCTTTTTTAGTTCTCTCTAGCGCCACCAGAGGCAGTGAGTTGCATAACTCAGCTTGTCTTTTCATTGGCGTTTTAATTTCCGCCCGAGGCGGTCATAAAGAGCATCACACGTGCGGAGAACCGTCTCAAGTACTAGTTGCGCGCTGCCACGTGCAGTTTAAAATATTTTTATCAAAAATCATCAGCATTTTTGTTAAAATCGACAAAATCGTAAGTGAACTTAAACAAGCGATCAGCAAAATCGTAAGTGAATTTAAATAAGCGATCAACAAAATCGTAAGTACTCTAAAGTTATTTAAGATTGTAGTACAAAATTATTTAGACCTATCATTAATAAATGTTTTTCTAATTACTTAAACGGTCACAGACTGCCCCACCTACCCTCGTCTTTAATAACATACGAGGTTTTTTAATAAGATATTTCTAACGGAATTTTTCCGTTAGAATTGTGAGTTTAAGGATGAATGACGATACGCCTGCGTGTCTGAATCCGAGTGGAACGTCGTCGAAGCAGGAAAAGCGTGATCGGACCGGATCTAAGCGTAAAAAGAGGAGGGTATCAAGATCGAGCTCCTCCAGTAGTTCATCGTCTTCCTCCAGCGACAGCTCCTCGTCATCCTCAAGTGATGGCCGTAAGAAATCAAAGAAACGCAAGCGTAAGCTCCGCCAAAATCGTAAGTTGAACCAACTTATTAATGTAGTACAAGAAATTCAAAATAAAATGGCACAGACTGCTAATGTCGAAGCACCTCATTATAATTGCAACGATGAATCTTTGGTTGATCACAATTTTAGTGGAGATCTTTTTGGGTCTGAGGTGGATTCGCTACACGCTGGTGACATTGAGCCTATAGGTGACGGGAGTGCCACAGCGCCTGATTTTAATCTAACGCTCAACACTAAAATTAAGGAACCGTCCATCCCACAAGCATCTGATAAAGCCCTTCAGGAGCTGAAAGATTTACAGCGTTTGGGCAATGCTGATTGGTCTAACGTACGTTATTCCGACGTGCAAAAACTATATCTGCGCACGCCAGGCTTTACAAATTTAGATCCCAATGAGGAAGTTAGACGGTACGATAGTTCCAAACACACACTAAAGATGGAGCAGTCATTCGCTAGTATTACCTTTGCGTTATTAAGACAGCGTGAAGCTCTTGAAAATGATATGAAAAACTTCTTGTCCTGGGCTCAATCGACAAATGAATTGATTTTTGCAAACATTCAAGCAAAAATTAACGAGATCTTTTCAGGTGGAGATTATAACAAAATTTCAGGAGATGCATTGCAGTTGGTATGTGGCCACCGCGCTGAGCTTATACAGCACAGAAGAGAGAGCGTCCTCTCATCAGTGAAGGACCCTGTACATAAATCCATTCTAAGGAAAATAC
Organism: Eilema caniola; assembly: GCA_949126895.1. NCBI lineage: Eukaryota > Metazoa > Arthropoda > Insecta > Lepidoptera > Erebidae > Eilema > Eilema caniola. Next base: position 14,299,972 of record OX421474.1, read on the forward strand.
CACCGTCGTGTTCCACACTTTTTGAATCCGATAAATTTAGCTCGGCCTTGGAGAAAGCGGGCGGCGTAAATAAAGTTTTTTGGCCAAAAGAAAAGGATCGCTTTCCTGCACCGCAGAACGATCCAAGCAGGTCTGCTCAGCCCCTTTTTAAAAAATCTGGGAACTACAATTTGCAACAACAACAACGTGTGCGCTTTCAGCCCAAACAAAATGCAGCCTCCGGCTCCTCATATGGTAAAAGGGGAAAACAGCAGCAGGGAAGGGCTGAACCTGCACGGAAAAGACCTCGGACAAGCTCCCCCTCTTCCCACCGGGAGAGGAGAGATCAAAGCAAGAGGAAGTACTGACTATCCACATACTTTTCGAGCCGGACGATTACACCAGTTTTACAATCTGTGGGAGAGTCTGGGGGCGCCGCCCTACATTCTCAAAATAATATCGGGTTACCGTATTCCGTTCAAAATAAAACCACCTTTACGGATGCCAAACTATGCACTCCAAATGAAATGTTCACCAGAAATGGAGCAAGCAATTACCAAAATGCTGTCGCAAGGCATATTAGAGGAAGCGGTACACTCTCCCAGTTTTATCTCAACGATTTTTCTCCGGCCAAAAATCGACGGCACCTTAAGACCGATATTCAACCTAAGAAACTTAAATCTTTTTCTACGCACGGACAGATTCCGGTTGGTAAATGTTCATCAAGTTCCAGATTTCCTCCAGGCATACGACTGGATGGTGAAAATCGACTTGCATCAAGCATACTTCCATGTACCAGTTGCAAAATGCCACAGACGATTCCTAAGGCTGATTTACGACGGGAAACTACTCGAGATGACCTGCCTGCCCTTCGGGCTCAGCACAGCACCGAAAATCTTCGCGTCCATAACAAACTGGATAGCGAGTTGTCTGAGAATGCGTGGGATCCGAGTTCTTGTTTACCTCGACGACTTCTTCTTGGCAAATCAAGACCCAGTCAAACTCCAAGATCATGTAAACATCACAACACAGTTGCTAACAAACCTGGGCTGGGTGATAAACACAGAGAAGTCGACGTTCTCACCACAAAGTACCCTAGAGTTCTTAGGAGTGATATGGGATCCCTGGCAGAATCACAAATACCTACCAGAACGACTATCGTCAAAACTGCTGTCTCTCATCGTAAGAATGAAAGACAAAAGCAAGACAACTTTAAAAGATCTGCAAACACTACTAGGTCTCATGAACTTTGCCAGCTTCGTTGTCAAGAGAGGTCGTCTTCAACACCGTGCTTTACAAGCGCTGACCAACCGCCTTATAAAACAAGAATCCCCAGCGGCAGTTGCCTTACCTGCATCTTGCATAGAAGAGATGAAATGGTGGCAACACAATGTAAGAACCAAGTCGCTAATTCACAGTCCTCAGCCATCGCACTACCTAACGACAGACGCAAGCGACGAAGGATGGGGAGCGGTCATAGACAATGCCACCCTTCAAGGAACTTGGACTCCTGCTCAGCAAAATCTCCACTGCAACCAAAAGGAGATGATAGCAATATTAAACGTACTGCAGCAGAAAGGTCGGTCACTGGCATCGAGTACCGTACTGATCCAGAGCGACAATCGAACTGTAGTGGCATATCTAAGAAACGAGGGCGGCACCAGATCGTCAGCACTTACCCGCCTGACAATAGAAGTTTTCGCTATCCTAGATCAGCACAATATCCACATGACAATCCATTATGTTCCAGGCAAATACAACACCCTGGCGGACCAGCTGTCTCGAAACAAGCCTTACTCGGAATGGCACCTACTACCGAAGTTGACCGAAATAGTTTTCAGGAAATGGGGAGTTCCTACAATCGACCTGTTTGCGTCACAACAAGCCCACGTGGTCTCGAACTACTGCACACTGGACAGGAGGGATCAGAAAGCAATTCTTTGCGATGCCCTGAGCCTGAAATGGAATTTCCCGATTGCGTGGGTGTTCCCTCCTCCGCACCTGATTCCGAAAGTATTAGCTCTCCTGAACGAGGCCAGGGGCGTCTACTTAGTGGTAGCTCCGCGTTGGAAAAACGCGTACTGGAGACCAGACCTCAAGAGCCGAGCGATGAACCCACCATTCACAATCAGGAACTTAGAAAAAGTCCTTATAGACGTATCGACCGGTCGCCCGCCGCCACAAGTAGCAGAGATGACGTTGGAGATATGGAGATGTGGGGGTGGCAAAGGCAGATAAAAGGCTGGTCAAAGGAGCAGATTGCTCTTCTAAGATCAAGCTGGCGTAAATCAACTCTTAAAACGTACAAACCTGCATGGTCTCGTTGGCTGTCCTGGGCGAAGCAGCAAAATGTAGACCCTTTCAATCCTAAGGGCTCTCACCTTGCAAAATTTCTCGCTGACCTACACCAAAAAGAAGGATTATCATTAAGCACTATTTTAGTGCATAAATCCGTAGTTGCTACCTTTGCAAACCCATTTAATCAAGAAAATCTAAGTTCAAATATTCTTGTCAAACAAATTTTAAAATCGATAGCTTTAGCTAAGCCCAAGCCAGTAAAAGCTCCTATATGGGACATAGATATTATAATTAAGTATTTAGAGTCGAGAGATCCCAACACGACGAGTTTGTTCGAAACCTCTAAATGTACTGCTACACTCTTGCTGCTTTGCTCGGGAAGACGCGTCCACGATCTGACCTTACTCAGCGTATCTGCAGATCATTTTATAGTGGAAGTCAGTTCTATTATTTTAAAACCTATATTCGGATCTAAGACGGACACCATCCAGCATCAACAGTCGGCTTGGAAGATTTTGTCAAATTCCGGTAACCTTTCAATTTGTCCAGTACATTGGGTGAAACATTTAATTAAATTATCAGAATTGCGGCGAGAGGAAGCTAAAGCAGACAATTTGTTCCTCACGGTCACGGGGAGGCCAAGACCGGCGTCTCGGACTATTATTGGCGGTTGGATAAAGAAATTATTAAATGAAGCTGGTATAGAGGCTACAGCGGGAAGTATTCGCTCTGCGGTAGCTTCAAAAAGATGGGTTGAGAATTGTCAACTTGACGATATCCTGGCTAAGGCGAATTGGAAATCGGCCAACACTTTCACAAAATTTTACAGGAGAGAAATCCAAGTAACTCCTAGCAACTCTACATCTAATAGCATTTCTTCTAAATTTGTCCCAATAAATGATTAGTATTGATCTAAAGCGCGCCACTAAGCCTATTGTTAATTTATTACTTATTATGTTGATTGTCCTCAAATGCCTTGGAACATATGCTTCTGCTTTTGGGCTGATTAAATAAAATAAAACTTGTGCAAATTCTGTCTTTATTACTTTATAAAACACATATAAGTATTTAAAGTGCTAAAGGCTTCGCCAAAAGTCACATTGGCGTTCTCTAGCTTCACCAGGCGATAATAAACACATCTCTCATATATAATAAGCTTCGAATAACGGTACAGTACTGTTTAATAGAGACGTTTTACCTGAAAATAAAACGTTTATTAAACATACTTACCTTATTCGAAGCTTACATTTTATTGCTGCCTGGTCTCAATAAACGCAATGAAAAGACAAGCTGAGTTATGCAACTCACTGCCTCTGGTGGCGCTAGAGAGAACTAAAAAAGGGCACGAAAGCCCGTGATGGGCCGATGAGGGCGTTTGACACGCAGGCGGAAGTGCGCAACAAGTCGAAAGGAAATGAACGCTACTCTCATATATAATAAGCTTCGAATAAGGTAAGTATGTTTAATAAACGTTTTATTTTCAGGTAAAACGTCTCTAATAATATCACTTCAGTTACCTACTTCTATATTATTATTATTATTTTTCTACCTACATTTAATTTCTTATAGGTTATTACTATTGATTCTTTGATAATAGTTTTCAATATACAAGAAAAACAAAAGCAATAAAAAAGTGACCTCTCCACCTATCCCACTGCCAGATCGTGTCCCACCCTCGGGGACTTTTAGTATGTTCATCTTGGCATCTTAATGAATAACTGTACCAACTTTCAAAACCAAGAAATATTAGGTCTGATTTCTTTAATCTTTCCACGCTATAAGCGAATGATTTGATTTGAATACTATTTACTACTAGGTATAATACTCGTGACTTTGTATGCCCATACCACAGAATAAATAATATATTTATACAGTGCCCATACTTTCTTCCTCTAGAAAGTAGGTACTGTACCATAGGAATAAAAGTAGATTATACAGATATTTTATTCATAAATTTATTTTGCAAATGTACATGTTTACTACAAAAGTATACCACAGAAACAAAATGTTTTAAAATGTTTATCCATATTCTAGAACTGAATTTACGAGCTATGTCCAGTTTGAGTCTAAAAATGACCTGAATATATTTACCTGAATATTATTGATTCGTGATTATTATTACTTCCTTAACTACTTCTATTGTATCAACCAATGTCACTATATTAACAAAGTTTTTCGGAAAGGTAGCTATCAAGGCCAGTGCCCCCAGACGGGGCGGGACAGACACATTAATTGAGTCTGAGACAACCAGTACTGCCTGGTACATGCAATGGGCCGATAGACCTACTTTGGGGAACTAATTGAATCGCAATAAAATAAATAAATGGAGTACTTTGTTTTACTGCTTTTTATAACAGTTGCGCGATTAATTTTGGCTTTTATTTGGCGCATTAGACTGACGAACACATTTTTTCAGTATATCTTTCCCCTAATATACGATAAACATCTGGAATTCTTTGAGAATATTGTAGATAACTATGCCTTATTATAACCGGAAAAGTATCTGTCCTTTTGTGATACAGAAAAGTCTTAGAGATATTTGGTTATATCTAAACGTTACAATAAATACCAGAGTGTACTTAATAAAACTACAAATTATAGGATGACTTAAATATTTCACAAACATTTTGATTGTAAAGAATTCATAGGTCAGAAGTTAAATGCTTGATTCGCCTAGCTGCGGCAAAAGGACAAAAAATCTTTGCCACACTTTTGGTGCCACACAATGGCCAGTTACAACGTGTGCTTTTATAAAACAACAGTATTACAAACAAACTGAGCAAATAAATAATAACTGGTTTTACTATCGTGTAGTAGAATCATCTATTAACAAAATAAATTCTAGCAAAATTTGTGTAATATGACAATAAATAATAAATTATTTGAAACACTATAACATTCAACTGTTACCCGCCGTAAACTTTCAGCAGTATCAAAACGAATCCTAAATTTTTCAGAACCCATTTTCCAGAAACATGGATTAAACATAATGTAACGGACCATCTGTTCCCTAAACCCAATTTCCAGGCAAGGCACGTTATCCAGGCAACACGCAAAGTTTCATGGCTACCTTTACGTGATTACTTTGAGCGGCCGGTTTTATGAATGCCATTACATTAAAAGAATCAACACTTCAAACTTTTCGTTTGAAGAGCGCTTCAATAAAATTCGTATTTTAGATTTTATATAAATTGCTTTATACACATTTTGATAACAACGGCTTCTGTAGCGTAACGGTAGAACGTTCGACTAACAAGCAGGGGGCGCGGATTTGTTTCCCACTCTGTGCAAATATTTGTGCATGTGTGCATGAATATGTACAGTCGACAAAGGGGATGCGGTTGCACTTTTTCATGTAAAGTTGCAAATGTAAAATGCAATCATAATCTTCTTTGTTGACTGTACATTTGCATTGATCTGAGTGTCTCTATATATATTATTGTTATCATCTATCTAAGTTCATTTATGTTCATCTGAATTCTAGATCCCATTACATAAGATAGATAGCGCTGCGCTGTGTAGAATGTCGTACTTATTTGTATGATTTGAGATTTACATGGTCATTTACATTAATAGTAAAACGCTCGCCAGAGTATTTGCCATGTTTTTTTAGGTTTATTGAGTATCCGATATTTTGGCGCTGTTGCAATTGCCCCTTAAATGTATTTTTTTTCTGCATCCAAATGTTCCTCGTCACATAGGTTATATGCGCGCTCAATAAATGACGTCACCAAGGAGTTCAGCTGACGCGGCTGATGATGCGAGTCGGCGTGCAGATATCAGTCAGTACGAGTGGGCTTCCTGTATATCGTGTGACCAAGAGATCTCCATTCTCTGGAACCTTAACCTTGACGTCACGAAAGGCTAAGCTTCTTTCCCTTTCCATCTCGTAGGTAAACTGGATCTTTCTGTGAACGCTATTTAAGTGTGCCAGGTAGCACTTTACAACACTTTCGTCACCCTCCTGTATACAAAAGATTTCATCGACATACCTCTTTCACACTTTAACATTCTGAGGGGCAGTAGCAATGGCCGTGTTCTCAAAGTGCTCCATCCAGAGGTTGCCATTTGTTGCCAATTACCATTGGTGCCATGGGACTGCTAATTGCCACGTCGTCAATCTGAAGGTAGTAGTCGCCTTGGTATACGAAGTAATTCGTGACTATACATTGCTGCACGAGGTCGTCATATTTCACAGCAATGTTGTTATCCCTAATAACGCCTCTGATGATGTCTATGCGATCAACAATGGGCACATTCTTGACAGAACGCAACTATATACACAGAATGGTGAGAGGCAAATGAAATCAAAAAGTAAAAAATCTTCAACCGGGAAAATGGGTTATTGTCTGCCTAATAACAACGAACTCGGCTGTCATCAGCTGTCATGGCGCTAGCAGCAGCGCCGAAATATCGTATACTCAATAAACCTAAAAACATGGTATATATCCGGGCAAGTGTTTTACTATTGCTAGAATACTTATTTATTTATTTTGGTAACAAGGCCCCTCGCAGTATTTCGAGTACACGACATATTGGATTTTTTTTTCAAAAATATGCCAATATGTACAGTACCCGGAGTACTACCAGGGGCCTTTGGCTTGGGAGCGTTCTCCTTACACCCGATATGTAATTAAAAACATACCTGCGATAAGAGCAAGCCGCAGCAGCGCGGCGAGCGGCACGTGGCGCATTCTGTGTCACCTCCCCATCAATCTGCGGCTGCACGTACCAGCTTCTCTAGAACAAAAGAATATTACATAGAAAAATAAAATACCTAAATGTTATTATTACTAAATAATCTTAATCTACACTAACTAACACGCGTGAACTTAATAAAAAAATGGTGAAGAGTTTGCTTGTTAAATTGAAAATAATATTCGAATTCGAACCCTTCCTGAAATTAGCACTCTCAGGATCGAATTGAAATAATATTTTCGTATTGAATAGTTCATTTATCGAGAAAGGTCGCTTCCACCCAAGGGTGCAAGTCAGTAATCAATCATAAAATGTCAACAAATCCGTCAGTCTCCTATACTTCTGAAAATTTACTTTAGTAACAATATATCTCATAATATATATAAATCTCGTGTCACAATGTTTGTCCTCAATGGACTCCTAAACCACTTAACCGATTATAATAAAATTCGCACACCATGTGCAGTTCGATCCAACTTGAGAGATAGGATAGTTTAAATCTCAAATTATAGTCCGATTCGCGATAACCGACATCCACGCGGGCGGAGCCGCGGGCGACAGCTAGTTTATATATATATTTTTGATATAGGTGCTAATGGTTTAAGAGGTGAGGCCGACTAGATTAAGATAATTCACAATAACGTAAATATACCGTAAATATAATATACGTAGATATTGTGGTTCAATGATCACGAATTGGTATTTTCGATAAAAGACACCTCATTATGAAGTGCAATGGTCCGATTCAATGGTTAAACTGATATAGTTCAATTCATACATTCGCTAAGCCAATTACCGTAAGATTTACCGCTTTGTATCATGAAAGGTTATAAAAGATAAGCCCATAAATCGAACTCAATCCAATTGGAGTTTTTAGTTGGAACCATTCCACCACGACATTATTTCACTATGGCTTAGTTGCAAATAGTGTTGCTTTGTGTCTTATTTTTCTTGGGAACTTTTCTGAATCCCTCTTTGTTATTTGCTTTTTCAGTTTCATGTCTCCTCTGGTGAGAGGGACATTAATAGTTTTTTCGTGCGTTGAGGGTTGGCTTGTTTTTAATGTAACAATTGTATCGTAACGCAGTACTACTTTTTATCCTGCCTCGCGCTCTTGTTGATGTTTTTACTGTATTTTTTCTTTTTTGTAGCACGCTATGAGGAAACTTATCTATTAGGTAGATGCCAAAGGCTCTCAGTGTCTTTTCCTTTTTTAGGATTTAAATTTTTCTGCCAAAGTTGTAACTGTTACCACCACTGGCACCGGTCTTAATTTATCTGCGTATCGTTTGCCCATTCTAAATACATTTTCAATTGCCCACTTTCGGCGAGGTATTTTCATTCTTCTGTTTAATACTTCCATGACTAAAAACACTAAACTTTCATAGCCCCTTTCTTATTCTTCGAATACGATCGTAAATTTCAATTTTTCTCTGTTGTTGTACAATTGTTTTTTGTAACTGATTTGTTTTTGGCCCAATATGGCTATATTTTGCATCTAAATTGTTGTTTTTAAATTCTTTGATATTCTGTACCATATGTTCCGTATCTTGTATCTGTTTTGTTAAATTTTCTTGTATTCTATTTTTTAACATTCTTGGTAGGTACATCTTTCATTGTTAACTACCAACTAGTGACCTCTTTTGATATTAGGTGTATACATTTTGCGCGAGAGTTTGTTTCACTAATTGCACTACTCACTACTAGATGGCGTTTTTGTAAGAATTTCTACAATAATGATTATTTGTTTTAAGATAAGATAAGATAAATCTTTATTGTACACCAATAAATTATAGTACATGTACGGACAACATTATGAAAAATGTACAAATGGCGGCCTTATCGCACGGTTGCCTGGAAGAGATCGCACAAGCGATGTCTTCCAGGCAACCTTTGGATGGACATGTTTTAATTATCTTAACAATAATAACTTTTGGGCAGTTATTAATGTAGTCACAAACTTAAAAATATATACACATACACACATATATACATATATAATCCAGTAGTAATTTACATAAACCTAAGTACATACTGACATTCAATTTTTCTATTTTTTTACATAAATGTACACATACATATCGCTACTCCCACCGAATAATATCGTTATGGATAAATTGAAATTTTACAGGAGCGGTAAAACAGTGTTATTTTACGATTATGTTAAATATCATAGAACCTATCTAAATGATTTATACATCAAACGAAAGCTATTTTTTATAGAATCATTGTAAGTAAACTTATTTATTTTATATTATATCAAAATCGAGATAATAATTAAAATGTAATTTACTGGATAAGCCAGGCAAAGCATTGTCTCGCAAAACAACGTTACGATATTATTCGCGTTAAAGCAAAAGGACATCGTGCACAATAATAGCATATTATAATGTTATTCGTTAAACCAAGTCAATCAAATGTAACCGGTAATAGGGTTTAGCTGGGTTTATCGGCAATATAATGCATATTATTTACTAGAGTATTGTTTCAATACTATTTTTATTCTTTATGTAAAATTAATTAACAAGATTACAAATCACAATACAACCATGGCTTAGTGATTTAAAAACACTGTGTTTTCATTAAATCAAAAGACATTACAAATAACATACATACATATATACATAAAATCACGCCTGTTTCCCATAGGGGTAGGCAGAGATCACGGATCTCCATTTGCCACGATCCTGACATACTACTCTCGCTTCATTCACTCTCATTACATTCTTCCTGCATGCTCGTCGGTTTAGGGTACTCCTGACCTGCCCCTTTTCTAAAACAGCCCCGATTTGATCCAGGCATGTGCGCCTAAGTCTTCCCCTTTGTCGGTACCATCCACACTCGCCTCATACACCTGTTTCGTTAGACTTCTTTCATTCATTCTCATCTCACATGACCGAACCATCTTAACATTCCTCTCTCCACGTCGCTCTCTTATCACGCTACTTCTCACTCTATTTCTCAAAGTCAATCATTTCTACTGCATTCACTCTACCCTAAGGCTTTTTTGCCACAACCAACTTTTGCTACCATAAATAAGAGTTGGCACTAATACTCCTCCATATACAGCCAGTCGTGCCTTTTCGGATACTTTCCGGCCGGTCATAAAGTTGTGTGGTGCCCCATTCACTCTATTTTCAGCTGTCTCTCTCCTTTCAACATGTTCTTCATGCTTTCCATCTCTCGTAAACAATGTTCCCAAATATATGAACTCATTCACTTGTTCCACACTTTCTCCATCTATACAAATGCTACAATCTGTCACGCTTTCATCTCTTTCAAAAACCATAACTCTTGTCTTACTAACATTCACTTTCATTCCTTTCTTCTCATAAACACCATCTCCTGCAACGCATCTGCCGATGGCGCAAGTAAAACCTGATCATCAGCATAGGCATTTGACGAGTAACTCTTTCAATCCTAAACCTCATTCTTTATCTTTCAAATCTTGCAAACAACTGTCCATGAATAAGTAAAACAGCCATGGTGACGCTACACATCCCTGTCTTACACCCTTTTGGATGCTTAACCATTCAGTGGATGACCCATGTATCCTCAGGCAAGCACTGGAGTCCTCATAGAGAGACTTCAGACTCGGATAAGGTTGCTGCTCACCTCATACATAGACAGTATCGACCAAAGATCATTTCTCATCACATTATCATAGGCCTTTTCCAAATCCACGAATGCGCAATAGACCTTTTGACTCTTGGCCAAAAATTTCTCGGCTATACTTCGCAAGGAAAAGACCTGATCTGTCCATTCCATTCGTTTTCTAAAACCCGCTTGTGCATCCCATATTTTCCCATCGGTTTCTATCGTAACTCTCTCAATCAGCACTTTCGCATACAGTTTGCCGACGATGCTGAGTTGGCTAATGCCCCTGTAGTTTTTGCAGTCCTGATCCGAGCCTTTTCCTTTGTAAAGTGGAACTATAATGGCAATACACCAATCATTTGGTACACGACCGTTAACCCAACACATGTTAAAAAGGCGGCGGCTCAACTGACTTGCTACGAGGCCATGTCCAGCCTTCAACATCTCGACTGTCACCTCATTATATCCCGCTGCTTTTCCAGCTTTCATACTTCTTGGTCAACCAACATGGTCATCCATCACCGAGGCTAGTGCATGAACACCATCCTCTCTTTCAAACAAAGTTTCAAAATAGTCCTGCCATCTTTTTAACACACACCTTTTACAATATTTCCATTCTGGTCTCTGATAGCGTTCAGCTCAGTGCTCTGCGTTTTTCCTCTGGCTGAACGGATGGACTTCCAAAAGTACTTAATGTTCGCCTGGAAATCCTCAGATAACCTTTCATCGAACACGTCTTTTTGTTCATCTTTCTTTCTGGCAATCATTCCTTTCACTACCCCTTTCAGTCTTCTATATTTATCTTTCGCTTCATCCACATCCTCATTCGTAGCTTTCTACATTCTCTCATTAGCTCTGACTGAAAGCCAGTCTATATCTCACATATCAACTTTTGCACTTCTTTATCTCACCATGCTTGCTTCACCTTTTGCACTTTACTTCTCTTACTTACGCCACATACTTGGGAAGTCACACTCACAATCTCATCTTTAAATTCCTTCCATAACTCTTCAATCTCACAAATACTGTCAATGTCATGAAACCTTTCAGTCAATTTGCTTTCATTCTCCTCTCTCACTTTATCTTCTCGCAAATTTTCTTTTATTCTTTCTAGAACACTTACGCTTATCCATTCACGGGCTAATTTACTCTGAGTAATTTAGTTTTCGGAATCATAATCATCATCAGAATCCGAAGCTGGTGAGTAGTCATTACAGCTTTTTAGTGAATTATAAAATGATTAAAGGTTATATTTAGTAGACAATGAGTAGGTTGTTGTTGCTGATTACAAGCTTAGTATAAAGATACCAAGCTTGTAATCAGCAACAACTACCTAGTGCTAGATAGGCTAGGTATAGACCTATTGTGGTACCTAGTGCTTTGATTAATAATAGTCTCCCCCTTGTACATCAACTACTATCTCCTAACATCATTCATCAGGAATTTAAAGTAAACAAACAGTGCGACTAGCCGGCGGGTGCCACGTACTCTGTAATGTTCTATCTCTTTCTTTATCATTAGAAAAAAGCAATGCTCCGCGTATTGCTAGTGATTCGCGGTAATAAATAATACAGGAATCGAACATTGAGTGTAAACAACGCCTCAGTAAATTTTTGTAATAGTTATTGCTATATATTTTTTTAAATCGTAACGACGGTAACCAGCAATACCATATTTTTCAAACAAACTAACTACAGGAATAGTATTGTAAGATTAATTTAGTACAACACGAGATTGCTGTTCTAACTCGAATAATATCGTTATATAAACTTATTGAAAATGTTGTTTCTAGTGCTACTCGCAATCGCAAGTAGAGATGTTATTCGCGTAAATAAGTATGTTAAACCTGTAACGGAATAATAGAACTATGGTTATTAAAAAATTGCTAGTTTCTAAAATAGTCATTGGAAAAATCTGAAAAAAAATTACAAGGTGTCTATGAGTGCGTACATGACGAGTATGTAATAAAACACAAAGTATCGTTACATCACATTACGATATTATTCGATGGGAGGAGCGATATGTTACTTATACACAAATATTCAATATACACACAGCAAGTGCATACCTACACAAGGCCACATGGCAAAGTCACAAGGAACTCAGATAATGTTCCTTAACCATTTTTTTGAAAGTGGCCAAGGATTGTGCGCGTCTAATGGTTACAGGTAAGGCATCCCACAACCTTACAGCCTGGACAGTGAAGGACTTGTCATAAAAAGTTATGGAATAGGAGGGCGTGGACAATTGCAATGTTACTGATGACCTCAAGGACTTCGAATGTGTGTCATTAAGGAAGACGAACCGTTCTTTTAAATAAGTAGGCGTACGGGAATTGAAGAGAATACTGTAAAGCATGGAAAGAATATGAGCATTCCGTCGAAGACGATTTGGGAACCACTTGAGCAAATTGCGAAACTGTGAAACGTGATCATATTTGCGAAGACCTAATATGAATATAATACAGAAATTTTGAAGGCACTTTAGCTTATCAAGTTGTTCCTCAGTGAGATTAAGATAGCTGACATCAGCATAGTCAAGTAGTGGAAGAAGTGATTCAGCAAGTGCAAGTTTAGTGGCTATTGGTATTAAGTTACGCAGTCTACGCATGGAACCTGCTGACGCAAACAACTTGCGGCTAACTTCTTGTATTTGTGGGTCCCAGGATAGTGTCTTATCTATCCGTATACCAAGATTTTTTACCTCACTACTTATTTCGATGGCGACACCGTTAAAAACTACGTCTGGTAATTGTGATCAGTCTATTCGGTTTATCATCCCGGATCTGCCCAGTACAATAACCTGAGTCTTAGATGGGTTTACTTCAAGTCCATATTGTTTACTCCACTTGCATACTTGTGTCAAATCTGCGTTTATAATAGAGATGGCAGCCGGCAATTCTTGTAAGGAGGCTTGTGCGTAGATTTGGAGATCGTCTGCGTAAAGGTGGTAGGAAGAACGTAATGACTTAGAGATGGAATTTATAAAAATTGAGAAAAGTAAAGGAGATAGCACGCCATCCTGTGGCACACCGACAGTTGTACTACACCAAGAAGAGAAGGAATCTTCAAAACGCACCCGCTGTCGGCGCCCAAACAGGTAACTATGAAACCAATCAATCACTGTTGGAGATATGGAAATCTACAGTATTGAACGCGTTGCTGAAATCAAGAAGGGAGAGTACTGTAAGATTTCCGTTCTCCATGCCAAACGTGATATCGTCAGTGACTTTTATCAGTGCGCTGACAGTGCTGTGCCCTGGTCGAAAACCTGACTGAAGGGGATTTAGAAGGCTGTTTTGTATGAGGTATTCGCTTAATTGGCCGTGTACGAGCCTTTCTAAGATCTTGGATAGAAAAGGTAGTTTGGAAATACTGCGATATTCGGAGGGGGATGAAGGATTGGATTTTTTAGGCAATGGAATAATTTGTGCCTGCTTCCAAGCATCAGGAAATACACATTTGTTCAGTGACTGGTTTAGAACAAGGCGAATAATCGGAAGAATTTGTTCCAGGATTGGCAGAACCATGTTTCGACTAATGCAGTCAATACCAACAGCATTGGAGTTTATTGACATTATGCACTCTTTAACACCACAATCAGATACTTGATCAAAAATGAACGGGGAGTAGTCAGGTGTTGGAAGTGATGAAAGATATTGCAAGGTATTATCTTTGATAATCCGATCATACTTAGACGAAGCTGAAAAATGTTTATTTAGTAAATCTATGTCAATTTGCTTAGGAATGGTATCTTGCCGTGACTTTCCAACTCCCAAGGTTCTCAGAAACTTCCAAATTTTAGATGGGTCGCCGTTCTCGCCCGAGTTATGGATATGTTGGCATTGTGCTTTCCTACACATCTTACCGTAGAGATTCCGTATTTCTATATATTTTTCACGGTTACTAGAAGTAGGCCGTGATTTATACTTAGTTTTAGCGGCCGTTTTTTTGATTTTTCTATGGCTCTTTTCTTTATTAGTGTGATTTCAGGTCATGTTTTACACTAATTTTGTGAAAACCTATTTGAGAGCACTTAATTTTCTTAAATTCTAAAGTACTGACCTTTCATTTGTTATAATAAATTTTCTTCGTCATACTTTTTTGTGAGAAACGGGTCTCTGTTGACGTCCAATATTGGCGTAGATTTTTGTATTTTTCTTTGCAACTAAAGAACTTTTGAGGTAAAAAACATTCACCAATTAAATTCGCAGTAAGCTTCGCACTTTTATTATAGTTTATACCCGTTTAAGTACTTAGAAGTATTTTAAAACACAAAAAATTCAGCAAGGGATTGCGTTAGACTAAACGCTTAACAGAAAAGCTACCAAGGGACAAAAAGGAAAAAAAAGGTAGATCATATAAAAGATGTAAAGATATATTCAGCCAAAAATGAGGGTTCGAATGGATGCAAATGGCTCGCGACAGAGAAGCGTGGTAAGGTTTAGGTGAAGCCTACGCCGTAGAGGCGACTACTACCGTTATTAAATGTAATTTTATAGTTAATTGAAATCGGAAAAATATTGAATCGGTCTAGGAATGAATTTAATTTTAACATTTTGCATATAGATAGTAGGACCACGGCGGCGGCGCGCACCGTAGGACGATGCGCGCCTCCCCACACCGGGGTTGAGTCGGGGACCGCGTGGTGGACCCTTCCCGAGGAGGGCCAGACCGAGAGGGATGGCCCTGGGTCAGCCGGGGTGCGAGGGATATGTCGCATGACAACCTCACCTTCGGCCTAGCACTACGACCCAGAGACGGCGTGCGGTTTAGTCGGTTCGAGTCCGACATAACCTCCCCCTCCGGCTCCGAAGGGGTGGGTATCCGTGGGGATTTCCCGCACGTAAAAAAAAAAAAAATAGATAGTAGGAAATAAAGGCTAATTTGTTTATTCTTTTTTAGTTGTAAATAATGAGTGACTGACAAATGTTCGAGGTTATCTAAAAGCAAGGGCGCAAATAATTATTTTCTTCTAGCTTAAATGGTATTGCAACGAAATTTCTTAGTTAAAATATTTTAGATTTACTTTTAGAATATCATAGTTTGGTCGATATCTGTTATTTGAGGTAAGCAAAGATCAATGTATGAATTTTGATTTTATTATAATTATATGCCTGTAAACTTAATGTACCATCATATTTGTATATAATATGTTTATCGAAGTGAAAACTTTAAACGAATTGGGCAGTTGCCATAGAAAAAAAAATGGGTGAAGTGGAATCATGGAACTCACGTCATCGCCAGCGTCACGCAGGACACGCTGACGTCACAACGATACAATTCACAAGTAACTTAGTTAACTTAAATTATATACGGCCAGTAGTACTTATTTCACCGATTGTAACAGTTCACACGTGACACCTCTTTGAAGTGTACAGTCAGCGTCAGAAATATCCTCACTACAAAGGCTCAAAATGATCTTAAAACTTGACATATGTGTAACGTAACGTCATAAACATTAACAAAAAAGTGTCAAGTCCATACATTATAAGTATATATTATTATATTACCGATTGTGTCACTTGTCTATGAGGCAGGCGTTTGACATTATCATAAACAAAATCGTGTGTAATATGCTACGACAAGCACGACTCGACTACCTATAAAATACTTATGTCACTGACTGCCACGCTCTTATTCAAAAGACTTTATTTACTGATTGTACTGTACGCGTCTGTGTACGTTTATAGATCTAACGAAATCCCGGAATCGTCCCTGGGAATACCGACTAGGTATACATTGATGTACAAAGCATCCAGTAACTTTGATTATTCGACTCCGACATCCTGCTGTTTGACAAAGGAATTCGCATTGATTCCATATTAATAGACAAAGGGGAACCTTCAGATCAAAACATGAAAGATGGGACTAGATGACTTTTGTTTCTTTGAGAGATCCTGCGCGTCTTTGTTCAAGTTACGCGTGATATGACTCAATCAATGTAACCCGGGATTGGTGTGCTGTGAAGGATGAATCTGTACGACTCGATTAGGTTCATATTTACATAATGAACTCATTTCAGTACGCAAAGAGATGATTTGAAAATGTTTGTAATTTGCGTTTTCTTTTTTTATAATAATTTCAGTTAACATATGAGAACAGCTGATTCTTTGATTTAAATAATAAAATTGTATCATAAACATTAAAGAATACTGGAGTATCCATCCTATATGACTGACCTACTTACCGAGCCTTTACGCGTCAACGGTGTTAAAATAAAACTATCAAATATAAAAGATTCGAAAAAGGAGTGAGGAGAAAGAACACCTGATAGGAGACATTCCGCATCAAGGAGCTGGAGGAGGAATCAGCAAGAATTCTCCAAATAGAAGATTGAAGAAAAAGTGCATTAGATTCTGCGATCCTCCAATACGCAACAGTCATATATATAAAAAAGCCTCGCGCAAATCCTATTTAAACTCGGGTAGGAATACTATATTCATAAACGTCAAAATCTCAGCATAACAGTGTATTATTTACCGTATTATAGAAAGACTGTAAAGTTCATCGCCCCGGACTCTACATTACCATGAGAGCTGTACTGCGTTCGCAGGTGGTCTATAGTAGGTTAGATCTCCAAATTACCTCCTAGTATTCACGTAAGCCCAATCGGTCCAGCTATACAGCTTGTTTTACGAACGGTTATATAGACAAAGGCAGTGTGCAGATAATCTGATTCCAGGATTTAAGCCCATACGAGCTCTCAAGATCAACACCTGAACCAGCAGCACGATCCAATTGGATACGACCACATACCCGTGAATTTTTATCATAGGTATGGCTACGGACAGGTGTCTTTTAAATTAGAACATAATTTTAAATTAGAACAGTTTTGTAGGTACAAAACTGTTCTAATTTAAAATTAATAGGATTTCACACATATTTTACGTTATACTGTATACGATAAGTTAGATATTAAAACACTTTATGAGAACAGGTTAAAGTCACGTACACACTTATATGACGTACCCCGTGTCAAGCGTTGCTTCTACCCGTTTCAGCTTGAATTTGCCTGAAAATAAACGTTCTGGTATGAGAGCTAAAAGCCTCTCAGGTTTAATATACGAGGAATTTGCAGCAATTCAAGTTAGGCAAATGAATTCCCGCTACTAATAATAGTTTTAAAGAACGTCTTGTTATAAAATAATGCGAATCATATGAAATAATACTTTAAATATTCAAAACTTGATTTCAAATTAAGGTTTACTTTGTTAAAGGTTTAGTTTAGTGATATGAAACAGTATCATGAAAACTAAAAAAGGTGTTTGGCTTTTAAGATATTATACTGAATGAAAAAAGAAAGGAATATGGCTTCAAAACAAACGCAAATAGTCTAACAGACCAAAGGCACAGATGACACACAGATGACATACATCACAGATTTTGTGGCTAGCATTGTATTAACAACGTACACTATGGTACGTTCTATGGTACAAGATCAAGTGACAATCAAGCGAGGAAGGCGTGATTGTATTGTGGTCACGACAAGATTACATAATTACTAGTGATGACGTTGTTGGGGCTCCCTATGCTTACCTTACAATAATGGAAACTTTGATCGATACAAATAAAGCATGCGAATATCTTTTGATGATTGTTTTTGACCATTGAATTAAAAGAATAAAGTTTGCACTGAGTTGCTAAAAACGTATATTTGTGATGGCACTTCTAAACTCTTATAGCATAGATAAATCTGATTTAATGTCAAGTGTCACTCAGATAAGAGAGTTCACCTCGTGTTGTTTTGCAGACTTCACTATTTGCGCTATCTACACATTATTTTCAAGCCAAGTCGGTCGCGAATGTATTTGCGTGCTACTAATTCGCGTTAAGACGTCAAATAGTGAGCTGCTGCAACTATCCAATGTAAGCTATCTCATTTGAGTGAGAATCGATATCGAGCGATCGACTCTATTTTGAGCTGAGCATTATTTGTTGAAAATTTGAGAAATCTCACTTGGATACTTTTTTCCATCTTTGCGGCAATTTGAGATCATTTGAAGATTATATATAGACGCCCAAACAGTGAACCGGCCTTTACAACAAATTTGAAAGGCAGACCTGGCAGGACATAATTTGTTGGGTTTTTGTTGTCTAGAAACCGGTTGGGACAATAGAGAATTTCAGTTTATCGAAATAATACACGCATAAAGCTCTTACAGGTTTCCAAGTTTGGCGATGCAAATATAGATAAGATCAACGATTAGGAGCCTGTACAAGTTACCTAATGGTTGGGCAAGAAGTCGTTTACGTATAATTTACAGAGGTCAACTTCAAGCAGCTAATAAAATCCAGCACGTTTAATTAAACACAACTAGTAGTTTTCCGTGGGTATTATCTAATTCTGGTTACCTATATGTATAAGTAACGAAAATAAGGCAGCATATAGACATAAAGTCTAGTAAAATTCATGATACCTGAGTAATTAGGTTAATTATGCTAGGCAACTATTATCTCTCTCTAACAAAAATACAGACACTAAACGTATCGAAAAACAATAGCAGAATCCCAAACATCTAATTTAAAAATCTAAACTGTAAAAAATGCGGCACATCACTACGGATAAATTGGATTCTTTCCAAAGTTTTAAACAGAGGGCTCTCGCTCGTCATTTATAAATACTTGCAATAACAAGCTTATTCTCCAGCGCAAATTGGCCAAACTGTGGAAAATTATAAAAAATATCAGCCTCACTAATGATCAAATTTTAAATCCAGCCAGCAAGCAATGTCGGCAAGTACTTCGCTTTTCAAAGGATTTTTTATTACTTTTTATTTTTGTAAGTTTTTGTTTAGTGGTTAACAAGTCGGTTTTACGAAAGATAGTATACGCTAACTCCACCACCTAAGCTAAGTTGCTTTTTGAACCACATTGGGAAAATGGCCGGAATTCGAACCCAGAATCTCTTGATACCAAAACTGACTCCTTAACCTCTTAGCTACCGATGCTTTACATACCAAACCAAGCAAGATTAATGGATGAGATCCGGTGGAGGTTTTTCTCTATACGTTGATGGGTCTTGATTTTTAGATAAAGCAAATTATGGACAGGCTGGCTGGGAGAGTGAACCCCGGGCCGGAATCGGAGCTTGTTTTTTTTTTGTTGTGTCGCTAAAGGCGCTAGACATGATGCCATATTACATTAAGGCCCATTTTGACAATACGTGTATACAATCTTTCCTTAGATAAATTGAGGTTCAGCTGAGTGGCATTCAAGAAAACGGGCCTTAATCTATTAAGTCAATCATTCAATCAAATCAATAATGACCATACTCTACTCACGAATCAATCTTGCATGATGCAATTTCTTTTTCATTCCCTATACAAAGCTATTTAGACCCAAAGTAAGCACAGTAACTAGCTTGTGTTATGGGACCTAGAATGCAGATGAATATACTTAGATACTTGTAAATATGTACATTCATATAGATATATGCTCGGAGTGCTTCATGGATCGGAGCGGATCATGGTGTAAACAGTTTCAAACAACTCAGAAATGACACAATTTATTTACAAACAGAAAAGCATTCAGTGTATCGTCAACATAAACAAACATCTGTTAAACTTTTAACAATCCCACATTACGTATTCTAGAGTGTTCTCTGAAATCCAGTAAATTCCGACCACATTCCACTTAAGCCCTTGGCATTCGATAAATTGTTTCCTGGTGGCCGGCCGTCACAGTGACAGGGGTCGGGTCCTGAGATGATGCTTACGTCAAAGTTAAGGGTTAAGCTGGAAGATGTGCTATAAAAATATAACAAATTATGGACTGAGAGGGAACCCGATCCAGTGACCTCTGACTTAGCATCCTCTTTTGCTACACCATAGAGTACGGTATTCATTTTAAGCTGTCATGTTTGATATATATTGTCAGATTAATCAGTAAATATTCTGCAAGGTCTCCTTTATGTTGGCTTCGTTAGGGAAAAAACCAGCACGAAGGGTTCCACATTTCTCAGGTCTAGCTATCACGGTTCATAGAATGCCACCTGGTGACAGACAAACGGACAGACAGAGGAGACTCGGTAATAAGCTCCGTTTTTACCCTTTAGATACGGAACCCTAAAAAGGGGAAGCAAGGGCTGGGTCGCATCTATCATCTATATAATTATATAAAATCCTTTGTCCTGAACAACTGAGGTATAAACGGACAGCCTAAACCGCTGATTGAACTGAAATTCGGGGGGTATGTTTTTGTATGACCTAGGCATCCGATAAGAAAGGAAATCTTTCCGAAATTCCACCCCTAAAGGAGTGAAAACTCCCCGCGAAGTTTATATTCCCATACAACAACATACACCGTGATTTCTTTGTCCAATCTCCATCAAATGTTTTTTTAATAGAATTGCTGGAAAACATAATATTGCGTATTTTATATAATTTCACCCCTTAACGGGGTTAAAAAGAGGTAAAAAGTTATTTTAGGGGCGATTTGCTTCGAAGCACTCACACACACAAATCGTATTGATATGAATACGGTTTGTGTGTGTGTGAGTTCTTTTCATTTAATTTTTATTCTTTTGATGACGTTTCATTTTAATACACTTAATCTGGTTTTTAAAATTCCGTATAATAAAGGATTGGTGTAATGTAAATAGGTACTCTTTGAATGTTTTTATGATGATTGTCAGTGAATATTTTTCCATTAAAGGAAAACCGAGTTCTTTCTAGAAGCAAAACTGATGCCAAAAATGTGTTTTATAAAATTTTGTATCTATTTGGATACTATTTTTTTTGAAGTTCGAGCATCACTTGAAAGTACCTGAATCAAATCAGCTGAAATTTGGCATGAACATTGGTCTAGGGCATGGACAATAAGCGTTGGTATTTAATCAAGTTATTGGACGTGCGATAGGAGTAGTCACAAAATCGGGCTAAAAGTATTGAACAATATAGTGCGTCTAACTCTCTAATTGTGCCATGTTCTCCCAGTGTGATGCTACGTGGATTTCGTTCTCGGAGATGTACATGAGATCCTCCGGTGTACATGAGAATGGGCATGTAGCACAGGTTAACAAGTCTGTAAGATACCAAACTCCACATTCACATGGTAGGTCCATAGCACCATCAAGCCCAGTTTTCTTTGCTTCGGCCGACCTGTGTCCGAAGTCTGTTCAAGGACTTCTATTTGACCTTTTTTTTTTTTTGAAGTGAAAACTTCTTTAGCGGCGTTGGATGGGTGTAAAATGTTAAGGAAGCGTCAGGATTAGTTGACCTTTGAACCGTAACCGACGACTGACGTCATACAAGATTAGGTAAATACTATCTATTTTGCAATTTACCATAGATAGCGACGTAGCTTTAACAGTAAACACTTCGACTGTAAGTCCTTATAGTTTCAGATAGTGTCGGGTTCAAACCACCTGGCCTTCTGAAACTTTTTGTGATTATTTTTTCTTTTTGTAATTTATTACTTTTTATGATTATTTTTTCTTTCTGTAATTTATTACTTTTTGTGTTTATTTTTTCTTTTCATAATTTATTAATTTCTTCTGACAGAAAATTAGCAGAAAATAAGTGATAGGTTCTATGATTAGCGCTATTTTATAGGTATGGTCTGGTATGTTCTTTTTTATCTTTTTCTATGTATATAACGAAGAAAGAAAAAAGAAAATGTTTTCACTTCTGCTGGCACTCCCAGAGTGCAACCCGTCTTTTTTTTTACGTGCGGGAAATCCCCACGGATACCCGCCCCTCCGGAGCCGGAGGGGTAGGTTATGTCGGGCTCGAACCGACTAAACCGCACGCCGTCTGTGGGTCGTGGTGCTAGGCCGAAGGTGAGGTTGTCTTGCGACATATCCCTCGCACCCCGGCTGACCCAGGGCCATCCCTTTCGGTCTGGCCCTCCTCGGGAGGTGGGGACCACGCCGTCCCCGACTCAACCCCGGTGTGGGGAGGCGCGCATCGTCCTACGATGCGCGCCGCCGCCGTGGCCTGCTTCTGCTAGGGTGACGGGTGGCTCCACCCGTCACCCTCAGGCCCGCGCTCATGGGGGGCGGAGGTCTGTAAGCGCCCTCCGACGCCCGAGCCGCCTTCGGGCGCGAGCAGCGATGTCAGCGAGTCTTTCTCGCTCACCGCGCCGCGCCCGCTCTGCTGTCTCCTTCGCGAGCATGACCTGCTCGCAGAAAGAGGCGCTGGCCGCCCACGCATCCGCGCAGCGGACCATCGCCGCGAGCAGGGTGGAGAGCGTGAGCACTCTCACCCCCAGGGCCTGCACAAGCTCCCGCCTCGGCGTCTCAAACGCCGGACACTCGGTGAGCGTGTGCAGCCCCGAGTCCACGCTCGCGTCGCAGTGATGGCACTCGGGCGTTGGCTCAATACCCATCAGATGCAGATACCGCCCGAAGTAACCGTGCCCGGTTATCATCTGCGTCTGACGGTACGAGAGGCTCCCGTGTGGCCTCTCTAGCCACTCCCCCATGATGGGTCTTACCGCCGCAATCACGGCGTGCCCTGCGCGTGGTTGCCCAAGTCGTCGCTCCCACTCGGCCACCATGACCTGGTGGAGCCGGGATTTCTCGGCCCAAATGTCCTCGGGCTCGGGATCGAATCCCCGCTCCCGCGCCTCCTTTCGGAACTGGTATAGTGCCGAAAGGGCCCTCGCTTCCAGGATCCACGGTGGCGATCCGGCCAGGAGACTCGCCGCTTCGAAGGATATCGTGCGGTATCCCCTGATGGCCCTAGAGGCCATCGTCCTCTGCGCCGTACGGAGCAGAGGCAGGAATCTGGCCCCCAGGGTGTCCGCCCACACGGGGCACCCATATAGGGCCATGGACCGCACGACACCCGCGTAGAGTCTCCTGCAAGAGGCCCCTGGGCCCTTCAAGTTGGGCACCAGCCGACTCAGGGCATTCGCCGTGGTGACCAACTTGGGGCGCAGGCTTCGGAGATGTTGTCCGAAGTCCCATCGACCGTCAAGCACGAGCCCCAGGTATTTCAGCTGGGGCTTGATGTCGACGGGAGTGCCTCCCACTGTAAGGCTGGCTCCCGGGCCTGGCCTGCGCCGAGGACCATGAAAGAACATGGCCTCGGACTTGTGCAGAGCCACCTCGAGACCCAGCCGCCGGATCCGCTCGACTTCTATTTGACCTAAAGCAATCCGTACGTTCGTAAATTGACTGTGCCTCCCTAGATGGTAAAAAGCGTAGTCCAGAAGATACCGATCACCATTTATTTCCGATGCTGTTGAACTTAAATGGTGTTTCCCTCGATAGATGCTTTTGGACGCCCTGCATAAAAACCCGGGACTGTAAACTTCGGTGGCTCTTCAGCCTTTGTGGCACCTAAGGATGGCCATTCATAGGATGTCACTATTGTGAATTCAGCTTACCCCTCTTCACGTCTACGGGTGTTCGGAGGTGCTATGCCGGGTGCCCTACCGGATTTGGCTTAAGGCAGCCAGTTATTACCGGCAGTTACACCCATTAGCCCAGCATGAGTGGATCGGCATCATATGGGACATGTACGTTCAGGCAGCACCTACGGTGTAGCCCCCGAGTATTTGCTGGTCAGTTTTTTAAGAAGGTTATTGCGTGCCGAGACCTTCTGCATGACTTAAACGTAGGGGACGTGTAGTTGGCGTAGTATCAATTGTGTATGAGGGGCCAGGGGAGTGTGGCAGGTTTTTCTGGGTGGGAAAGGGAGGAGGGATTAGTCGAAGGACAGATCAGAACACACGTAGCGATGGTGTGCTAGTGGTAAAATAAAGCCATAGAGATAATGTCTCGAATCGATTCTACCGATTTTGTGTTAGTAACTTGAGGACTCTGAAATCTTTTTGATTGAGTCTATGCAAGTTTGTATACAAACCATCCCAGTAATGAGAACAGTATGCCACGATTAGCGAACCTGCATCTTATGACAAAAGATACCACTGCTCCGTCGTGAAAACTAAACAGAGCTCAGAGTTTTTGTGAACCTATACCGCTTTCGCACAGCGAATATCCATTCCAGACCTGTTAATATTGTATTTTTGTGGTAATAGTGTGTTTTGAAGAGTTGGAAAAGAGAGAAAGGAAGGATATACAACCGTTAAAGTTGTTGTTCATTAGAACATTTACAAATGTGTGTTTCTCGACAAAGGTTCAATTTTGCAAAATCCTTTTTCAGCGCTTGCCTATAGGCTATAGAAGAAGTCTATTTAATTTGTAGTTCCTGGTAGTATAGGCCTGGATATATTAGTCAGTACTGTAAGAATTTTTTTTTCACAATATAAATAATTTAATATACGTACAACGAGTTAACTTATCGTGTTGGTTCCCATTGGGGTAAAATAGGACTAGCCCCTCTCTTTCGGTGGATGTCGTAGAAGGCGACTAAATGATAGGGCTTTTTTCCATCCGGCAGTCAACATACATCCCAGGACTAAGTGACCACTTGACGGCAATTGTTGGCGAAACGTGGGCGTTCATCTCTGGCTCTTCAGTGATTTGCAGGCGTGAGTATATGCATGTATGGGTATGAGTTAACACAGAAGTTTGAGTAACAGAAGTGTACCTTAATCTATTCCAAACTTAACGCGGACGAAGTCGCGGGCAAAAGCTAGTAAATAACAAATAATTGAGTGATATATGAACTGTTTTGCTGAAATATTTCAAGCAGTCACTTTAATATGATAACAGTTTAGGGCGCCTGTGATACGCTGATAAAGATACGACAAATTCTACCAAAAATCACCCTGATCTTAAGACCCTATATCTCTAGAGAGATTTAGTGATTGGCTTAAGTAAGTAAAGATAGCTACATTACTGCCTATTGTCCTCAGAACTGAAGTTTAAATAATTGGCTACATCTTTTTGGCAAAGCTTTACACGAATATTACAGAAAAACATCCAGTGCCTTGAGTATTTAAATGTTTTATCACAGCCTCTCATTCTTTATATATTATTATGTTAATTGAACGGCTGATTCAGCTACTTAGCTACGACATATATACAGGTAGTGCCGGACATATGTCGTACGCATCGCAAGTATGGCTTGTATGTACACCACTTACTTATCTATATCTATTTAATAAGATTTACAAAACGAGACCTTTGCCAAACGAGCCACTTTTTTTATCTACTATTATAATGTAATAAAAAGAAAACTTAAATGGACAGTCTTTATGCAAAAGCTGTCAAAATAAATTACAAAAGTAAGCTATGACAACATGCTCTCTATGGTCCTCTAGCAGACATAGCTCCAATAGATGCTCGGCGAGACATAGCTTGTGCAGTGGAGAAGAAAAAACAAGAGACAGATCCCCGACACCCACTCCTGTCCGCTTAAAATGACATCGGAGTTTCATAAGATCCACTTTGGCTACAGATAGTCCCCCACGGCGAGCGGGAGAGCATAGGTGGGCAGACAAGTATAAAGTTCCTACATGTTTCATCAGACCAAACGAAGACTTGTAAGTTGGAAATCATCTGCAGTGACAAGTTGGAAGTCCTTGAACCGCTTGCGGACCCAAGTTGTAGGGAAAACATGCCAAATGGAGCTTTATCGACAGCTCGCAAGAGTTCTGCGATTGCGGGGCCCAATCCCAGTCCATATCACATTACACACATCACATTACACACAATTGCTCTCCTGCTCGTTGTGCTCCTTCACCTGTAGGTACTACCGACGACCTTTGTCGAGCAACAGAAAACATTGTTGCTGTTGTCAAATTGGGTCTTCAAAATTTAAAAGCCTAATAACCAGACGACGCGGCGACGGTAGTTAATGCGGCCGCCATGCAGGAGGCGCGGGTTCGATGGGCAAATATTTATACGCATGAATATGTATATTTGCATTGGTCTGGGTGTTTCTATGTATAATGTGTATATATTTACCAAAAAAAATTAGTATCTAAGTATGTATATCCGCATTCTAGATTCCATAACACAAGCTAGTTAAGCTATGCTTACCATGGATCTAGATAGCGTTGTGTAAAATGTTGTGGAATATTTATTTATTTATTTATAATATGCTAGATCTGGCATAATGGCTAGATCTAATATGCCAGATCTAGCTATTGACTCGAAGAAGAACAAGACTGGGAAAGCTGGTAGTTCACTACTCAGTGACCGGTTTAGACTGAATTTCTTTTGTTAGTAAAGTTTATCACAGTTCAGGCAGAATAATTTGTAAGAAGTTAGGTTTCACTTTCTTCAAAAGCCTTTGTTCTTAGGAGATAATTACCTTATTAGGATGAAATTCTAGTTTAAAATGGTTTCCTTTTTAGATTTCGAGTTAATTCTCCAGTTATTTGTAAGACTATCTTTAAGTGCTTTAAAGAAAATAACTGCTGAAATTAAGTTTGTTAAAATTACTAACCACGTTCACCATTCCAAACTTTTATAGTTTATTATCCTACACCAAAGTTCTGTCCATTATCCCCTCGCCTAATACAACGGTAGTATCAACCAAAGACCAATATGAAATAACGCCGGATACAACCTTACTTCATTGTGACACAAAAATTATACGGTGTGACCTAAGCAAACATATTTGTAGTCCACTTTATCTCAATATTAATTTTGAAACAAAGGTTGTTACTGCCCAGATACAAATTCCTTTTTTTTAAGTTAACTATTGGTTCCCGCCGTCTTGGGTCATCAGTCATCAGGGTCATCATCGGCAAGTGATGACTGCCGAGGATGAGATTGACACTGGCATACCCCACAGACCCCGGCAGACCCAGGGCCATATACATCGTAATTTGAAAATAATAATATTTTCGTCGGCCCACAGGTGTTTCCTAATCAGTTCTTATCCAATTTACAAAAGCCAACATCAATTACATTTAGCCTTTGTGCAAATCTTGGCCTGAGTCGCGCACCCTCAGGCAATTTGGTAATGTCTATCTTCGTTAATTAAGTTTATGAAGCTCTAGTGAACCAGATAAAAATATAATAAGAAATTTAGAATTAGACGTGTATACAAAAATTGTTGCACTTTAGGAAAGTCCACAAGAGTGAAACAGTCTAGTATAAAAAGGAAAAATGTACTTTTACTAAAAAAATGCTAAACGTGCTTCAAAAAGGTTTCACTGCAAAGAGGTGTCACATGTGAAATGTTTTGTTACAATTTATCAAATAGTTTCTACTGGATGTATAGAATTTAATTAATAACTAACCCTAACTAACTACTGAACCGTAATAAAAGAGCGTTTTCACTTTGTCCGATATCCGATATTCGATATCGGAGGGAAGTCAAATATTAGACATATGTATCTCTCTTTCACATTATTCGGCCCGATATCGGTTATCGGAATTAACACCACTGTTTTGGCCCGATATCGGATCACAAAGAGACTAAAACAGCGACTGCAAGCAATTATCGACCTTATTTTTTTTCTTTTTTTTTCATTCCTATTATCCCCAACTAGTCTATGCTTTCGAGCAAATGGCCGTATCGTGCCGTTTTTTATCGGATAAATGTGAAAACAGCACAAGGTGTTGGCTATCGGATGTCGACTATCGGCGTCCGACAACAATATCGGATATCGGATTAATGTGAAAACGCTCAGTGAAAATGCAAGTTCTGAAGAATGATTTTTCATAACCCAAAAGTTTTTATTTTATTTTTTCTATGAAAAACTATGCAATGCGCATATGTATTAGGGGTCGGTGGAAGACTTATGGCTTTTCCATTTATCCCTGCTTGCAATTATCTCAACATTCACACCGTACCCGGCCATAGCATCTTTCACTTATGCCTCTCTCCTTGCTAATGTCAACCTCCATACTTTAATGAATACTACTTGAGATTATGCGAATAAATTTACTAATCTTTTTCTTTGTACCTTTCCTTTCTATCTTTTTCTACTACAAAAAAGAACTAATCCTACTACAGCGAAGTACATACACAATCCTTTACACGATCTTACTGGGATTTAAAGGGTGCTTGAGCCAACCCTGTTGACTAGAGAGCACTTAGTGTGACCCAAGCCACAGGACCCAAAGGCGTATTTACATAAACATATGAATAGTCGTTTGTTGGAGGAATTAGGATACAATTTTGGTAGTTGTCCTTAAGCCTTTAGATTACGGACTTTGTATTAAAGATAGTGGGTAGATGGGTAGGTCTTAAGGCTGCGATAATCGTAAAACTTTATTATAGTATGGTACTGTAAAATTGAACTGTATATTTCGTAACGTCATGATTTTAGACTGGATTGCAAATATAAAATTCCATTTATCGTAATTGAATTTCCAGTGTAGGGAACCGTACTTCAAATGATGCAAAAAGAAACCCCTATCTATAGGACCAATTTGTTATCTGTCTATAACATCCAATAATCAAGCCTGCAACTTTTTGCAACTGTGAAAACACAAGCTTCTATATCGATTAAGATAGGAAAAAGTGAATGCCCAGGTGGGACCCACGATCTTTCCCTTACAGGGGGAATGCTCTGACCACTGAGCCACCGGGCCACACACACCTGGGCATTCACTTTTTCCTATCTTAATCGATTTTTAAAGTTAGCATAGTAGATGCTTCAAAATGTCATTCAACAAGCTTCTATGTCAAGATCATCCAATGTTACACATGTTTGGTTTTAGGAAATCCCAAGGATTTCAAAAACTATAAGGCAGTCCACATTGAGCTAAAATGATTTGCAAGAACTAAGATCTTATTACGAAAATCTTGAATTTTTTGATATCTGTATCACAAAAAGGTTCCCAGATTATAATTTTCTGAATACACAGACTTCAGCAAGTCAATCCACTCCTTAGCAGTACCACAGATAATCTATTACCTATATTAAAATGAATCGCTAAATGTGTTGCTAAGCGCAAAGCGCTGAACCGATTGCGCTAATTCTTTTTTTAGAATATTCTTGTAGTACAAGGATGGTTCTTACGCAGAGAAAAATTGTGCAGAGATTCCAGGAAGGCAAAAAAATTAAGTAACGCATAATGGCTTAGGGGTGCTACGGGGTTGAATTATGCCACGGGCGAAGCCGAGGCGGGTCAGCTAGTATAATATAATTCTTATATAGATGCACAATGGAAAACAAAAAATGGTTACACTCGTAACTTCAAAAAGCAGGCAGGCAGTTTTTTAGTTCAGAAGTTATAACTAGATGGCAATATTGTTTTGGCAAACTTTTTATAATTTTTAGAATTACATTATTAACTTATCAAAAATAAAACATACTCAAAACACATTACTGAGTATGACAGAATTAAACTATTGTTACGAGCGTGGGGGTCGGTTTAAATAGAAAATGCGAGGACAACCGTTGAAGACAGATTTTATTCAGCTGCACTTAAATTACAGCAAAGCGCGTAGAACTTCGAAAACTCTTCCTTACACAGTACACAGTCACTTGTATAATCGCACTGTATCGCTTCGTACACTTTATCGCTTTGATCGCTTCGAATACTAGTCATGGACTAACTTGAGCAGCGCCTGTTAGCTCGCCTTTTATATAAGGTGCGGCCGAGTAGCGTAAGATCGAGAAAAGACAGGTACGTTCTGAAAAAGACAGGAACTTTCTGAGAGGTTCTATTAGGCCTTGTGTCTCTTTCTATTCATTCCATTCCTTCTAGAACAGTGACGTCAAGGCATGCTGTCTCTTTCTAGCCTGACGTCTCGTTCTATTCATTCCATTCCTTCTAGAACAGTGACGTCAAGGCATGCTGTCTCTTTCTATAGTGCCGTCTCGCTCACTCCTATGGAAATTTGGCCATATATTGAAGTGGTCAAGCGCCGGGCGTAGCACTACCCCCTTCTTAGACATGCTCGTCCCGAGCATTATTAGATCCGTAGTATCTCGCCAGTCGGTCAACATGTACAACCTTCAAGGGGCTTCGCTGGTTGCGTTGTATCCGGTATGTAACGTCATTGATCCTGGTGACAACTTTATACGGCCCTTCCCAGGTTGGAGACAACTTCGGAGATTTGCCTTTGCGACGCATCGGATTGTGTAGCCATACCAACGAGCCTTCGTCGAACCCGGCTTGATGAGAGTTGCGGTCGTATCGGGTTGTCATTCTTTCGCTTGCCTGGAGCCCAGATTCACGGACGTGGGTGTGAACGTCATTTAGTCTATCGCGCAATGCACTAGCATATTCCGTGATTTCTTGCGGTGAATCTGGAGGACGTCCAGTCAGTAGATCAGCCGGTAGTCTCAGTTCTCTGCCAAAGTTTGCACACGCAGGCGTCACCGTTGTGTTTTCATGTATCGCTGTTCTATAAGACAACAAGAACAAAGGAATATGACTATCCCAGTCCTTCTGGTGGCTCTCAACAACCTTAGCCAAATGCCTTTCCAAGGTTTGGTTAAATCTTTCAACCATTCCGTCAGACTGCGGATGATATGGGGTGGTCCTGGTTTTATGAATACCCATTATCCTACAGGTTTCTTGAAATACCTGTGATTCAAAATTCCTTCCCTGGTCACTGTGTATTTCCAGAGGAACTCCATATCGGCAAAACACTTCCGTGACTAGTCTTTCCGCGACTGTAGTTGCTTCCTGGTTAGGTATGGCAAAAGCCTCCGGCCATTTAGTAAAGTATTCCATTACTACTAGGATGTATTTGTTTCCAGACTCCGATGCAGGAAATGGCCCTGCAACATCTAATGCAATCCTTTCCCAAGGCGCTCCAACATTGTATAGCTTCAATGCTCCCCTGCTCCTTGTATGAGGCCCTTTTACCGATGCGCAGCATGTACATTTCCTACACCAATCTTCAACATCCTCACGGCAATGGATCCAATAGAATCGTTGACGAACCTTCATCAACGTCTTCTTCACACCAAGATGGCCGCCTGAAGTTCCGTCATGAAATGATCTCAAAACCTCATTAATTTTAATCTTTGGGACAACCAACTGCAGATGTGGGTCTTTCCCGTTTGCAGACTCCCATTTTCTACACAGGACTCCATTGTGTATCACGAGGCTTTCCCATTGTGCCCAGTAGCTCTTCGTAGCTGCACTCATTTGGGAGACATCACTCCATTTCGGCTTAGGTGTTCCTGCCCTTATCCATTCGAGAATAGGCTTGATGTCTCGATCCTCTTGCTGTGCTTGCTGCATGGCTTCGCTACTCCAGTCATCGCTGACAGTAACAGTCCTAATCGTTCTAACCGCCACACTGTCCTTAGCTTCCTGCCTGCCACAATGGTTACGTTCCACCGGACAAGGTCTTCGAGAGAGCGCATCTGCATTTCCATGCGCTTTCCCACTCCGATGTTCGATGACGAAGTCGTATTTCTGGAGCCGTTCAATCTGTCGCGCCGCTTGTTCTTGGCCATTACCTTGTTGAGTCCGTCTCGGGCAGCTAGGCCGAATATGTCCTTGTTCTTTGCAGAAATAACACCTGGGGGCGAATTTCCGACGGTACACACGTTGCTCATTTGTTGAGATCTCACGCAATCTATGTGCTCGAGGGTTATGTCGTACAGCTTCCACTTCAAGGGCATGAGCAACAGCATCTTTAAGGGATGCATGGTGACCCAGACGGACGGCAGCTCTCACCTCCAAGTCTCTGATCCCGTCAATAAAAGCTTGCACCAAAATGCTGTCAAGAAATGACGAAGAAGCTCCTTGGTAAGCTTTTCTCACGAGCTTTTCTATTTCCAAAGCCCACTGCTGCAGAGACTCATTAAAACGCTGGTTTCTGTCCTTCAATTGGGCACGGTAGACATGTTCCAAGTGACTATCACCGTAACGTGTTTCCAACGCTTCAAGAAGGCGGTCGTAAGTCACTTCACCTCCAAGCGCCTCTAAAACACTGAGTGCTTGGTCTCGTAACCCCAATGTTAATGCTGTTTTGGCTTGCTCCTTATCCCAACCGTTCGCCTTTGCCACAGACTCGAACTGCAGTTTGTATGCAGTCCACGAGGAGGTCCCGTCAAATGGCGGTACTTTGAACTTTCCGACAGTCTGTGCAGATGAAATGGTTACAGAGCCAGCTGTTCCGCAAGCTATTTTCGTCTCCAATTTTTTTACGTTTTGAGCCACAGACTGCAGCCGTTCCTCATAACTCTCAAATTTTCTCTTTGCCATTCTGCTTAAGACTCTTTCAAGAAGGCAAATAGATCTTCTTGTTGTTCCCGGAGTTGAACCTTTAGTTGTAAGGCCTGCTCCTCCTGTTGACGGGCCTGCTCTGCCTGTTGTTGCTGGAGCTGTGCCTTCAATTGCAGAGTGTGCTCTTCCTGGTGACGGGCCTGCTCTGCCTGGTGACGGGCCTGCTCTTCCTGGCGACGGATCAGCTCCTCCTGTTGTTGCTGGAGCTGTGCCTTCAATTGCAGAGTCTGCTCTTCCTGGTGACGGGCTTGCTCCTTCAATAAGGTCATAATCGCGCTAAGGTTAATTTCCGATGATGATCTTGAAGCACCCGTCGACGTACTCGGAGTACCCGCAGCCTCTTCCGCGGCCTGGCTTCTGGTTTTAACTCCCTCCCTGTCGTCTCTCGGCGTTATCGGCATTTTCTATCCCACTTCTGACACCAGTTGTTACGAGCGTGGGGGTCGGTTTAAATAGAAAATGCGAGGACAACCGTTGAAGACAGATTTTATTCAGCTGCACTTAAATTACAGCAAAGCGCGTAGAACTTCGAAAACTCTTCCTTACACAGTACACAGGCACTTGTATAATCGCACTGTATCGCTTCGTACACTTTATCGCTTTGATCGCTTCGAATACTAGTCATGGACTAACTTGAGCAGCGCCTGTTAGCTCGCCTTTTATATAAGGTGCGGCCGAGTAGCGAAAGATCGAGAAAAGACAGGTACGTTCTGAAAAAGACAGGAACTTTCTGGGAGGTTCTATTAGGCCTTGTGTCTCTTTCTATTTATTCCATTTCTTCTAGAACAGTGACGTCAAGGCATGCTGTCTCTTTCTAGCCTGACGTCTCGTTCTATTCATTCCATTCCTTCTAGAACAGTGACGTCAAGGCATGCTGTCTCTTTCTATAGTGCCGTCTCGCTCACTCCTATGGAAATTTGGCCATATATTGAAGTGGTCAAGCGCCGGGCGTAGCACTATAAATATTTTAATCTATATCGATTCTGGCAAATTCTGCAGTAATCGTAAAAGTGAAAGACATAATGCCCTGGACCGCTAGATGGCACAAAAATAAATAAATAAATAGCACGATGTTTATTTATTACATTACCTACCAATGAGTTTTAATGTTTTCATTATCATGTGTATAAGTTCAATAATTTACGTGATTTTAACTTAGCAAATAAGCGTTTTAACTTTTTTATTTCTTTAAATGAGTCTACTAGTGCCATCTATTCAGTTTTGGGTATTACTAAAGATATTTTCTGCGTATCGGTATCCCATGGTAGTGCACACATGGAACGTATAAGTAAAATGTTTTGTGCATCATGTGACAAAAACACTTGATTAAATTTGGTATCACAAACTTACGTTTTCCACAAATTGTTTTCAGCATATTAAGTTATAAACTACTTGTTAAATCAAATAAAACCTTGTTAAATAGGATTCGACCGAAGCCACTCCATTATTCTACCACTCAGTGAAAATTATCAACAGTCACTTTCACAAAATAAGGAAAAGCTTTTCCAACATCACCTCGTCATTATATACCCTTCAAAAATTAATATCTAATATCTTTGCTCAAGGGAAAGTAGCTTCAGTACTGTTTGTATTAATTTTAATCTACCTTTAAATATAGAATTGGCATCAGGAGCAGCTGTCCCGCCGGTATAACCCGAATATTAATTGCCTACATTACCCAGGGATCGAAAATACGACGATATTATAGGACTTAACGAGATCTTTAGAACTATGGATTATAAAAAGTACTTGTATGGAAATTACAAGTATTCTTTTTTATTGGGGAGGGTCCAGTAGTAACATTATCTAGTTTCATTATGGAAATACTGGGATTATATATTTTTTTATACCACTGACGTGGCAGACAAGTACACGGCCCACCTGATGGAAAATGATTACCGTGGATATAGACGCTCGCAACACCAGGTAAGTCACACTCGTGCTGTAGACCCTGTAAACGCAAAGAGTTTATGTGCGGTCAGTGTAGGAGACAAAGCAGGAATAGCCCTTGGTATTCCCACTGACAGCACAAAAACTGTACAGTGAGCTCTGGCTATATTATGCCCTTCAGGTAGTTCCACGGAACTGGCTATATCCCAGTAGTGCCATTGTCTAGTTCCATTATGAAATTACTCCACCAGCTAAGCTAAATTTCTAGTGTGTACATTGCTACTTCACCATAAGAAACAATAGAGCCATGGCATATCGTGACAAAATTATCCTCAAAACTATTTACATCTAAATAGTTTTGAGGATAATATTACTAGCTTTTACCCTTGGCTCCGCCAGCATGGATGTCGGTTATCGCTATAATATCGGTTATCGTTATTTTAAAGTTTCAATTAAATCCATCCAGTAGATTTTACGCGAAAGAGTAACAAACATTCAATCATCCATCCATCCATACTACCTACTATCTAATATCGCGTTTATAATATTACTGGGATCTCTCATTCTATTTGTGTGTATTAGATTATATAGTAAGAAATAATATTCTACGAACTAAATTCTGTTCTGTGATCAATAGCTTAAAGTTCAGATTCTTTCGTGCTATAATTGTCATAATACAGAAGCTATCTCATCCCCAGCGAATTTTTCAATACCTAGATCTGACAGAACTTCCCCATTCAAGTGTC
Organism: Eilema caniola; assembly: GCA_949126895.1. Lineage (NCBI taxonomy): Eukaryota > Metazoa > Arthropoda > Insecta > Lepidoptera > Erebidae > Eilema > Eilema caniola. The sequence continues at coordinate 14,335,194 of OX421474.1, forward strand.
GTTACGTTCAGTTGAATCTTATCCAATTCAGCTTGCAATCTCCAAGTTTGTAACACCTTGCTTTAAAACGATTCAATTCCACACCTGTTTCTATCATTTGAGATGGTTTATTGAGAATTTATATTTGTATGTTTTACTATAGGTTTACAAAATCAATAAAGTATTTTCAGTATAGATTTAGGCTTAATTTTGAGATGTATTACAAATATTTACATACGAAATTAATAGTTATGACCGTCAAAATTAACGATAACTAAATTTAAAAATATAGATATTTGAGTGCGTGGTTCCCAGCAGAGTAGAATTTGGGCCACCCCTTCTCTTCCCATGTGGTGTCGTACAAGGCGACTAAGGGATAGGTCTGATTAACTTTAACATTAGACAAATGTGTATAGCCCAGACTCAGCCTCAGATGTATGGCTCGAGTGAACAATAAGTGCCCGGAATACGGCAATAGGCTCATCCCCTATTACGTGGGATCGAATACAGATTGGTGAAATGTGGGTGTTAGTTCACCTCTGCCTAACCCTCCGGGGATAAAGGCGTGATTAATTGTATGTATGAATGTTAATATCAATAAATTCATAAATATACAAGTAAGCTAGTAACGATGTCCCAGTTGCGTCCAAAGCTAACACTTTGGAGCCCGGGCTCCCAATCTCGAGGGAAAAGCCTGAGTCAAAGCCTCGTCCATTGCAAAGCAGGTGCACCGACTTGCAGGTAAGGTTGGCTTAGACGTGAAGGTATGTTGGTTAAATATAGCCCCATAAACCCTAATTAAAAAAATAACATGAAACAATATCTTTTACTTCATAACGTTTATTACAAATATAACAAATCTCATACTACTCAGTAATAATAGAGTGAGTTTCCTGAATATGATGGGTATCCTCCGTAATTGGGATACCCGTAATTGGAATACCCGTAATTGGAATACCCATAGTAGGGATACCCATAACTATTGGAATACCGATTATAAGGGTTACTGTTGTAATATTGGTATGGGTATTGGTATTGGTATGAAGGCCCAAAGAAGTAGGCAGTGGTCGAAGAGAGGGTCACCGCAATAACGAGCAACAGGAGTAAGGCTTTCAACATCTGAAAAAATGACAGAAACATTAAAATTTTAGCTTTCGAATCAGGTAAATAAAAATTAGTAAATACTTCTTACAAAAACACCTTGAAAATCTTAAATAATAACTTCACCAAATGATGTTTTCATTTTTACAGAAAATTCTTAAATCGCTGTACTGGGTGATTGTATAATCGTTTTGGAACGGAATATATCGAACACACGTGCCAATAATAATATCAACTGGAAGTATTAATTTGAGCAAAAAAATTATATAAGCAACTGAACCGGCATGATGCATGTTTTTTATAATCGTTTATTATAAATAAATATACAAGACCATCAATTTTAAAAGTATCAAAAAATGTTATAACTATTGGCCATTAGCATTATATCTCCTCTGCACGTTGGCAAACACTGTGTCGAACACGTTGGCACCCTCCTGACGTCCTGCCATATATCAAGAATGGCACAAACCCCCACACTACACGTTCACTGACAAGTATTGGCCAACGCGTTTGCCACTGTGTTTGCCAACATGTAGAGCGGACATACTAAAATTCATGCACAAAGTTTTAAAATATTGCAATGTGTTTCTTCAGAACATGGCTCGTTCATATTTTTCCGAGAACTCCATGTAACTTCAAAGTTGTTTTGCATTGAGAAAATATTATCTTATTATTTCGAAAAGACTTCGGTATTATTTGTCTTAGTACGACGAAGAAGAATTTTAACTTAATGGAAAAATAATCCAGAGGATGCTGTGCTGTAACTATCATACTATTTATGGGTATTATTAATAAAATATTAGTTAATTTGTTCAGAGGAAGCTTTTTTGTCATCTTTGTACCCTTTTTTACACTTTACCAGCGGAATAAATTGTGAGATAGATAATAATGCATGTTGATTTGAATTGAACAGTTTGTGAATCAAAGATGTGGTCGGTTAAAGGGAAAAAGTGACAAATTCAAAATATTGAGGTAACGAATTTATTTGCGGACAACTAAGACGATTTCTGATTGTTCAATAAAGCATTTAATACCACAATACTATCAGAAAACATTATTGTTATCCGCAAAATATTAAAGCTTTGTTACTATCAAAATATCTTGTAATTTTCACATAGCTCCTTCATCCACTCACATCTTCAATTAATGGTCGAATTTTGAATATTTCTAACCGTGAACGTTATAAATAAAAAGATTTTAAGTATAAAGTACATACCTTTATTGAAGTATACCGGAGTCTGATTGTAGTCAAATACTTGAGGTATCCAAGCCTCAGACCTTCAAGGTTAAATGTAAGTTTTAATAGCCCGGTTTCTATATATATAGGTACACTATCGATTAATTGTCGGGGTTTTTGGTTTAATTTCTAATGGATATTTAATTTTAATTTACATTTCTTAATGAGGGCGTAATGTTGTTACGATTGAATTTTAATGTACATATTAGGTAAATAAGTAAAATAGACTAGTCAACGTGATTAGAAGATGCATTTACGTAATACATGAATCGATAAGTTAGTTAATGCCGTGTCTTTTCGATATTGAGTGACCTATTTTACCAAAATTTTCTTTAAGAAAAAAAAAAACCACCAAGCCCTCGATTCTGCTGAAGCAAAATCAACTGTCACACCACAGACACAGCAATAAATAGCATTAAATTTTAGACTTTATTGCTATAAGCTTAAAGTCCAAAATTAAATGAAGAGTGTCACATTTCACTTTTTCATTCACTCTACAAAAAGCCATTTAATATTAGACTTTAAAACATGACTTTAAAGTTTAAAATTAAATGGGTAATTCTTACAGTGTCTGTGGTATGACAATGGTTTTACTTTAGTAGAATCGAGGCCCAGATCTTTAGAGCCGTTTCCGATATTGTGATAATAATATAAATATGCAAGTTTATGAGGATAATAATAAATATATTTAGCAACGTGATAGTGATATGTGATATGATGATAATATAGTAAGTGTGTGTGAATGTTTGATACTCTTTCACACAAAAATGGCTGAACGGATATAGATGAAATTTAGCACAATGATAGATTTTTATCTGGGGAATATAGCTTATGAATTTAAATATTATTTGAATGTAAACCAAAATAGGTATTAAATTATTTGTCTCGACTCATCAACGCAGAGTCTTAATCGCTGGACCTACCAACTTGAAATATGGGCAAGTGTTGCATTTTATGATCTAAGCATTCACTGAAAGGATTTTTGGAAATTTAACTACTCAAAGGGTAAAATTGGCGATGAAATATTATATGGAAAGGATTTTTGAACACATTTATTTAGGGGTGAAGCCAGGACCTGGGCCTCTATTAGATTACCTATAGCAATGCGGAAACGTGTACAATACCTATCACTACATAGTATAAAACAAAGTCGCTTTCTCTGTCCCTATATCCTTTTGTATGCTTAAATCTTTAAAACTACGCAACGAAATTTGATGCGGTTTTTTTTTAATACATAGAGTGATTCAAGGGGAAGGTTTATATGTATTATACATGTTTAATATAGTAAAGGGTGCAGCGGGAACGGGATCTAACGTCACGCGGGCGGAAAAATATTGGCGGTACGAAGTTCGCCGGGTCAGCTAGTAATGTATAAAATTAAATACAGAAATTTGGTGGATATGCTAAGGCGGTTTGGGCAACTAGAACAAATGAGGCATGTAAGGCAAGAAAATTTAATTGAATTAATGATGGATGGTAAATGTTCTGTTTCTCCCATTGTAAGAGACAATACTCATAATTTTTCTTCTCTTTTGCCAGTTTTAGCTTTCATAGGGTCTTTAGCTTAGTAATGTGTTGTCACATGGATGTCCATGGGCGTAGCTCATGTGATATCCGCCCTCTGTGGCATATATTACTAGTAGTTGCCTAGACATCATGTGTCAACGATCTAAAAATAAATCATACGAATAAAAAAATAATATTGAATTTAGAAGATAGGAAAAAAACTGAACGAGCGCAACAGTTCCTCACAGTTGACGGGGAGGTTTCTGAAGAAGCCAGCGAGGCTCCGGAAGCTCAAGATTTTAAGAGAAGTGTTCTAGCTTCCGCGGTTCTCTAAAACGAGTATTGTATAAAATTAAAAAAAAACCTAGCGTAAAATCCCCTTTTAAAAAGCTCGTATAGGAATGATATGTTTTTTTCCCAATAAATATCAATATTACAGCAAAAAGTTGTTCCTCTTGAAGTGAAATAGTGAAGCTGCGGAGATCAAACCCCCGACTCCACAGTACGACAGTAAGTAACTAAGCTTTCTGACTAGTATAATGCATTTTTATAAGTAATTCGTGCATTTGTTCTCGGGAAATATCATAAAGGCTGAAGGCTAGCGACTGATCACCAGATTTTTTACTTTTCCTTATATTTGGGTCATCAGATTGACTGCCTGATGGTAAGCTGGGGTGCAGTCTTAAGAATATTAGCTGCCATTACAGATGCTGTCCCTAGAATGTAAATCCGTACATTGACGGCTTCGCTAGATGTGCTCTCACACCCCGCGACCATCCATTCAATCCTAATTAATTGCAAGTCGGTTTTTTTAAGATATAGCGATACTTTAACAAAACGTGTAAGTCATATTAATCACAGCTATTTTCATTGGAATGTACTAAAACAATCATTAATAATGAGTTCATCATCATCAAATCAATTTAACGATCTATCTAATGATGTCGTTAAATAACACAATCTACTGACGAAATATGACGACCGACTACGATTCAATACAACCACTAATCGAATACACACTAAACTTGTACTGTTTCACAATGGCTTACTACTGAACCTTATCGGTTTCATTTCACAGTATTCACAAAGTAACCGACGGATTCATAAACACAGAGCCTAAACCCAAGCTACAAACTTGGAATTTGGGTAGAATTTTACAAAATTTAAATACTATAGCGGTACTCTTTATGTATGAGCTCACGAAAGAGGTTGTGTGCTGTCAGTGAGAAGACCAAAGGCTATTCCATGCTTCGTCTTCTACATTGACGGCACAGAAGCCCGCTGTGTTTACAGGATCGGCAGCACGAGTGTGACTCCCCTGGTGTTGCTCACTTCCATACGCCACGGTAACCACTTACCATCAGGTGAGCCGTGTCCTAGCCTGCCACGTCAGTGGTATAAAAAAAATGAAAGTATGGGAAGTCCGTTTCTTTTAAGGCAACTAGCACGATTTTTTTACGCTTAGATGAGTAGAAATTAATGATCACGTGTATTAGTGTTTTAGAAGGATAATACGAAGGCCAAATATACCTTTGGAATATAATACAGGGTGGAAATGCAGGTATTAATGGAGAGCCGTTCGACAAATGCTCCAGACATGAGGATTATTACCAAACTAGATTGTTAATCTTCAACGAAAACACTTGTACTATTCCACATTATTTATTAAATTCCTTACCGGTTTCGCCTTACGGCATTATCAAAGGTTGAACTTGCTACATATCTTCAATGAAAACACTTATACTATTCCACATTATTTATTAAATTCCTGACCGGTTTCGCCTTACGGTATTATCAAAGGTTGATACATGTTTTTTGGGTATCAGTTGTCAATTAGAGTAATTATTTACATTACACATTACATAATTAGAGTACAAATGTTTTCATTGAAGATGTGTAGCAAGTTCCACCAAGTGTCATTAATCAACAGTATAAGTAGATTGTTAATTATGCGAAAACCAGTTATTTTTGTGTTAATGCTATCGTACTAGATGATGCATTGAAGAACATAGGAAAAAATTGTCGCTTAGGTCGAACCGTTCTCTTAACCGACTTATAAATCCATTCGGATGTTTACATTTTCATTTATACAGATACCTAATTAAAACAATTTTGTTATTTAGCGCCTGTCATTAAATGAAATAAAGGACAAATAATTGTCATGTGTGCTGTGTAATTAATTACGTTACGAACAAAATGACTGATTCATGTTTGCTAACCATACTCCTATTCAATATTCCCGATTACTCATGCAATAGAGAATTTTCAATGAAGTTAACATTGTTAGAGTAGTGAAAACCTCGACGTTGGCCGGTTTGAACGTGATCCGCTATCGGAAATATCTGACCATTAAATATCGATGTGGCTGGAGGCTATACTCCCAGCTTATAGCGATTCAGTTGACCGCATCTGAAAATGACGTAAGCAATATTTTCGTGATGATATATACTCGTCAAATGAATTTGGTATATTAGCAGTGGCAAGGGGTCCGTATATAATTAGATGGTATTGATAACAGGGTTTCCTTCAAAGTGATTGAAATACGCCTAAGAAGGTATTAGAATTACACGAAAAATTTGTTGCTCATTGAGATGAGTAGGTATCATACAAACATTTTATCTTTACTATTCTTTGATATAAAATTTCTTAAATTCTTTTAAGGAACTCTTTTAAAAAAATATATACTTATACGATTTTTTGGGATATTTGTCATCTATCGTTTTTATTAGGGTTCTGAAGCCAAATGGTAAAAAACGGAACCCTTATGAATTCATCCGTACGTATGTTACAGCCACATTTTTGAGACTATAAGAACTATCCTGTGGAAACATGGGAAGTATATGTATTCAATGAACGGCATTAAGATTTTCACATAAAAAATAAAAAATAAAATCCAATAAATTTTGGGGGATCCCCATACTCAGAACTGAAGGTCAAAAAAAGACGGGTTGCACTCCGGGAGTGCCGGCAGAAGTGAAAACTTTTTCTTTCTTTCTTTCTTCGTTATATACAGAGAAAAAGATAAAAAGAACACACCATGCCATACCATACCTATAACAAAGCGCCAATCATAGAACCTATCACTAATTTTCTGTCAGAAGAAATTAATGAATTACAAAAAGAAAAAATAATCACAAAAAGCAATAAATTACAAAACGAAAAAATAACCATAAAAAGTAATAAATTACAAAAAAAATAAAACGTAATAAATTACAAAAAGAAAAAGTAATCACAAAAAATTTCAGAAGCCTAGTTCCGAACCCGGTACTATTTGAAACCATATGGACTTATAGTCGAAGCGCTAACCGCTCAGCCGAAAAGCCTCTTGACGCACCTAACAAAATGAACAATCTGTAGCTGTTGTAATGTTGTATGACGTCAGTCGTCGGTTACGGTTCAAAGGTCAACTAATCCTGACGCGCGTTTAACATTTTTAACCCATCCAACGCCGCTAAAGAAGTTTTCACTTCAAAAAATTGTTTACATTGAACCCATACGTGTGCGGTATCTGTCGTCTTTAAAATTGATATTGAGGTTTCTAATATAATTTTTTCTATCCAGCCGTGCTATTCCGAACAGTCTTTTAACAAACTCGATTATGAATCCGCGGTGAGATTCAAGTTCCGTATTCCGAACACGTCGGCTAATGAGTGAGTTCGACACTAGCGCCACCGAGTGATGATGGGAGTGAGAAGAATTACTACAAGTGAATATTTTGACGTTTTTCACTATTTGGTATTCCGAAATAAAATTAACGCGCCAATTCGAAAGTCATCTCGAGCTCACACACGAATTTATCTGTCAAATCAAGCTGCGAGTGCGCTCTACAAAAGACATCGTTGAAGAGTGATTTTCCTGAAAAAATAACTATTAATTACCTGTCCTATTTAAACTACTATGTAGTGGTACTATCTACGTAAATATCTAATAATCTCAGTGCCTCCAATGCATCCAGCTTCCTACCTTTACCACACGTGTGTAGTATCTTGACATTATGCTTGGGGTCAAATTGATGGTTCTCGCTTATCAAGTGATCTGCAAACGTAGAATTGGATTTACTTCCTTTCCAGCTTATCGAAAAAAAAATAAGTCACTTAATTTTTTTTTTAATACACAATGTTAAAGTAAATAAGTAAATATTGGAGATGCATGCATATTATAAGCTGGAGGTAAGACTAATTTGGCTTTGGCTCAGTATGTATTTCTGGACTTTCGGGGTAATTGACTAACCCGCAAGTATTAGAAGCGTTGAAACTGCGTGTCCCTAACACCAGGCTGCGGCTGGCGCCAAGGGAGCAGACATTTGAGGTACCGGTACCCCGTACTAACTTATTGAAACATGCTCCTTACGTGCGAGCCATGAGTATATTAAATAGTATAGCGCAGAAAATGGATATCTTCTGTTGTTCATTCGCGGAATTTGAGCGGGTGACACTTCAGTGTTTAGAGTTAGGAACCTTCTAATGTCATTATATGTAATTAAAAGTGATCATTATATTTAATATTTATGTACTACATTGTTGTCTTGGATAAATTCTGTAAAAACAATGTATGATTCGATCTAAATAAATAAATTAAATAAATATTTTCATTTGACATTTCTGTCTAAAATTAAATATTTATGTAATAAAAAGTATTCAACAATGCTTATACGCTTAAAATTAAATGAAATTTATTATTTTAAAGGCCTAATTCAGCCAAAATAAGCGAGTCGATATAAATCGTACAATATCGATATTCAGGTGCAATGCCTAGTACCATAGAGCAATCTCACGCGTATTCTCGATAGTCACTTCACTTCACTTGGCCTTGGTTTTATCTCGAGAATACCAAAATAATTACAAGCGAGGTGAGCATCGAAGTGAGAGTGATTTGCGAGATGAGTTGCGAGATGACTTTCGAAGTGAGTTTATGTTTTTCGGAATAACATGGCTGAATAGTTTGCACGAGCGACACTTCCAAAGTGGTAAAATATGCCCCTACCTGTAACATCTAAATAAGAGAATGATAAAACCAAAAAAAAAATATGATGTAAATTATGTAAACTGCCACCGAAAATTAGTTTGAACGAGATCTAGTAAGTAGTTTCTTTATTACGAAAATAATACACTACTATTAAAACATCGATTAAAGTTACAACGTACCATAAGAACTTTTATACTATGTTAGTTGCTGCTATAGATCACAATTCTGACAACATCCTGATACGTACTTAGTAATTTAGTGACCATTCATTTCATTTCATTTATTCATGGACAATACATAGTTACAGCGAAAATTGTGACAGGGACATATATTTATGAAAAGCTATGCTAACGTATTTCACAGCGATGTAACGTTGACACATGTAATAATGTTGGACATTGTATCACATGTGCCAGTGCCTTCCATTACTGAGCTAGGATAGTAGGTAACATTGCTTAACCAAACTGAGATTACAATTAAGTACAAAATATTAGCTTTGTAACTGTATTCTCTTTTTTGTAACTGTATTTTTCTTTGAAGGCTTTTGTGCAAGACCAAATGCAATTCCTGTTTTGTCTTCAACACTAACGGTACAGAAACTCTCTGTGTTGCACACGTCCATAGGCCACGGTAACCACCTTCTATTACCATCAGGTGAGCCGTGGGCTTGTCTGTCGCCTCAGTGATATAAGGGATATCAAACCGTTTACTCTAAAAAATAATAGTACCTAAATCAGAAACCTTTAAGTGCTGTTTAAATTTAATGTTTGTCAAGTAGGGTTTCGGTGAAGCAGGACATTATAATTAGACATACACTCAGTGCGGGTCTATGGGAGCTCGAGAGCCCTCGACTTTCAAAGAAATTCGATTCGGACTTGTATTTATTTTAGATCTCTTAAAAGATTGTAAATAAAATAAAATTGTAAGAGTAAGTTATAAGCAAATTGAAGATGAGAATGCAAGTAGCATGCGAACTGTGAAAATCAATTTAGATTGTAAATAGTGAATGTTCAAGACGGGGCTTGAACTGGGAAGGCTCTCATCAACTGTAATTTATTTCACAAACTATAAAATATAAGCTGTTACCCGCGGCTCCGCCCGCGTGGATGTCGGTTATCGCGTAGTGTTTGCTAGCCGACGCTATTGAACACTAAATTCCCCTCTCTAATTTTATCCTTGACTATTTTGACTCCCTTGAGTAGTAGCGTGATGATAAATAGCCTATGTATTATTCTGAAGTATAAGCTATATTATTGAAGTTTTTACGTGAAAGAGTAACAAAAATCCATCCATACTCACAAACTTTCGCGTTTATTATTTTAGTAGGATTAATTACTTAGGTAACTTAATAACTCGAACCCAAACACTTCGCATCCCAAAAATATAGTTGAAAAATTATCCACCCAAATAGTAGCTACATGATATCATTCTAGCAGTACGGCATAAGAAGCGCATCACATCTGACGAACTAATGTTACAGGGTACACAAACAAAAATCTACATAAATGAGCATCTCACGCTTCAGACAAAAAAATCGACTAGCCAGCGATGTGGCCATACAAAATGGACTTTAATTACCTGGATCAAGCACAGCGTTATACATGTTCGAGCGAACAACTTTAAAATCAACGAGTAATCAACGAGTATATCAATGCCATCGAGCACCTATTACTTGTTGTCCGATTGTACAAGTTGTCCGATCAACTGGACTATGGGTAAAAAGAAATCCATGGTACAGTTAATCAGAGTAAGGAAAATTTATTTTTTTACGTAGTCCTAATATATGCTTCATGGCATTCATAATACTCGTATATTGTTATTAAAATTGTTTGCTCGAACATGTAGTACGCTGAGCTGGATCCAGGTAATATGAAGTCCGTAGGGTAATAGGTCTCATCGAGCATTATTATTGCTACGCCCGGCGCTTGGCCACTTCAATATATGGCCAAATTTCCATAGGAGTAAGCGAGACGGCACTATAGAAAGAGACAGCATGCCTTGACGTCATTGTTCTAGAAGGAATCGAATGAATAGAACGAGACGTCAGGTTAGAAAGAGACACAAGACCCAATAGAACCTTCCAGAAAGTTCCTGTCTTTTTCAGAACGTACCTGTCTTTTCTCGATCTTTCGCTACTCGGCCGCGCACGATATAAAAGGCGAGCTAACAGCCATCGCTCAAGTTAGTCTAAGACTAGTATTCGAAGCGATCCAAGCGATAAAGTGTGCGAAGCGATACAGTGCGATTTATTCAAGTGACTGTGTATTGTGTAAGGAAAAGTTTTGAATCTCTACGCGCTTTGCTGTAATTTAAGTGCAGCTGAATAAAATCTGTTTTCAACGGTTGTCCTCGCATTTTCTATTTAAACCGACCCCCACGCTCGTAACAGTTTCTAAAATCAAGTCCTATACTGCTCGTACACACGAGGCTTCACAGCGTATATGCATACAACTTTGTTCACCTGTTTTCTTATAAGTCTTTGTTTTAAAATATCACAGCCAATTCGTCCTTATTGACATTTATTTTGTTAGTAAATATTTTCTACATCTGAAACATACACTACTCTGTGTGTTTACTATAGAACATTCGGACATAGAAGTATAGAATTAATGGTAACTATGCTTCTAAAGTAAATGAGTAAATTATTTCTATTAAGTTGCATAGCACCCCCGTGACAATTCACGATATTATATTTAAAATTCGCCCCCAAAAAATAAACGGTTTGCTACTATTTGATAACAACTTCAATTGATGATTTTAGTAAATGAAGAACTCATATCTATTCATAAAAATATTTATTCACGAGAATTTTTATTAAGTTCATTATTAAACAAATTTATTCTTCTTGCTGAATTGGCTTGTAGATATCATAACGGGATTTTGGAGGCAGGGTAACATGAGGGATTGGGGCGAAACCAGGGTCGATTTGCCAATCCGGAGTTAAATCAAGAAATCTGACACCATTGTGATCTTCGGGTTTCTCCTCGGGTTGTTTTACAGGTCCGGCATCATCAGTTGGTTTTGCTTGGACTGCACATACAGCCACGACCACACACAGAAGAAGAAATAGTTTCATCTGTAATGTAAAAAAAGGTTGTCTGTTTATTCAGGTTATTAAGGCTTTGATGATGAAAACGTGGAAATATTTACTATTTGGAAGTATTTACACTATTTGGCAGAACACAACTTAGAACTCAATCTTTCAAAATCAAAATTAATGCAATTTAAACCCTACCAGAAACGTCCTCTAACCATCCATACTAATATTATAAATGCGAAAGTAACTCTGTCTGTCTGTCTGTCTGTCTGTCTGTCTGTCTGTCTGTCTGTCTGTCTGTCTGTCTGTCTGTATGTTACGCTTTCACGCCTAAACCGCTGAACCGATCTTGATGAAATTTGGAACAGTGGTATATTAGAGCTTGAGAACGGACATAGGCTACTTTTTATCAAGAGAAAGGGGGTTTAAGGGGGGGAAATAGGGGATGAAAGTTTTTATGAAAGTTTGTCATTTCTGAAGATATCTTAATGAAATTTGGTACAGAGGTAGATTAGAGCTTAGGAACGGACATAGGCTACCTTTTATCGCGAAAATGGGGGTGGAAGGGGGGGACCAGGGCCTTGGGATAAAAGTTTATCGTTTTAGAAGATTTCCTGATGAAATTTGGTACAGAGATAGTTTAGAGCTTGGGAACTGACATAGACTACCTTTTATCACAAAAAGAGGGGTAGAAGGGGACGGAGGACCAGAGCCTTGGGATAAAATTTTATCGTTTTAGAAGATTTCCCGATGAAATTTGGTACAGAGATAGTTTAGAGCTTTGTAACGGACATAGACTACCTTTTATTGCGAAAAGGGGGGTAGAAGGGGGGGACTAGGGTAATAAGGGATTAAAGTTTGACAGTTTTGAAGATGATGAAATTTTAGTACAGGGATTAATTAGAGCTTGGTAACGGACATTATGCTACCTTTGATCGCGAATAATGTGGTGAAAGGGGGCGGGGGGGGATAAGGACTAGATAGTAAATATGAAAGTTTGTCATTTTTGATGATATCCTGGTGAAATTTGGTACAGAGATGGATTAGAGCTCGAAAATGGACATAGGCTACCTTTTATTGCGAAAAAGGGAGTTGAAGGGGTGGAATAGGGCAAAGGTATGTAAGTTTGACAATTTTGAAGATATCTTGATGAAATTGGTTTAGAGATGGATTAGAGGTTTGAAATGGACAAAGGCTACCCCTTATCGTGAAAAAAGGGATAGAAGGGGGAGGGGGGAGGGGAATAGGGCGTTGGGATTAAAGTTTCTAATTATTCAATGGCACAAAAAAGGGGGTGAATATGGCATAAATAGTAAGAATTTATTTTAAGATGTCCTCATGAAATATGGTACAAAGGTGAATTAGAGCTTCCGAACGGACATAGTCGAGTAGCGAACCAAATATAGAAGCGAGTGGAGAGGCGAGTAGAGATTGTTATAGGGACGAGTGGATAGGCGTGTAAAGATTGGAAGTCGAGTAGAGTCGACTACAGGGGTGAGTAGAATATGCGACTAGAGAGCCAGTGGAGAGGCAAGTATAGAATCAAATAGAATGCTGTAAATTCGAATAGGGAGGCGAGTGGCAAGATGAATGTAGTGGCGAGTAGAGATCGAATAGAGAGTTGAGTAGAGGTGCGAGTAGATAGGGAAGTGTAGAGAGTCAAGTAGACAGGCGAAAAGAAAATCGAATGGATGGGCAAGTAGAGAGGCCAATGGAAAGGCGAGTAGAGAGGGGAATAGAGAATTCAGTAGAGAGTGAAGTATAAATTCAAATACAGAGGCGAGTAGAAAGTCGAGTAGAGGGTCGAATATAGAGGCGAGTAGAAAGTCGAGAACAGAGGTGAGTACATTGTCGAGGACAAAGTTGAGTAGAGAGGCGAATTTAATGCTCAATAGCGTCGGATCAATACTAAACGATAACCGACATCCACGCGGGCGGAGCCGCGGGCAACAGCTAGTTGATTATAAATGTCAAAATGTTAAACTCGATTGTGTGAACAGTTTTAAGCTACTAGGCCCAAATATCGATACGAGTCTAGATTGGAAATCTCACATTCGTTCTGTTAGTAGTAAATTATCTTCCTTCACATACGCTTTTTACGAAATAAAAAAAACACTACAGACCTTAAATCAGCCAAAGCTATGCTTATGCTCACTCTTGGCTTCGATATGGTGTAATAATGTGGGGAAATAGTGTAGATGTTAATATGTTGTTTGGGCTTCAGAAAAAATGTATACGAATACTGGCAAACATAGGCTGCAGGGAAAGCTGTAGACCACACTTTAAAGAGTTAAATATTTTGACTCTGATTTCTTTATATATAATGGAACTGTGCACTTTCGTCAGAAAGCACATGTCGCTATATACGCGCAATAAAGACCATTACAGCCAACCCCGCAACCTACGACACAGAGACGGGCTGGCTTTTCCAACATCTAGTTTGACAATGTGCCACTCTGCCCCATATATATTGTCCATTAAAGTTCATAATAAAATACCGCAGGCATTTACGGATTTAGACAGTGATCAAAAATTCAAAAATAAATTGCAAGAGCTACTTTCACATAAATGCTACTACACCTTGCAGGAGTTTTTCGATGACAAAATATTATATGACGTACCATAAAGTAGGGAAAAAGTTTGTATATACTATATTTAAGTTTAAGAATAATAATGATGACTGTATGCTTAATTTTTAAATTTTTAACTTTTAAGTTTTAATACAATTTTATAACAATCTTAATACAATTTTAATTCAATTTTAATACAATTTTAATACAATTTAATACAATTTTAATATAATGATTCAATTTAATATTATATAATTTTGCTGTGCCCCAACAGGGCTTCATGTTGAAACGAAATATGGTGTAAGATCTGTACTAACACATGAATGCAATAAAGATTTTTGACTTTGACTTTGACTTTCCTGCGTTTTAGGAATTCCTCATGTAGCAGAAAAGGATCCCCCAACTCTTCCCGTTGCTACCTTCGAAGGCAGCTAAGAGATATGGTCACGGATGACAGAATATGATTAATATGGCATTAATCCATGAGGTGGTGATTTCAAGATAGTGGTCCTTTCAGGAAAGTAGCCATTTTCGGAATCAAAGGTGGTGATTTCCGGAAAGTGGTCATGAAAGTGGACTATATGTCTAAGTGGGGCGTGTGACCTAAGCTGGCTTTAGAAACACTGACGTATGTTCAGACACATTTTATCATGCTCTCATATACTATTTTACCAGTGTTATTTTTATACTGATAAAGGTTTGATCAGAAACAGATATACATTTTCTTTCTTTTTTATAACTCCACATAGTCACGAACGCAAAATTTAGGTTTCCGAACAGTGATGCTAACACCAATAAATTGATAGATTTCGTATAATAATAGATTTATAAAGGAAAAGTTACTAACACCGTTCTGGACTTAAGTCCGAAATAAATATCTTATTATGTTATTATTAAATCTAAATTAGATTTTTACACATTTTTACATTATTCCGCAAAAAAACACAAATATGATTCATCGGGTTTTGTTCAGACGCTTTTCAAATATAAACCTTTACATTTTTTTTTACTAATATTCAACTGACATACTAAAAAATATTTACCTTTTAAATTTTCACATTTACTCTATGTTAAAAAAACACTAAATAGTCACTTACCTTAAGCAAGTAATTTCAATCAAATGACAACTTCTTCAAAGTATTTTTGCGTTTAATTATATTTATATGAACGGCTATTTAAATTATATTAGAACTTGTTTTTATTGCATTACAATCGATGAATAAATTTTGAATAATGAATAAATAATGGCTGGATCACAGCATAAGTTAATCGATATTGTAAACAACTTAGCAATGATAACAATGAATCCAGTATAAAATCATTTTATGAACTAAAACAAAGAAGCCTGTATTCTTAAGTTATAATTTTATTTTATACTAGCTGTTGCCCGCAGCTCCGCCCATGTGGATGTCAGTTATCGCTTAGTGTTGAGTCAACGCTATTATTATAAAATAAAGGTAGCCTAAGGTACTCTATTTTGCATTAGCTACCTGCCAATTGAAGGCCCGTCAAAATCAGTCCAGCCATTTTAGAGATTAGCCGGAACAAACAGACCGACAGCCAGACAGACAAAAATTATAAGAAATGTTATTTTGGTGTATGTACCGCATTTTATTCATATGCATGTAGTAACAGACACTCCAACTTTATTTATAGGTATGTATAGATAACTCACATTATACCTTATTCAAGAGTTTGGTCCATTGAATCAGGCTTTAAAGTTAATTTTCAAGTGACGTATCAATAAGAATCGCCTGAGTATGCCACTGTAAGTCACTGTGTTAAGACGTTTGTTACAAACCATCGACACAAGCACTTCTGAACTGGCGAAATTGCAGCAGTTCTTTCGACAGCAGAAGCTACTAATGAAAAGAAGAAGCATTTCTGACACAAACAATTTAGCTTAAGTAATTGGAAGGGTTAATGGCAATTCTGATAATGTACGTTTACTAGTACTTAAGAAACAAGAAATTCCACCGTCGCCCTAAGATGGTAGTATAGGAGAATTTGGATAGATTCAGGTGTGGCTCGGTGGCTCAGTGGTCAGTGCATTCCCCTGTACGGGAAAGATCGTGGGTTCGAGTCCCACCCGAGCGATTCACTTTTTCCTATCTTAATCGATTTGAAAGGTTAGCATAGTAAATGCTTCAAAATTTCATTCAATTATTTGGGCGGAGTCAGCGAAAAACAATGTTTAAAAATGATTGCAACATCATTCATTGTTTCCGATAATTCGTATGAATGTCGGTAAATGGCTCCCACCGTCGCCCTAAAATGGTAGTATAGGAGAATTTGATAGATTCAGGTGTGGCTCGGTGGCTCAGCTCAGTGGTCAGAGCATTCCCCCTGTAAGGGAAAGATCATGGGTTCGAGTCCCACCTGAGCGATTCACTTTTTCCTATCTTAATCGATTTGAAAAGTTAGCATAGTAAATGCTTCAAAATTTCATTCAATTATTTGGGCGGAGTCATCGAAAAACAATGTTTAAAAATGATTGCAACATCATTCATTGTTTCCGATAATTCGTATGAATGTCGGTAGATGGCTCCCACCGTCGCCTTAAGATGGTAGTATAGGAGAATTTAGATAGATTCAGGTGTGGCTCGGTGGCTCAGTGGTCAGAGCATTCCCCCTGTAAGGGAAAGATCGTGGGTTCGAGTCTCACCTGAGCGATTCAATTTTTCCTATCTTGATCGATTTGAAAAGTTAGCATAGTAAATGCTTCAAAATTTCATTCAATTATTTGGGCGGAGTCATCGAAAAACAATGTTTAAAAATGATTGCAACATCATTCATTGTTTCCGATAATTCGTATGAATGTCGGTAGATGGCTCCCACCGTCGCCTTAAGATGGTAGTATAGGAGAATTTAGATAGATTCAGGTGTGGCTCGGTGGCTCAGTGGTCAGAGCATTCCCCCTGTAAGGGAAAGATCGTGGGTTCGAGTCTCACCTGAGCGATTCAATTTTTCCTATCTTGATCGATTTGAAAAGTTAGCATAGTAAATGCTTCAAAATTTCATTAAAGAAATTCTAGAACAAGCTTTGGTGATCACTCATTGTTTTACTTTAAAATCGTACCAATACAGAGCCACTGTGAGCCGATAATGAAAACTTAATCAAGACTTTCATTGTTTGTACCCAAAATTCAGATTTTGTACTAATTTTGGTTTGAGTAGGTATGGTTAAGATATAAATAAAGTTAATTCTTAAGTTAAGATTCTTACTCAAACAGTAAAGAGTTATTGCCACTGATGCTTCAAGATTTTGCAAACAATCAATCTTCATTTTAACTTAGATAGATTCAGGTGTGGCTCGGTGGCTCAGTGGTCAGAGCATTCCCCCTGTAAGGGAAAGATCGTGGGTTCGAGTCTCACCTGAGCGATTCAATTTTTCCTATCTTGATCGATTTGAAAAGTTAGCATAGTAAATGCTTCAAAATTTCATTCAATTATTTGGGCGGAGTCATCGAAAAACAATGTTTAAAAATGATTGCAACATCATTCATTGTTTCCGATAATTCGTATGAATGTCGGTAGATGGCTCCCACCGTCGCCTTAAGATGGTAGTATAGGAGAATTTAGATAGATTCAGGTGTGGCTCGGTGGCTCAGTGGTCAGAGCATTCCCCCTGTAAGGGAAAGATCGTGGGTTCGAGTCTCACCTGAGCGATTCAATTTTTCCTATCTTGATCGATTTGAAAAGTTAGCATAGTAAATGCTTCAAAATTTCATTAAAGAAATTCTAGAACAAGCTTTGGTGATCACTCATTGTTTTACTTTAAAATCGTACCAATACAGAGCCACTGTGAGCCGATAATGAAAACTTAATCAAGACTTTCATTGTTTGTACCCAAAATTCAGATTTTGTACTAATTTTGGTTTGAGTAGGTATGGTTAAGATATAAATAAAGTTAATTCTTAAGTTAAGATTCTTACTCAAACAGTAAAGAGTTATTGCCACTGATGCTTCAAGATTTTGCAAACAATCAATCTTCATTTTAACTATAAAAACCACCGACTTTTTGAATAAAACCTATAAAAACATAATCCTTCCTGGCAGTAAAAACAAGTAACTGTAATTATACTTTCAACAAATAAATTAAAAGTAATGCAAATTAAACGCATTGAAAAGGCACATATTAAGTTAAAAAGTAATTGGTCCTCGGTCGCAAATATTTAATACCGAAATAAAACGTCATGGTGATGTAGAGGCGCGACCACTGCCTCACAATAAATCCCTCATGTTTATTCCCCACCTCGCTTGGCTATAATTAATTGAAGCTTTTACAAACACCTCCCTACTTGTCTATCTGCCGAATACTCGCCTCCCTCCTGAAGTTTTGGTTATATTTGGTCCAAGTAAAAAGAGATGAAATCACTTTGATTTTGAATGAAATTTAGTTAAAGTCGGTAGAGCAATTTGTTGATATTTAACAATTTGAAAAGTTTCAATTTTAAGGTTCTGTAGTATTCGTTCACCGTAACCGCAAATGTCAACGAACAAGATGAGGATGTAGTATATCACGACAGAAACTTCACAGGATCTCGGTTATTCCAACGAGATCTGCAAAATAACCCTGTCAGAGTTATTCCGTTTAATGGAATTTCACAAAATAATATATAAGTATTCCTTGGCATACATATAAAATTACCAATACAGATATTGACAATACAAGGGGATCTATCATTCATTAGTACCGGCTAAAACAATAACAAAGTCCTTGTCGGTAAGCAAATTTATTTATGTGTGTTCTGATGCCAACACATCCTGCAGTGCAGCCTCAGATTTCCAGAAGCAGCTCACCAGAAATCGATCACCAATGAGGCGTTATAGCGTATGCTGAATATGTCGTCCCTGATCATCTGCAATCACTATAATTCTATGTCTTGGTTTCATAGATTTGTTGTTGTTAAAGTATTTTTGTGGCATTGATGCTATTGCGTATTCTATATATGCTTTTAAAAAAAATCACCCTTTATTATTTGACGAAAATACTTTTTTTTGTATACCATTGAGGTGGCAGACAAGCACACGGTCCACCTGATCGAAAGTGGTAACCGTGGCCTATGGACGACCCTGTAAAGACACAGAGTTTTTGTGCCGTCAGTGTATAATACAAAGCAGGAATTGCCTTTGGTCTTCCCACTGACAGCACAAAAACTCTCCAGTGAGTTCAGGCTACCCTACTCACCGCCGGGAACACAACACAAGGTTATTATGGCCGCGGTATTCTATAGAGCGGAGGTACTTCCCCAGTCGGACTGCTCAATTGGACGAAACCGTCGTATCCTACCTCCTATAAAATTTTCTCTTTCTTTTTTCAAAACTTTAGTACCGTTTACCTTCTTAAGCCATTATGACCCAAACTTCATAACGGGCCATGGTTCTTACCTGTGTTGAGAGCATACGCTGACAAACTTTGAGCTTTTATAAGAGGACAAAGTTCTGGTGTTCACGGGCTCTCCGTCTACTAGCTATGTATTCTTTTACTACGAAAAAACAATAGTGAACAATCTATTTTAACACTTTCGCTTTTAACATATCTTTTCACCGGGATGGGATGTCTTTCGGTCTCAGCTGCAAATAAATTGATCCATCTTACACAATCTCTCTATATTGTGATCGATGGACTGTGACACCCTCCTATTTAGCGCCACCGGTTGCCATTATTCACCCAAGAGAGTTAGCTGGATCACTGGGTCTGTGGTCGTGGTAACAATATTCTACTACAATATTAAAGCAAGCCTCTGTGGCGAAGCGGTACTAAATGCGGCCACTACGCTGAAGGCGCGGCTTTGTTCCCCGCTCCATGCAAATATTTGTATGCATGAATATGGCTATTTGCATGGGTCTGGTCGTACTTCGGAGTGCTCACGTCTATGGCAGTCGTTACGGGTAGTTGGAGCCCTAAAAGTTCAACAACTGGCCTAACTGCAATGCTTCGATATCGCCTTCAGGTTGTGTAGCTCAGATAGCAGTCGAATCTGCAGTTAAGTGGTAACTTACCTGCAGATTCGACTGCTATCTGAGCTACACAAGGCGGACCCCAGACTCCAAGTTGAAATCTTTGGGAGTGAATGTTATTAACGCTCGGGTGAAGTAAAAGAATATTGGAGCAAGTCTGTATACTTACGTAGTATAAGGTGTCCAGTGATAAGTCATCAATTGAGTATTTGTCTGTCCATTGTCCAGTAAAATTAGTTATACTTTTATGTAAACGTTTAAACGGAAAGTTATAATGAAATTTAAAAAAGAAAAAATTGTGGGCCTGTATATATTTTTGTTGTCGTTCACAATTTGATAAATAGGTACTACTGGTCGTAAAAAAAATTACTTGTGAATTGTATCGTTCGTGTCCGGACCGAACCGTAGGTAACAACGCGAGTACTATGATTTTTGCTCACTCAATATCATAATTTAGAGAAATATTCAACTATCTAATACCAAACACTACATTTGTTTAATAAAGATAACAAAATAATAAATGAATTTAAAACTAGAAACTATAATTAAAATAATCTAAAATAAATATTTACATGCATAATGCGCTGTGTTCCTCCGCATCATCACCGACCGGTAACGTTCCCAGAAGGCTGACTACATTGCCACGTTGGATGGCAATACTAATCTTCTGTGCAAGATAATAACCAGCCTTCTGATCACGCGTGGCATCGATCAGCCGCTTTGCCAATTTATTTCTAAATTTATTAGAATTTTAACAAAATAACGTGATATGTGATAGCTTTGCCAGCTCAATCATAGGGGAGACTACAGGAAATTGGCAAAAGACAGAGGGTGCAGAACACTGCCTGGGGTGCAAATAGGTAGTTCAGTTGATTACCCAATCGAGCAATTGTCTCTTGATTTTTTGTGCAAATTATCAGTACGGTCGCCTGTTAGGTAATACAATATCGACTTTCTAATATTTGCAGTAAATGCTACATGATAAAGAATCGACATTAGGAAGCTTAAAATTTATTTTAAGTTTATGCTTGCATGTATGCTTACAAGGTATAGGCACATATAATATAATATAATTCTTGTATAAGGCATACTACTTCTTAAATTATGGAAGAATACTATTGCCCGTTTGCACTAAACTCTACTTAGGTTGATCCTTGTAAAGTGACTCCTAAGTCTAAGATAATCTTAACTTTATTTTCAATTGCACCAACATATTTACGAAAGGGCATTCCTAACTTAAGATAAGCCTAGTAAAGAGAATGAAGGTGTAAATGAACGAATGAATTAGCCAAATGTCTATGATAATTGAGCGATTGTCTATGATTTCTTTAACGATCTCGTCGGAATTTTGGCGCGAACGCGGGAAAGCGCACATCGCAGTATTATTTTATTTTTTGAAATTGGTGTGAATTCGAGTTTTTATGTGTAAAAATGTTGGATTTTTAGACATAACGTTTTGGACAATTCACACAAGTGTAGGCAAGTGGGATATTACAGTGAATTGTGACATTTCGTGTTCGTTCCAAATCTCCTGGGGGAGCTTTCAGTAAAGTCCCCACAACTTTACTGGAGCAGAAATCATCACTCATCGTCATCGTCATGGCAATCATCACTCATCGTCATCGTCATGAAAAAATATTGTATTTCGCGTAAGTCACGTTGTATTTAAATTTATTTAAAAATAATTATAAATAAATTTAGATTATTTATTTATTTAATTTAATGTCATGTGCCAAACAGTACATAACAGTACCGGACATTGATTGACAACTGTCAAAAAATAGGGTTAGGAGATTCTTAAAACGTTATGACTTACTTAATCGGTGTCCTAAGAATTAAGATTGACTTAGCGTGTTTAGGAGTATCTTAGGGTTGGTGCAATGCATTTTCTTGTTAAGAGTGTCTTATATACTTTACGCATCAGGTTAAGATACTCTTAAGTTCAGTGCAAACGGGCATATATGTCTTAAATAATAATTCTTATCCAATATCAACTTCAATAATCACATGTTTTCCAAAGATACAAGCAACACATAAAATATTTCAGCCAAAGGTGTTTTAAAATACATATAGAAATATAATATATGAAGGGAACCTTAAGTAACTTACTTCAATCAAGGGGTAAAAAGGAATCAATGTTCAATATTTTCCATTAAGCTCGTTGAATTGGATTTGGGCTTGTGAAGTGTGCTTTCATGGTACTTTAAAATCACTATGGGGTTGTTGAAATGGATAATGGATTTTTTGTTTTTAAATATATGAAAAAAAATATATGTCGAAGCGACAGCTCAGAAGGGTCAAATCGACATAACATAAGGTTCTATTACGACTAAATCAGGATGGTAATGAGATGTGAAGTTATATCTAAAATCAATGCGGGTAATAGTCCAGTACACTATAATAATATAATATATAATAATAAATAATTTATTTCAGACGTAGTCCATATGTGTTAGTAACAATGATCTTACAACTATGTTAGTACAATTACATTTAAATACAATCACAAAGCATCAAGGGGGTCGCGCTAGCATGCAGGCGCGTCCACCTTTGTAGGACAGAAAGGTCCCACCTCTCGGACAATACCTTCAGGACTATACTTCGTTGTGATTTGTTATTATTTATTATTACACAAATCAGAAAGGATGCTTACAATATTTTAGGTTTTAAACTAGACTTAGAATAAATCACTAACTGATATAATGCAGTGAGGTTAGTTGTCTCGACCTGACCACTTCGTGCCGCGTCTCGTTCAAAAGTGAGCTACTCACCGCTCGGATCGCCAACGAAGTCATTAGCGTCAAATGTCATTGTCAACTGACAACTAAACACACTCAAGTAATAACCAATGTTGCCACATACAAAATCACTAAATTCAAACAATTATTACTTGGCATTCATAACACTCAGACACTACGCACACCGACATATATATAGCCCAAGTAGCCTTAGCTCTAAAAAGGAGCCAACCTAGAAAAGAAATATTTGAAAGCAATTAGCTTTCGGATTTCGTAAATCTAATTTTTTTGGGAATAAAAATTAAATGTCGATACCTACTAAGAAAAGAATATGAAAATCAAAATTGAAACAAATTTATTATTAAATACCAGGTATTATGAAAAAATTAAAAATTACCGAGTAATTAAACAGAAATGCACCCTTACATTCAAGATAGGGGATAATGTAACGAACCGAAAAACACACAAAACGAAATTTTAAATTTCGTTAGAAAATTTGCTACAAGGAATTTTATCTAGATGAAATCTTAATTTGACTAGGATAGTAACAGTTATAACCTTTGCATAGAGCAAGTAAAAAGTTGTATCACAGTAAGACAAGAGCAACGTAACTACATAAACATAAATATTAGATAATAATGTTACTAAACTACTTGTCACATAAACCATGTCTCGCTGTTCTACCGTAAAAATTTGTGAGATCCATATAATACCAAGTCATTTATTAATTTATTCAGTCCCTACGGAACCTTCTGTCTTAAGTTGTTACGTAATTATGTAATCTAGCAACATCTTATAGGGACCATATCAATATTAAAAATCTTTAACTATATAAATATATACACTTATTAATTAACTGCAAATGTAACTTTGTCATCCTGTATATTTATATTTGATTACAAAGTTATTAATGCAGTAAATGTAACTAAAAAACTGGACCGAAATTGAAAAATATTTTGTTTTTCCTTGATTCATACACTAAAAGTAATTATATTCCAAATTTGAAGCTTCTGTGTCTGCTAGAAGTAACTTAGAATTTTGATGATCGGTCAGTCAAAGTCAGTGGCAAAATAAAGAAACTTTGCCTCGTTATAATTCTTAAACTACTGGTTCAAATTGGATGAAAAATTTAAATATACCGTGTTAATACAATGCCTGCTTGGTTACTGAAAATTCAGGCTTGTAGTTTTATCCACCACAAAGTTATAGGGGGTCGAAAATGGCCTGAAATGCTTCGAGAAAAGGATGATAAGGCCGCACGACTTCATTTTGCTCGTTTTGGTAGGGGCACTGCCATGCCCCCAGATTTGAAATGTATAATTAAAAATTCAAATAAATTTTATCAAATAACAGGACATTATTAATAACACTTTGTTCTTTTGTAAAATTCATTTGTTTGTTCCGTTTTAGTTATCATTCCTTCAAATATCGTGATATTTCGAATCCATGAATTCGAAAAGCGATTTTGTTCTTTTTCATTCCAGTCACGATGTGCAAACAATGTGTTCAATACTTCAATCGGTATCCAATATCAATTTCGTGTACGGACATTTATATTACCATTACTACTTATTTATCACTATTTACTTATATATTACTTAATATCACCAGTACTCAGGACATACTGGTGTATGCATGTTTTACACATTGATATAAGCCCAAATAAGTCTTACGACAACAGTTTACAGTGCGAGGGATTTGTCGTTGACAACCTCACCTTCGCCATCTGTGGGTCATTGTGCCTAGCACAATGACCCACAGACGATGGCGACGGCGTGCGATTTAGTAGGTTCGACTCCGACATAACCGCCTTCTCCGCCTCTGGAGGGCGCACGTTTAAAAAGAGTTTCCAAAAACATTGACAGACCTTAACACCACATCGTAGAATGCGCGGAGTTTGCAACCTTGATGCGGTAAAGATCATTTTATAGACCTACTTATATGAAGAGTATATTCTGGGTAAGAGCACGCTATTTTAGAGACGGTAAGACCCGATTAACAGTGCCGTTTTTGTCGGTTCAAGTCCCGTATAACCACCCTTTGTTTTAAACATGCCACTTGATATTAAGGAACATCGTATCCAGCAGACGCTTTATGTGAAGCGGAATTTCTATCAAGCTAGCAGTAAAATTATAGTGTACTAGCTGATGCCTACTGCTCCGCTCGTGCAAAATATTAATACATTCTAGTTACCCTTGGGAACGTATTACGGTAACCTATCCTTGTACAAAATTTCAGCAAGATCTGTCCAGTCGTTTAAGCTTGATTGTATGTGTTATATATAGTCTTTGTCCTTAGTTCTATGTTGTCTATGTTATCTATGGCACGAAACCGGACTCACAAGTTGTCTGCATGGTATTGTCCTTAAATCCACCGAATCAAATCTGCTGCGTATTATTATCCATATAGCGTTGGTAGAAATAATATTAATACGCAGCAGATTAGATTCAGTGACTTTATTACTTGTAGTTTTAAGGACAATATCAAGCAGACATCTTGTGAGTCCGGTGTCGTGCCATCCAAACATCCACACATCTTCACAATCTTTCACATTTATAATATTTATAGCTGTCGCCCGCGGCTCCGCCCACGTGGATGTCGGTTATCGCGAATCGGGGTATGAAAAATAGATGTTGGCTGATTCTCAGACCTACCCGATATGCCCACAAAATTTCATGAGAATCGGTCGAGCCGTTTCGGAGGAGTTTGGAAACGAAAACTGTGACACGAGAATTTTATATATTAGATAGGAGTAGGATAATATCACTAAACTAAAAACAAATAACTTCTAACTCATTGGAACTCCTTGTACAGTCAGAAACAGAGGCGCTCAACCTGTATTATTAATTATTTAACTCCCCTTCGTTTGTAACGTCCGCGTCACCCATCCATCATGGCAGAATACAAGATTGATGTTAAAAAATTCAGTTAAACTACGGTTACATATACCTACCTAATATTGAACTTTACATCAATAAATTATAAGTGGAATGGAAAATGATTAAATTATTTTTTCCTTCACCTTAATAAACAAACTAAAAAGAGGAAATCAACAAAAATTTAAATAACGTTTTGAAACATTTAGCTACCTAAATTCTTTTCTAAGATGGACCAAGGAAGATCAGATAATAAAGAAAGAAATTGGTCCTAGAGTGGAATTACATACTGTGATAAGTTTTTTAAATGACAGCCTCTGTGGCGCAGCGGTAGTGAACGCGCCCGCTACGCAGGAGTATTGTATGTATGAATATGAGTATTTGCATTGGTCTAGTCCTGCCTCGGAGATCACATTAAGCCGTCGGTCCTAGTTGTCATACAAACATCTATAGCTTTACAGGTATTACGGGTAATTGGAGCCCTCAAAAATCCAACAACTGGTCTAGCTGCAAAATGTAGGTCTGGTTAAATAGAAATAAATGGATTTATTTCTATTTAACCAGACCTAAAAGATTCGACTAGTCTAATTACAGAACTTGCAT
The DNA here is from genome assembly GCA_949126895.1 of Eilema caniola. Classification (NCBI taxonomy): domain Eukaryota; kingdom Metazoa; phylum Arthropoda; class Insecta; order Lepidoptera; family Erebidae; genus Eilema; species Eilema caniola. The sequence continues at coordinate 14,361,770 of OX421474.1, forward strand.
ATCGCAAATTGGTTGTGAAGGTCAGGTCGCAGTCAGCTCAGCCGCATTTTAGACCAGAAAGCTAACCCCAACTGAATTGGAAAAATGCTCATAGAATGATGATTTACAATTAGGCCGACGTTTCGGTATAGTCCACTTAGAGCACCCAGCCGAATAGCACCTGAGCGAATAGCACCTAGCCTTGTCCATGAACAGCACCTATCAAAAATTTTAGCAGGTGCTATTCGTGGATACTGGTGCGGCTACTTTTCAGCAACCTTGGCACGGGATCTGAAAATTGGCTGAAACGTCAGGCTAAATGTAAATAATACCAAATAAATCACGATAGAATCCGTTAAAAAGTGATTTTATTTTAATGTGTTTTGACATTCACGTAAACTTTCGAAGTATGATCATACTGCGATTTTAAAGCCCGTAACGTTTACCGAAATGTCACGAAACAAAAATAAAAACATACTTAGAACTATAATTAGTATTTAATAGATATTAATTAATTATTTTACATACATACTGATGTCATTAGTTATTCTAGAGAACATTTAGTAGATTTTAGTAGATTTTATTTAGTCATAAAAAATTACACATGTTGACACAGTTTGACAGAATGTTACAGTAAGCTTACAAGTTGTACTACGTGAGCGACATTACATAGGTACTTCACGTGACATATTCACGCGTCACATCATATTGGAATAATATTAAAATACAAACCCACCTAGTATCTACCAACGGGTCACAAGTGAAAAGTCAATCTACGTAATTATGTAAATTAAGGTGCACGGCAGTGTCCCCGCCAAGACGAAAATATGGAAGCGCAGGGCAGTACCTACCTTTTCTTGGAATATAACTCATTTTTCTATAAATAAAAATTTTGGTATGGTCCTTAAGGCCCAAGGAAGGTTTTTATAAAAATCAAAGTTCCAATGGGTCACATGAACGGAAACAGAATTCCGCGCGGGTGAAGCCGCGGACATCGGCTAGTTCATTAATATAAATATTTGCACTAAATGGGAATGAAACCCGCACCATTCTTAAACTAATCCAAAGAGGTTGTTGAAAGGTAAACGTTGAAAAACAAAAGCAAATGTGAAAAAATAATATTGTCGACATCCTAAAAGTGTTTCTTAATCGGTTCTTATCCAATTTGCGAAAGCCAACATCAATTTCGTTCAGCTTTTGTGCTGATATTTGATTGGCTCGATCGCCCTGAGGCAATTTGGTACTGTCTACCAGGTAAATTAATGATGAGAATATTCAGTGAACCAAAGAAAAATATGGCTAATCAAGAATACTTATGTCTAAAGGTATAGTTGAATGTTTGATATTGGCCAGTCAGAAAGCGACCTAGATAAATCAGTAATCAGTTTATTTGTCTTACAAAAGTGTTTTAATAGAAATAAGTTCCTCCGTGTTTTAAAAAGCGAAGAATTAAGTACTTCAGACTTCCAAAAAACCTCATTGAAATGTGCTAACGTGATAAAAAAATATTGACTTAAATATGTAGATGAAAGAGTTCATTAGATGATATATGTGTATATACGTGATATATGTGGATTTAAATGACTTTCAGAAATAACATCATAAATAACAGCCTTGAAAAAATGTAATGGCTTTATATCAAAAGTATTAAACTACTTCTTCTTAAATTGGCGGCTGTGGTTACGGAGTGGTTTACGGTTGGTTTACGGAGCGCTGTGTTCGCTATTTTCATGTAATATGTTCCAGTGGTAGCACCGTTTGTTGCCGAGTAGGTGATATCAATATATTGGACATTGTAAGCTGACCATCAATTTGTAGTACTGACGAATTTTAATAATAGAATTATCCTTAGATTAGACGATGCTTGGCCTCTTTGGCTGGTCTCTAACTTGCACATATTGGCATCCAACGCACATTTTGGGTACGTTACTAGTCGGATCTATGGGGAGGAATTCTTCGACATCTGAACCTTTAACTTCTAATACTTTTTTATTGATGTAAATTATTTAGATTATTTTAATTAGTTTGATATGTAAAAATATATGCAAATCGTTGGACTAAATTTACAATGGTATTATTATATTGAAGACTAGTAACATTGTCATGATAAAAATTCACTTGCGTTTTTGAAATTACGAAAAAGTTTATTGCATCAATACAAATGTACTTGAAATTATCTAAACTTTTGACGATGAAGCCATCTTGCCATCATTGAACTTACATTAGAGTAACATTTGTTATTCTCACGAAACGTTGAACGTAGGTACTGAAGTCGCCATTTTGCAATAACACTCCTGAACAAAGGCTATTGCCGTACCGCGTTCACGGTGCGCCGACTTCTTCATGTTCCGCCTTTAAAGTTTCTTAATTTGTTTTACGTTTAGTTAATTATGACTTCATTGTTATTTTAGTCTATTAAATTGTGGTGAATTTATACTTCTAACATTAGCGAAGACATTAGTATTCTAATAGAAGTCACCCTACACCTATAGGTATCCAGTCTATCGCAGTCACGTTCTTAAGGTTGTCAGTTTAAGCTGGGGACACATTCCACCTTCCGTTTGCCACTCTAGGAGTCGTTTGTACAACGGCCATCGATCCTTCGATGTCACTTTAGTTTGTTTTTTCTGCGAGCTATCGGCCGGTCCTAATATACGATCTTAATCCAAATATGCCAATCTGAAACCAGAATCTCGATCGATTCGTTGCTCAAAAATAATCATTTGATAAATGAAGGTTTTGCAAATGCATCATACAGAAAATATTTCAATTGTTAAAATTTTATTTTAATAATGTTCATTTGACAAAATAAAGTCAGTTAACAAACAAACAAGCTAGCATAAACCCCGCGTATAGTATACAGTAGATAGATATGTAGCATGTAGTAAACATCGTTTGTGTCACAGCTCCGGCGCTGCGGGGCTCCGGCTTCCCCACACGAGCTTGTCGCCGATTGTTGTAAGTCCCAACACCGCAGCTTCAGCTTGCTGGCCGGCTTCACCGGCCAGCCTCAGTCGCGACGGCGGGCTTCATAAACACCTACTTCTCAGCTCGTGGGCCGCCTCATCCCTCCGCGCCTGCGCGGGTTTAGATAACACTCTGGGGATAAGGCAAACAAGACCACCTGAAGTCGGATTTGCAGAGATTCATTTCTGTCACTAACTTTTGACGATTCAAGACAACAATTTAAGGGTAAAACTTGTTTTGCCAACTAAAATGTTTAAAAAATAATCAATTTGTGAAATCATGTTAAGGTATGATGAAATTTTTCCAAATAAATATTTTGTATTATGAGTAGTTTATTAAACAATAGTTTGTAAAATGATTAGTTTATCAACTATGATTTTGTCAAACATTGTTTGTTAAATGAAGATTTGTCTTTCGTTTTTTGTCAAATGATTGGATACCGGTTTTTGGGATCACTTGTGAAAAAGGATCGTCAAAGCGATCCATCGATTGAATATATGGACGTTTTGAGCAACGAATCGATCGAAATTCTCGTTTCGGATTGACATTTTGGATTGAGATCGCATATTAGGAACGGCCGTTAGTGAGTAACTTTAGTTCTGTGTTGATTGACCCTAATGCGAAGAGACTCCAAGTATAGCTAGCCCGGTACGCGACTTTTTGGTATTGGCACCGTAGTTCATAACTGACAGGACGCACTGCGCACAATGTAGGTAGGAATACCTAAAAAATACAAAGGTTGCTGGTGTAGATTAGGTTCTTTACCTATCACATTTTCCAAGTAACTCAATCCATTACTTTGTCATTATAATGTCTCTTAAATTTCCCCTAGCCTACAATAAACATCCTTACGCACATAAAATTATAAATAATTGCAATAATAAAAAAATTACAATTCCTTTACAATATTTTGTAATAACCATTTTCACAAGAACTTTTATGTCTCAGACATTTTCATGGCTACTATACACTGAGTCGATGAAAAATCCAGCCATGAATTACTAATGAGGCGATCGATGCAGTCTGCACGCCAACAGTTACATAATTAAACACTCTTTGAAGCTGATTTTATACTGTACTTGCATGTTTTGTTAGGTAAAATTACGGGGTGTTTTTTTTTACAATTATAATTGTTCTACCTATTACCTGACCGGACTTTGTGCGGTAGAATACTATCTTTCTTTCCCAATTACAATCATTTTATATCATTCATTTGTTTTAAATAAGTAAAATTGAGTTAGGAGGGGACATATTATTACAAACCACGGTACAACAAAGAAAATTGAATGGCAATGGAAATAAAGCGCCAGCAATTCATAAATTTAAAACTTTATTCTTTTATCATTATAGCTAAGAATAAACTTGATCAAAGTGAATAAAAAAGAAATAAGTTCGAAAGGAGCAAAGTTCGAGGGATAATAAAATAAATTATAGCCAGAATGTATATTAATATTGCTTAAACCAGTAAATATGAGTTTGCGAGTTTTCCGGATTCAACGAATAGATCCGGTTTAGCCATAAGGCCGTGTATTGTGTATACAACAAATAAGTATGATACTGTTAAGACAGTAAATTTTAATGGATTCTATAGCGATTCATTTGGTATTAATTACATTTAGCCCGACGCGACGTTTCGGCTACTTTTCAGCAGCCATGATCGCGGGGCGACTAAAAATGGTAGTTGTCATTTAGTTTGAAGTATAAGTTACACCCGAATAATAATAAATTATTGGTCTTACTACTTACGCAGACCGAGCTTACTGCGTCATTTAACCATGCTATATTTTTCTTTTTCCTGGTTTAAGTCAATGACTGAGTTCCAGGCTGGTGGAAAGCTTGTCTTCTCTATTAAAATTTGGGTGGCTTTTAGATTTCAAAAGCCTTGCGAAGGAAAAAACATCTAAATCCATACTAATATTTTAAATGGAAAAGTGTGTGTGAGTGTCTGTTTGTCCGTCTTTCACGCCTAAACCACTGCACTGATTTTTATTAAATTTGGTATAGGGGTAAATTAGACCTTGAGAAAGGAAATAGGCTATGTTTGGTCGCGATAACCGACATCCACGCGGGCGGAGTCGTGGGCAAAATACAAAGCCCGACCAAGATTTACAGGGCCCAAACCAATCCTATCTGCTAACAGGCGCAACAGCTGATTGACAGACGAGGCTTTGGCGAAGGTTTTCTCTCAGGGTGGGTTTCCATATTGATGACGTTTAAGGTGACAATTCATTTCATATTACGATGAACACACCCTATCATTTGATAAAAAGGCAAATTGTTGAACGTAAAACAACGTTTGGAGGACGCAATAACATTTTTTTTTCCTCAGCATCAAACTTTTAGGTGACAAATTGTATTCGGCCGTCTTGAAACTTTGATAACATGACGTCACTTACGTGTAAGGACTTTTCTTTTATTTGCGATAATGATGGAGTTATAATTGTTTCTCACATAGAAAAAACAACTTGTCGAAATGAAGTTTGGAATTGTATCATTAGTCTACGTTATCAGTTGCGACACAAAATGTCTCGAAACTTTAATAGTTATGGAGTTACGGTAATTAGAGATGCTATTATAATCGACGCGGCCCCGTGATAATACCCAATGACATCTCTAGTATCATCGCAAAGACGATAATTGGGTATTTGACTGACTAGTCAAATTAGTTACTTTTTACTAAACGTCAAAACGGTAAGATAAAACGAAAATTGTATGAAAAAAAAAATTGTGACATCATAATTTTTAATAGTCAAATCATTTACTATTAATGATTGTGTGAATGATTAAAAATAAATAAGAACTATAAAATAAGAACCGACGCAACTGTTTTCACTCTTTTTACTATTCTTAATTTAATAAGTTCAGCTAAATAATTTATTTGAACTACAGGAAAATACCCAATTGCAGCCGATTATTGATGATATGAGATGATTGAGTGTTTTGTTTTCATACGGATTTACAAAAAAGGACCAAAGTAAGCATTGCATTGTAGAACCCTTAACACAGGCTTTTTATTATATAGGACACATCTACTCGTATATGAATTTGCCTCGCCTGATAGTAAGTTGAAGGCTTAGGCTGCCTACCATTACAGTCCCATTACCGTTTGTCCGCCTTTCACGGCTAAAACACTGAACCCATAGTGATGAAATTTGATATAGCAGTAGATTACACTTTGAGAAAGGACATAGGCTATGTTTAGTCGTAAAAATCGACAACCACGCGGGCGGAGCCGCGGGAAAAATTTAGTTTCGAATATTTTAGTCCAGCTTAAATCTAACACCCGCGTAAGAGTGAAATATTTAGACGAAATCGTCTACTACCGGTCATCGAACCGGCAACAAAACAACTTATCTTTGTAGTACGACAGCTCCAATCAGTCGAGTGGTATTTCATGTCGTGTCGTCACGCATTGTAACCATGAAAAACAAACTTGGGGTATATTTTATGTGAAATGGCAGCTTTCCTTATTCGTATATTTAGTTGTAGGAGTTTGTATGTTGACTCTTGACAAGAGGGCAAAGGTACGAGAATATTTGAGAATTTTGCGTGTATCTGCATTCCATGCACTTCCATTTTTTTTTGTAGGTATACCACTGAGGTGGCAAACAAGCACACGGTCCACCTGATGGAAAGTGGTTACCGTGGCCTATGGACGTGTGCAACATATCCATATTCCATACTATATTATAAATGCGAATGTAGCTCTGTTTGTCTGTCTGTCTGTTACGCCTTCACGCCTAAACCACTGAACTGATTTTCATGAAATTTAGTATAGGGGTAGATTAGACTTTGAGAAAGGATATAGGCTATGTTTGGTCGCAAAAAGGCGGTTAAACGGAGGGAAGTAGGGGATGAAAGTTTGTTATTTTCTTAAGATATCCAGATGAAATTTGGCAAAAATATGGACTGAAGCTTGGGAACGGACATAGGCTACATTGTATCGCCAAACACAAAAAAGGAGAGTATAAAATAGTTAGCTTTATTTTTAAACAAATAATAATTAAATATGAAACAACAGTTAAATTAACATGTTTTGACATTAATTTGCAATACCATACTTAAAGTTAAAACTTAACTAAACAAAATGCATTTTTCTTAGATTTCGTAGTGACAGAGAAACAGTTGAAATTTTTAGATTTTATGACGGTTGTATATATTGATAGTATGGTGTTGCAAATAAATGCCAAAACATGTTAATTTAACTGTTCTTTCATGTTTAATTATTATTTATTTAAAAAATAAAGCTAACTATTTTATCCTCTTCTTTTTTGTGTTCCGCCAATTCTGCCTTTGTGTGTATTATAATGAAATTTAGTACAGAGATGGACTAGAGCTTGGGAACGCTCATAGGCTACTTTTTATCGCGAATAAGAGGTTAAAGGGGGGGGAATTGAAGATGAAAGTTTATATGAAAGTTTGTCATTTTTGAAGATACAGATTAGAGCTTGGGTATAAAACATAATCTACCGTTTATTGCAAAAGAACGGGTAAAAAGGGGGGAAATAGGGTATAACAATTTGTATGAGATTTGGAGGCCTATATTCAGCAGTGGACTGCAGTGGGCTAATTGATTGATTGATTGATTGATTTGATAAAGAACCAGATTAAAGCTTGGAAAAGGACATACGCTACATTTTATCGCGGTAAAGGGGGTTAAGTGGGGGGGAGTTAGGTAATGAATATTTGTATGAAACGTCGAGTTGAGGGGTGAGTAGAGAGCTGAATAGAGTAGAGTAGCGAGGCGAGTCGAGAGACGAGTAGAGAGGACAATAAAGCGGTGAGTAGAGGGATCTATGGAGAGGCGGATAGAGATGAAATATAGTCGAATAGAGAGGGAGTAAAGGCAAATATAGAGGCAAGTAGAAATGTGAGTATAACGGTGAGTAAATTAGTGGATTAGAATAGAGTAGATGGGCGAGTAGAGAGTCAAGCCCGGAGTCAAGTAGAGAGGTGAGTAGGGAGTTAAGTACAGAGTCGAGTAGAAGGGAAAGCAGAGGCGAGTACAGCGATGAATGAAGAGGTGATCGAATAGAGAGTCGAGTGGACAGGTGAGTAGAGTCGAGTAGACGCGAGTAAAGAGTCGAGTATGGAGTCAGGTAAAGTTAGGGCAAGGTAAGGAAAGAGTTGAGTGCACTTGAGTATTTAACGCTCAAGAGCGTCGGCTCAACGCTACGCGATAACCAACATCCACGCGGGCGGAGCCGCGGGCAACAGCTAGTATAATATAATTATTAGGTACAAAGTGCTGATTCGGAAAACGCACACAAGCACACAAATATACACGCACACAAACAGACAAAGACACAAGTGTCTTTTGAGGATAGCGCGGAGTGCTATGGTGGAGGGGGAGGTCAAATCCAAATCATAGATTATATATCAAACCAACCTCGTTTCTCTCGCGATTTGGGGTCAAGATATATGCTGGAAACTATAACATTAGTAGGATCATCATCACAGCATCAATCCCAGTTTAATCCGTTAATCCTTGCAGGTTGGTACCCGGCCTCCACTCAATTACTTTTTTCTTAACTTGATTATTGTAAAAGTGACTGTTGACTGTCCTTACTATTTATGTGAATGTTACCTTTTTATGAACTTTGATTGAATTTTGACCGTCCAATTGACCACTAATTAGATTATTATCATACAAATGAGGAATTTTCAAAACTTGGCAGATCATAAGTTAGTTACGTAAGTTTAGGAACATGTATTTGGAACACGCCCAAGCATTCCACGGTCACTGCCGGTGACGTGTACGCGTACTGGTGATATACTGTCTGATGTAAATGATCTGAATGGATATTGTGGCCCTAAGTAGGAAGACTAAGGTTAATGTGGCCTAAGAGTTAAATAAATCTTCTGTTCATGGCTGAACATCCATTTTTATTATCTTAACAGAGATTTTCAGCTTTTTTACAAGCTTTTATTTAACTTGCAATGTATGTTTGTTCGGGTGGAATCTTACAACTCAATTTTAAGGCACTTGCCCTCAACCGATTGAGCTGAAATTTGGTATGCACGTTCAGTTCGGGTGACAATGCAAGAAAAAAAAAAAGATTGTTTTTAAAAAGGTTTTTTCAAATAGAACTTGTTTAAGCTTACTACATCCGCGTCAAATTTACACAATTTAAATACATACTATTGTGAAGTGTGATCTGTAGATTGAAGATCTTTAAAGAAAATACTTATAAAGGGTGATGTTCGCACTATAAAAAAGATTAAGGTAAATTATCCACTATTACCTCAAAATTTATGTTTTTAATTTTTATCATTATTATACTCTAGTGTACCTAGCTTTGTACGTAGCTAAATATCTGTTAACTTATTAATTGAATTAAACAAAAAGATCCCAGTAATAGATACATTTTTTCCATGCACCTGTTAATAAAGTGATGACAACTGTAATCAAAATGAGACTATTAATTTTTTTTTTACCGGTTGATTCTCTTCTCGCCTCGTCTCGTCTCGCCCCTCTGGTGGAAAAGCACCTTGACACGAGTATCGTGAGACTAAATTATGTACAGTTTCATACATTAATTTATCTAATCTCATGAAATAATTAATATCATTTGCGTAAAATGACAGATGTTTTATAGCATTGTTGATTGCGGATTGCGATTGCGGATGAAGTTTTGAAAATTATTTTAATATCGTGTGTGTAAAGAGTCATTCACAGCACCTTTGCCTGTTCTGACAGCAATAAAAGACACAAAGTAAAGACCGCCATAGCTTAGTTTTTAATTTCTTAATGTTTACATTTCAGTATGAGAGCAGAAATTATTATTTAATTTTATTTTACTTTCAAAGTGTATTAAAAACGTCGTATGATACATGTGTGTGTTGTTGATAACAACGCTCTTAAGACCACAGAAATACTTAAGAAATACTTACTCACCTAACGGCTCGAGTCCCAATAGCGCATCACCGATAATCACCAACTTAGCACACTTGTACTGTAATGTACTATTATTAATATTTTTATTATTATTAGATATTTTAAGTGACTATTATTATGGTTTTTTTTTACGTGCGGGAAATGCCCACCCCCCCTTCGGAGCCGAAGGGGGAGGTTATGTCGGACTCGAACCGACTAAACCGCACGCCGTCTGTGGGTCTATGTGCTAGGCCGGAGGTGAGGTTGTCTTTTGACAAATCCCTCGCACCCCGGCTGACCCAGGGCCATTCCTCTCGGTCTGGCCCTCCTCGGGAGAGGGGACCACGCGGTCCCCGACTCGCCCCCGGTATGGGGGGGGGGGGGGCGCATCGTCCTACGATGCGCGCCGCCGCCGTGGCCTGCTTCTGCTAGGGTGACGAGCGGCTCCACCCGTCACCCTCAGGCCCGCGCTCATGGGGGGCGGAGGTCGGTATGCGACTATTATTATGGTCTATTACTGACTAAATTGTATTTTGGACAGTTATACGCTCGTTTTCAAAAGTATATAATATATTAAACATGACCTGTAAAATATTTTCTGCTTTCAAAATATCAAAATTAATGAAATTGAATGGGTCAATGCATTGACCCTCGACGAACTAGCCCTTTCTAAAATTCGGGTTCGAATATTGGCTAATATATGATGTAACGCATGATAATAAAAACCTTTCAACCAAATTCACATCAAATATAAAAAATTGGTATTTTCTTGATATAATTTGGCAAAGAACCCTCAATTTTCACCCTTCCATCAACCCCTACTTTTTTAACAACGGCATAACATTTTTAAGATGAGCTAGAACGTCAACATAGTTCTAACTCTTTAAAAAAAACTAAAAAAACAGGACTTTGAATGTGTATTTCAATACAAATGACCTTCAATCAGCATTTAGCATTAAGATGTGAAAGAAACAGAACATTCAGAATTCGTCCGACATTCTTGTCATAAACACACCGCTTAGCACTGAATAGGTTAATGAGTTCTTCTTGAGTCTAATATTTGAATATTATTCTGCTACTTATACATATTACGAAACATAACACTGGTACGTCAGTCGATTATTGCGCTAGCAACTAGAGAACAATGATATTACATAAATGTAATAAGACTAAAAAGTACCTATATACTTAGGTACGCTGTACACCCACACCCGAAGAGCCATCCTGATGACCCTGGGTCAACCGAGGCTTGCGATGGATACGCAAGAGGCTAAATATCTCAAGAGATTTTGCAATAGAGCTCCACGGTCCTCGTGTGAACAGTAAGCGGACATATCGTCCCCTATGTATTCGCCCAAAAACTGCCACCTATTGGAGCGCTAAGCGTGGAAAGCGCACCGTTGCATGCTCCGGGAGCGTGAATGTATTCACTATGTTAGTAGGGATGGCGTAGAAGGATATCCGGTAGTTACTTGAGCGCGTCAGAGTGAGGTCAGGGAGGCTACTTTCATTTTGACAAGTACTTCCAGCCAATAAGAGCCTTAAATGTGAGTGTGTACGCAAAAAAATAGACCATCGAATTTATACGTACAAGTCAGAATAAGATAAGGTAACATACCTTATCTGAATCTGACGTCTTACTAAAAAACAAGCATCAATTTTGCTAATCTGATCCGATTTAAGCGTAACCTTAGGCATGGGAAGGTTGCAAGATTGCAAAAAATATGTCTGGATTTACTCGAGTGTGGTTATTTTTCTTTTATCTTAGGGTTAAAAATATTAGAGTAACTGAAAAATATTAAATAAGGCCAAAGTAATACAAAACATAAATTAAGATGTAAGGTATCTGAATTTATTTGTTATGATGTTATGTAGACGCTTCCCCCACCACTAAAAGTGGAAAAATTACATACCATTATTCTTTCTATCATCTAATCTATCAATTCTAATAGGCTGCCGCGACGCTCGAGTAAATACGCATTTAGCATTGTCACCTCCCCTACTATGTGGAGCAGCTGCAGAAGCGCGGAGAAGTTGAGAAGAACATAATGAAATTCCATTTTGTCGTTGGGATCATTTTATTCCTTTTTATACCGGAAAATCGCTATCATTGATGAAATCATTTAAGAGTCTTTTTAATATTCTAGGTATCAAAACAGCAGGCGATATTCCTGTAGATAGGAAGACATGGAGATAAGGTCTGCGACACTGACAGAAACTACTCGTAATACAGTATATTTTCCACCAGAGGGGCGAGACGAGACGAGGCGAGGAGAGAATTGAAATTTGTATGGCAAATTTTCAATCCTCTCCCAGCGTATCTTTGGTGGAAACAGTGTGGATTGACGAGAATATGCGAGGCGTGAATTGAAATATTTGTTTGTGCAAAAATGAACCGTATTGGTTCCGATTTAGAGTATAAATCACCTTCAAGGTGATTTTCCACCAGAGTGGCTAGGCGAGGCGAGGCGAGGAGAGAACTGAAATTTGTATAACAAATTTTCAATCCTCTCCCAGTACATCTTTGGTAGAAACAGTGTGGATTGACCAGAATATTGACGCCTAATTTTTGTTCGGAGTTTTCGGCATTGACGCTAGAACAAAGTTATATCGAGCATTGTGTGTGAGCTGTCTAAAATACATTTATAAATGAAGCATACGGGCGGCGGGGCGCAGCGTTCACGCGCGAGCTCGCGATGGCAATTTTTAGTGGAAAAGGGTCAGTGCGATTTCAATTCTCGTGTCGCCCCTCTGGTGGAAAATCACCTTTATACTTCATCCATTCGTTTTGTGAAAAGTATGACTCAACCTTATGCATTATATAATATTGCATTCATCTGTAATATACATTTACGGCATATTTCTTACTGTCATTTCGTTCATTGTGAATAGAGATGGATTTTTAGCTCATCAGTGACCTAGAATTTTTCCAGAATTCATACTTCGTGGATTGCATCATCACGCCGAGACACTGTTTAGATGCCGAACTATCTATATAATGCGCCTAACCGAGACGAAGCCGCTTAAGTCAAGCACTTGGAATTAAAAAAATAGGTTTTTTTATGATATAATAGCCCACTAAATGTGTAGACACACCTACGCAAAACCCACGAGTAAATATCGCTCTAATTACGACAGCTGCTCTTAACGAAATTTACATATCGGGCCGGTATTATGCCATTTTGGGGTCCTGAGGGCTCTACCGATACCTTCAGAGCACGAGCCAAGCTCACCTGCTTGTCAGTGCACTTGCTAAACACCTGACGAGGTGTCGGCGCAGGCTTTACCCTTGTATTTGGGCTGGGAGTTCAATAGTAGTCGCCCCCGCCAGGGTTGATATTCTAATAAATAAAAAAAGACACTCTCAAGCTTTGAAGGGTAACAAAAACAACGGAAATTTACGTGATTATGATATAGGTACTTACATACCTTTTATTGCCTAACGTTTCGACCAGGTAACACCGGCCGTGGTCACAGGCTGACTGGCTCAGCGGTGCACGCCCGCCGTCTTCGAGTCCGTGAGGAGGTCTTCGAAATGTCAGGCAATCAAAAGTATGTAAGTACCATGATCGCGTTAATTTCCGTTATCTTTATTATATATCATGGAACGGGAGAGTTTAAAAGTTAGGTAATTAGACTTCTTGGAATCTGATTGAAAATAAATTCTAAAAGTGTTAATAAAATATAACCTTTACCTTTTCCACCAAACGTGTGGGACTGAATATTTTTTCGGCCGTCAGTATTTTTTTCATCGAAATTAGGGCAATTAGCTTAATAAATTTAAAAACGTATTCAAACTTACAGGAGAGGAACTCTATAATTAGTATTCAAAACGTCTGCGAGTAAATTAAGAAGATAAATAATTAAAAGTTTGAGTTTTCTACATCTGCAAATACACACAAACTTGATTATATTTAATAACTAGCTGTCGCCCGCGGCTCCGCCCGCGTGGATGTCGGTTATCGCGAATCGAACTATAATTTGAGATTTAAACTATCCTATCTCTCAAGTTGGATCGAACTGCACATGGTGTGCGAATTTTATTATAATCGGTTAAGTGGTTTAGGAGTCCATTGAGGACAAACATTGTGACACGAGATTTATATATATTAATATAATAAAATCAATTTGACGCCTCTTCTTATTTATGAGAAAAAGGACTGACAGAAAGACTGTGAGAACTTCCCCTTTCTTACGTACGTATGTGTTTCCCTAAAGAGCAACAAGACTTGGATTCTTTTTTGATAATATATCTTTCCATATTCTAACTCGCAATAAATATAAATATTATTTAAAAACCTCTTTATATTTATTTACAGTGGCTACTTAGAGAGTGGTGGACAGTAAGGTAGCGTGATTGTGTCCGGAAACATTATAATGACTACGAACATCACCACTCGATACCGAGAACACATTCACACATCTTGTCCCTTGTTGACAGCAAACAGTTGCTGAAGTATTGGTACCTATTCCTATATGTTTGGGTGCAGATTGACCGTCTTATTCAAGGATCATTTATTTGGTTAGGCTTTATCAAGGACAGAAGTAAATAAGAACGTGTAAAGGACTGTATTGTCGACGCACTACGTCCAAAGCTCACTGGAGAGCTTTTGTGCTGTCAATGGGAAGACCAAAGGCTGTTCGTGCTTTGTCTTCTACACTGACGGCAAATTTTCTATGTTTACAGGGTCGGCAGCACGAGTTTGACTCCCTTGGTGTTGCACATCAGGTGGACCGCGAGTTTGTCTGCCACCTCAGTTGTATAAAAAAAGTTCTTCTATCCATTACAACTGTATTGAATAATGGATTCAATGTTCAATATACTTCATTTGCAATACATTATTATGAGCTATAACCTTGAAAAAACAACTCGATACAATTTAAAGCATGTATGAAAATTCCGTCGTACTTAAGGATATTCATAGACCGGACTAGATAAAAGCATTTGGAATAAAAATAACGTGACTAGGCCCAGTATTCACTTATAAACATCTTCTTTTTATTAAACTTCATGTAAATAACAACAATGCAAACGCAAAATATTTGCTACCATTTTCGTGCAAGAAATGATCGTGACAGCGTTGAGTCTGAGGCAAGTTCTCGAGCGATATTGTATTCAAAAATCAGGGATTATTTTCCTCTGCGAAAATGTTCCTTGGCAGGCCATAAATCAAAAGGTTTTAGAAAGTACACAGAATAATTTGATTAGGTACATAATTTCATTCATTGAAAATATTAATAGGCACAAATTTAATGAAAAAAATAAATAATTTTCATTGTCTCATCTCTCTCCTGACCATGTTCGGCCATAGCAACTGGCTTCTAGTTCATGAGATCTTCGTTGATGTACTCTCAGATGACTGACGTAGCCTATTTTTGAAGTGCATGTACGGCTACATACGCTACAAGTCAGCACTCCAACCAGGAGGGGGGGGGGGCTCGATATTGTAGTGTATGGTCGCAGGTGGGCCTTGAGCTCGTCCCGCTTTGCATCTAGCTCTCCATCTCTTCTTAAACTTGGACACTTTGCTGTACACGGTGTTCCTCCACCATGATCAGTCCGCCGCCATTGCCTCCCACTGTGACCGATTGAGCTCACCCCTAAATAACAAAATGATAGATCTTACAAATAAAGGCGAATCTCTTATTCACTCATTTTGACAAGGCTTATTAAAATGAGAGAAATTAAAAAATATTTTGATAGGCTCGCATTGGCCAGTATCTTACCCTTACTAGACCTGATGATATCTTCAACGATGGAACACGTTTGTTGACTCTAACTTATTCGCTATAACTTTATTTAAACACAGATAATCCCATCTCAATTTATAACAAAATCCTGCTCCCGCAACGAATTTAACAAAAGTTTTCTACTTGCGTTATGAAGAGTTCTCTTTCATATTTTTAACGGAATACTGTAATGGTTTGAGCCACTTATTACTAGTTATTTCAGGCCATTAGTCACTTTGTTTTTCAATCAGTCATCATATATCTTGCCGTAACGTCCTTCTTCCTACAATTCCGGGTATTTAAGTAGGGCGTAAAAAAACATCCGTTGAGGCCGGCAAGGTAGGGACCGTTAGCAACAACTGTAATGTCGGCCACTATTCTTTGCACTGCATCCCAACTTACCATCAGGCGAGGTGCGTCAATTTCACAATCAGGTAAAAAAATTAGCAAATAAAATGTATGCTTCCTAGTATTTTATAAGTAAACAACCACATACATCGAGGTAAAGCTTTTATTGACATTGCCTTTGTCGAATCCAGAATCTTCAGCAAATAATTACAAATGTTTGCCAAGTGATGTGCGTGTATTTGAGGATCCGAGTTGGATCAAAGTATCTTTCGCAAATACGCCAAACTTTTCGTTAAATATAATTTTCGACGTATGAGGAACACAAACAGGTAATGTTTAACAAACATAACGTTATTGGATTTGGTTGGTTTTTCGTTTAACGAGTGGCTCAGTATCCAATATTCTCAGTTAGCTTTTCACTATAACGTTTTTGTGCCCGCTGAGATAAGAGCAAGATGGAAACGTTTACTTTAACATATACTTGACAGTTACATTTCGTTGTTATGAAATATTATTAGTATTTGTCGAGTTTCCTGCTTCTTTATTCTCTTCATACTTCTTTTCTCCCTCTCGTCTCAGGAAAGACGGTCACCATTACAAACACCTGCAATGTTATAATAGTAGCCCTCAGCTTGGCGGTCTGATTAGATGAGATCGATTTTACGGAGAAGGAAGGTACACGCGACCTGATAAAGAATACCAAGATTTGATGGAGCGGCATAGAAAACAGACACCAAAACATTTGGTTCTTGATGGAATATTCCGCACATCTCATCCCTGCACATGGTGTCCTGTAGGTATATATTCTTTCGTTCTCTTCTTTTACTCTTCTTTTGTCCCTTTCTCACTCTGGAGATAGAAAGGATAATGATAGCTTTGGTGTTGTTAACTACGATTAAGACAAGGACCTACTTGATGAATGTAAAAGTTTGTGAAGATGTTTGTTCTCAATCACGCTCATTCGGTTAAACAGATCTGGTTAAAATTGGGCACAAGGATAGATAACAGGCGACTGTAATCCTGAAATACCTATGCTGTAAAAATTGAAATTAAACAATTTCTATGTAATCATAAAATCATCCTTTCCTAAAGTCTGATAAATTTGTTATTACTTCATGAAATATTGTGAGTAGATCACCATGTGCTATATTATTCAAGCTACAGCAAAATAAATATATATATTCTTTACTTATACAATGTAATAGTTCCGTTGTCCGAGAAATTCCATTTCAAAAATGTCCTTTCTTTGCAACCTCACAGGCCATCCCATAACAGTGCGATAGGGGTCTCCACAGTAAATTAAGTGTATGTCACCCTGAAACATTGTCCGACATGCCAAATAGTTGGCAATTTTCTGTACAACAGGCTTCTGCGGTATTTACCACATGAAGATTAATACGAATTTTGCAAAATGTTTAATAAAGTAAAAGATTTGTTTACGCACATTTTTGAACATGTCTTCTGATGATTAGAATATTATTATGGTATTTATTTAATATAATTAAGTTAAGTTATTTAAATGCAAGTAAATATAAATCAATCCGTACCAATATTATAAATGCAAAAGTAACTCTGTCTGTCTGTAACACTTTCACGCTTAGGTACACTAAATAACCCATTATGATGAAATTCGATACAAAGATAGATTAGAACTTAGGAAAGGACGCGGGTATTAGCTTGTTTACTATAAGGCTAAAACCTTATTACCCGCGTGCAAACCTACATCTTATACATACTTGCATACATAAGTACACATATCATGATATTCCACTTTTAACTTCACAATACATGTACTACACTACAAACGGCACATGTACATAAATATTTTGTTTTTGTTTACTGTACCAACTTCATTACATAATTGTGTTTGCTAAACAATAATTAAGACAAAACCAATATAGCTAAACATATTCGTTTTGACTTAATTGAAGTTCACCAGTTAACATATTCTGAAATATTCATCTTGCACGTTTACATACAACTGTAAATGATATATGTCTGAGTATGAGTACATGCATATACTTATTAAGTATATTTTTCATATAAAGTTGTATGTCAAAGTTGTTCTACAAGGATCTATAAGGATTCTTTCGCGAAGATTCTTTTTACGTCTTCTTCAGACGAAGTGAACTTTCACGTTCCGTCTGTGACCAGTTTCAACCCGTGTCCAGTTGATGAAAAACCTATCAAGCGCAATAATAGTTTAAAACCATTAAATTAATTATTATTATAAAATAGTACCTAATTATTTTTATGCTATTATAAAATTATAACAACTATTAAAACACTCACCTAATTTGTTGCTACGCGCAATGATCCTGTAACAAGGAAAACCGTTATTAAATTTCTATTCGCTCATAATTTTGAATTTGTGGTTGTCAAATGGAGTTATGTATGCATGTTTTTTTTGCATTTGTAGCTATAACAAGCATTTGAATGTAGATGACGCCATGTAACATATCCTAAAGTAGGTATTATAGTCTCGTAAACCTCCTCCATCTCACATTATTTTTACAGGCGTTTTAATACGAGATGCTGGTTAAATTAATTTCCTTTTCCTTTAACAGTATACTTATGTTGTTTCCAAGGAAGTGCGTAAGGTAAGCAAGTAATTAAGATAGTTAAAAACTAAAATACTCTAAGTACCTAAATGGTTAAAATCTGTAGACTATTTCACCGAATAGGTTTCACATTGAAACTAAGCGTCCACCTACCGGCAACGGATCAATTAGATTAATGTTTCACATTGCGTCCACCAGATTCACAGTGATCGCATTTTAACGCCGCTACTGCCAGCAACCGGATTGCCGAAGCCATTTCATTCGGATTTTCGAAGTGAGCGCACGTATGACGCTTAAAAACGCGCATAAACAAAGTGTGTTGACAGGTGATCGTAAAAATGCAAATTGCGAAATCCGCGCAGCGTGCGTCCACCTGACCGGCATTCCGAATGACGTCATCGGTACGCATCGCAAAAGTTGCCTCTCGGAGCAACTGCGTCGGCATTGCCGATCGTACAATCAATACAATGCGTATATCTACGTGGACGCACTTGTTTCACTCTCTATACAAAGAAAACTACTATCCATTGCGTGCGGTACCGGTAGGTGGAAGCTTAGCTTTACCGGTGGTCGACAGTCAATCGTAAAGACTTTAAAGACTTCAATCGTAAGACTACAATAAATATCGTAAATAGAGAGGCAGTTAAAGATAGCATATTTTGAAAAACTAAAACAGCGGGTGTCGTTATGTTGGACTGGAACCGACTAAAACCACACATCGTTTCGCATCTCATATCTCAAGGTAAAACTGCACCGTGTTTCCTACACCTGAAAGTTTAGAACCACGGTGTTTCCATCTGGCCCCGGGTTGGGCGTCGCACCACTGCGCTGGCCTGCTTCTGCTGGGGTGAGAGTGAAGTTAGAAGAGGCTGGCGGCGGTTAGGTTACTTATTACGAAGAAATAGGGGACCTGTCGACGTCCCTCGAGACTCCATTTTGGCGAAAGATTTTGCGGACGTATCTATTATTATTTGACCACATTAATAAAATTTTGGAAAGAGGCAGGTCGCAACCGTCTCGGGTAGGCTTGCATGAAAGGATTAATGACAGTAGAAGAAGCTCATGAAGTATATAAGGGTTGAATCAAATGGCGAGCGGAAGTAGGCATGAGCGTACGTTTGTGTGTATGTATCTACTATTTTGCAGACGGATCTATTATTTTGGTGACAGTTTAAATTACACCCGTTTAAAATACGATGGCATTCAGAATTTGAAGCGGTATGTTTCTAAATAATTTGTAGTAAGGACTTGGTACTCGACTAATGGTTTCCCGTCACAGCGGCAGAGTTGAGCGCAATGCTGTTTTATCGCCATTAATTAGTGACAGAGCTTTCAAGTCACGCTGTAAAGATGAATAATATGTTTTATTTCATTTGTAGGCTCCATTTCAGCTTTTCAGTAAGTACTTGGGAGTATTGGTGCGATTTACTTTTTACACTGAGTCTTGTATGAATGTTTAATAATATTATTGGAAGCTCTTGATTTCATAAGGACATAAGCAGTTGGCGTACTGATATACGAGTATAGGTCTATTCGGGCTCTCCCGGATGACTTACAATGACTTACTTAAACAGTAAGCATTTTAATTTTCTTTCGGCTTATGGTTTGACTAGTAAAGCCGGGGAAAATCTATTCTCATCACCATTTATTCCAAGTCAATGTGAGCCCTCTTATTCAGAGTGTACAATTACACATAACAGCCTCTGTGGCTTGGTAGTACTATTTCATGTAACTGCTACGTAGGGGTGTGAGTTCGATTCCCACTCAGTGTAAATATTTGTACACATAAGTATATCTATTAACAATAATTTGGGAATTTCTGTGCCCCGGAGAGCACGTTGAGCCGTCAGTCCTGGTGGCCGTATGAACATTTATAGCAGTTGTGTTAAACGCTCATGTTGTTTTACATTGGTTCTTTCTTACAAGTTAACCAATCAAATCTTCTGAACTACCTACGTTACGACTTTGATTAGACACGAATTCCACAAAATAAAGTACCTACTTACCTACCCTACTTTAATTAATTTCACTGATTTGACTGTAGGTACCATTTAGACAGGTTCAGTACGGAGATGTTACACTTCAAAGAAGAGCATTTCAGTACATCAGTCTTGTCTTGCCTGTTCTTGTGTATGACATACTACAGAAATAACACGTAGTTAATGTACTTTTTTTACTTGCGCTTTTACTCAAGCAGCTCACTTCATAGCACATTATCTGGTTCAGCGCCAAATTCATTAAGAGCAGAGATGAAGAGTGCTAGCAAGCCAGATTAAATTCACTGACATTAAGAAGCTTTCACAATATACCGCATGCACACAACCTATTACAGAATATACTCTGGCAACTCCAGACAGGGCAGTAGTTTTATCTCACTTAATATTACTAAAATATTATAAATGTAAAAAATTGTGAAGTTATTTATAAATGGCTGCAGTTTAGTAGTAGAGATAACAATACATATAGTCTGTAATACAACATAGGGTATTTTTATCCCGGGAATAGGTTTCCATGGGGTCAGGGGACGGGACCACGCGGGTTGAGTCGCAAGCATCAACTAGTTCCTGTCAGGTAAACTAAATTACCTATTTGTGTTATTGACATAAGCCCACTCCGGATTCATGTGGGGCACTAGTGGCACGTTAAATAAAGTTAATTTCTGTATTTTTTCTGCAGTACTATTTTTGATTAGACAGTTACATTGAAATAAAACCACATTATAATGGATTCTATCGCGATTTATTTATTATTATTTACTTTTAGAGCTCAGTTTCGGCTACTTTTCAGTAACCATGTTCGCGGTTTGATTAAAGATGGTTGTTGTCACATAGTTTTGAAGTTTAAGTTATCGCAAAGTACCCGAATTATGATGAATTGCTGGTTTACTATTTACGCAGAATGAGCTCACTGTGTCGTTAAGTCTAGCTGTATTTTGATGTTTACTAGGTATGATTAAGTTGATGACTTGGCTCCAGGCTGGTGGTACGCTGCAACCATCTTCTATATTAAACTGTTGGTGTTTTTTAATTGTATTTTGCATTGTAAGGTTTTATTTCAATTTGTGATATTCGCGTTATCTTTAGAAGATAGAGAGACTTACATTATGATGACAAAATATAAATTGTGCTGATGAAAAATGTATTTTGCTCATTTTATTGTCAATCAATTGAGTGTGTGCGAATAGCCTATAAGAGAGATTTAAACCATAATATTTTCAGTTCATTTTATTCGTAGGATAAATGTTCAATACTGATTTCTATCGTCATGGTTATGGACAATATATATTCGAACATAAATATTTTAATAAAGATACACAAAAAAGTCATTGTAAACGCTCTGTTTCAACTACAATTACGAATGCACTCAATCTACATACCACTTTTGCACTGAAGAGAAGCCTTAATCAACGTCTCTCTATACCGAGATGTATGCATGTAACTATTGTGCGACATAGACCTGAGCAGTAATACCATTACTCACAAAGCCAGAACATAAAGGTTATGTGTCACTAACTACACTAGCTACAGCTACGTGAAATACTAAACCCGGTCCCGTAAACCATGGTACTTTCAGTATAAGAAGAAACTTGTGTGCTATGCCGAGTTATAGTCTATCTCTAAGCCAAATTTCCATTCTGCCACTCTGACGCAATTGAGTCTAAAATTTAGTTATTATTATGAAGGAAAATGAAAATAATATGGACTAATAGAAACGTCAGAATATACCCCGTCCAACGTGTCGGCAAAAGCCGCGAGTTACTGCAGACCATCAAGAGAAGGAAAGTCGCCTACCTGGGCCATGTTTTGCGATACGAAAGGTACGAGCTCCTCCAACTAATAATGATGGGCAAAATCGCAGGCAAGAGACGCGTTGGACGTAGAAAGAAGTCGTGGCTGCGAAACATCCGAGAGTGGACGAATATTGCCAGCGCAGAGCAACTTTTTCGCTTGGTACAAGATCGGGAGAAGTTCGCTGAGCTGACGGCCAACCTCCAGTAGTGGAGAGGCACCGGAAGAAGAAGAAGAAACGTCACATGTACTGTTCTGTGACCAAGACATGGTTAGCCTGGTCGAAACGTCGGACAATTCAAGGGTATGTAATGCGATCATGCTATATTTCTATACCATAATCGCATTAATTCCCGTTTCAAATGTATATCATGGATCGCGAAAGTTTAAAAGTTGATGTCGAGATACGTGCAGAATCAATTATTTCAAACTTATGAAAGTTTAAGAAGTTGTTTGTACATTTTCTTCAGTCCAACTTCCAGTGTTTGGCATTATCATAAAAATATATAATATACAACAATAACTGAAAACTCTTTCCTGAGACTTTGCCTTCAGCTTACCATCAGGCGAGGTAAAGTCAAATTGACGAGTCCTAGATATAAGAAAAAAGAAACTCACACGCCTATAGAACAAAATAAAATAATATGGCTGTCCGCGTATGACGAGACTACTTCTCCACCCATATTCACAAATATTTTACATCCTGCCTTTTCTTTACCAAGACCTTCAAGTTAAGGCATTTAGTATTACCTGTTTCGTAAAATATCTACAGTAAAAGTTCAGAGTCAATCCCAAAGGGATTCAATTTCACGTAAATTCGTGTTTCCTTGGAGAGATAGAGCAAAAGGAAATGTTCTGTTAGTATTTGTAAGCACACATACATATACTCATGACTGTAAATCCCCGAAGGGGTAGGCAGAGGTGTATAAATACCCACGTTTCGGTCCCACTTAATAGGAGGCGGGCCTATTGCCGTCTAGTGGACACTTTGTCTTAGTTGTATGTTTACTGTTCTATTCCTTAGTCGCCTTTTAAGACACTCGCAGGAAGAGCTGAGGTGGTCGTATACTACTCCATCGGGAACCATCACGGTATTTTTTTAAATATTTAGATTTTAGAAACAGTCGACTTGAAAGTATCTCTTATTATAGGAATCTGTACTTTGGCAATATTACTTACTTGCTTAAGTAATAACCTTAAGCAAGTATATATTATATGATCCTTCCCAAGGAAGAAGGGCCGTTGAAGCTGCGAAATGGATCTGTACCTTGTAACGATTAATTCCTTAGGTTACCAACAAAAGTTTGCAATTCTGGGTGGATGCATAGCAGTTAGTCGGTGGCACGATTGTGACGCCCCTGGTGTTGCAAACGTCCTTAGGGCACGGTGACCACTTCCCATCAGGTGGGCCGTGTGCTTGTCTGTCACCTAAGTGGCATAAAAAAAGCACTATCAATTCCTTCATTTCACTCACTTTAACGTAATCCATACTACCTAAAATTATAAAATTCTTACCTATAAATACAGCTAAAGAGTTTCTTTGTTTGAACGCGCTAATGAACTACTGCTACGATTTCGAAAGTCTTTTTGTATTGAGTAGTCCATTTATCTAGGTCCATTTATCGATTTATGGAATAGTCCATTTATGCCATCACGCTGCTAATCAAGGTAGCAGAGCAGCACTCATAAATGTCCAAGTATCCGGTTGATTCTCATAGGTATTGCTTATAGGGATGAGACTGGGTTCCGAAGTATGCGTCGGGTGAAGTCAGGGTGGGTCAGCTAGTGTTAAATATACCCAGAAGTTGGATGGAGGCGCTGTTACTTGAAATGCATGACAAATAATACATGCCTGTGTATTATTTTTGACTACAATTTATCCCTATACAAATTTCAGCCAGAACCTTTTAACGCTTAGAGCGTGATTGAATAACAAACTTTCAAATATACATCCACATTCATAAGCTTTCACAGTTACAATATTAGTTGAATATTAGGATTAGGTATTTCAAACCAAAAAACTCTTTTAATAAAACCCAAAAAATAAACCCACAGACATTACAAGTGAAACGTGTTGAAATCGTATTCTACTTATGCATAACGTGCGTAAACATCAGAAAACATATACGAACGTCAAACGTAAGTACATTACTCAAGGCAACCGAGTCCTTTGTTCATTTCTACGATAATATACTCATACAGCCCTTCGTTAAATCTTAAGAAATACCTCAATTTTCTACACGGGGATTGAACTGAGACTCTTTTGAGGTAAGGGGAGAACGGGTACCGAGTGCGGGGCTGAGGTTGTAATACCTGATTCCTTTCACTGGAGTGATGAATGGTTGCTGTTTAAATTATTGGTTGGATTGGTGTTCCTGTTTTGCTATACGTAGATTTGGAAACTGTGTAATTTCGTCTGCGTAGGCTTTCAGTATTTTTATGTTTATTGCAATGTTTTTACATGTAGGTATACATGGAGCCCCATCAATATCCGCGGGGCTAAAGTAGATCCCAGCTCCAAAATTTTATGTCTTTCTTTCTTTCTTTCTTTCTTCCTTACTTTCTTTCTGTCTTTCTTTCTTTTAAAGTACGAACTCTGGATACAACTGGGAAATAATTATGACGAAAATGTGCACGACGTACGGCCTTCTGCATCGTAGAAGTTTGTCAGTATCGCTTATATGAATGAAATAGACAGTAGAAGCAGTTGGCAGGCTGTTATCTCTGCCCACCCCAGAGAAACATAGGCGTGAGCATATGTATGTTAGATCTCGTTACTGCAACCCATGGGGGGTTGCAGTAACGAGATCTAATCTATTTCGATCTAATACCACTTTTCTAATACCACGTGGTATTTCTTTTTTATCATACTCGTATTTATATTCTGTTCCGACCAAATGCCATTTATGAAACTTTTGAATTAATAATAATAATTTATTCCGAACGAATACCAAAGTACTGTCAGCAGAAAAGACAAGTAATGGTGATTAAGTACGTGGTTAAGTAATACTAGCCAAGTCAGTTTTATAATGGCTAACCATTCTTAACAAATATTTAGGGTACTTGATTGAATTTGTTGAAACTTCTTGATGGAACTTCATTTTACTATGTTTATATACATATATTAAAAAATCACTTTACAAGTTCCACACAATTATAGTTTATCACTGTATAATACTAATATTTAATTTATAATATTACGACATGTTTCGAATAACTCATCTTCAGGTAAACATATTTTGAAATATGTTTACCTGAAGACCTGAATAATGAGAAAACTAAATATAATTGTGTGGAACTTGTAAAGTTAGTTTTTAATATATATAAAGATAGTAAATATTTAGAGGCCAAACAATACTAATCAGGTCAGAGATTAAATAGCCAGGTTAACTTTGGGATGGGTGAACAAGAACATGATGTGCATAGTCCGGTACTTCCACGCGGTGCACGCAGTGTCCGGACAATGGAGACGGCAGCGTCTCAATATCACAGGTTAGGTTAGGAGCGGGGAGGCTTTCCATGTGTCCCTCTGACCAGCAGAGGGTACAGCGGAGAGCAGGCACGGAGCGGACTGAATCTCTGAGCGCAGGTGTGGTGGGTAATAGGACGGGCTTTTTTCGTGAAGAGAATCCCCATGGGTACCTCTCCGTCAGTCATCGGCAGTAATTATGTCGAACTCGGAACGAGTAAGACCGCTCGCCATCGGTTATCAATTACCGGGGACTAAGATTACCTAATAAGGCTTTCCAGTGACAATGACGCAGCTAAACTTCGCTATTTTCCGTAAAGGGACAACGAGTGACCTCCGTATCTTTCCACTCCAAGTTACCGTATAGAATAGTCACCCATCCTAATGCTGATCTGCTGAATATTGCTTAAATGTTAGAATTGGTCACCCATCCTAAAACTAACCTGGCTGATATTGATCAACCTGGAAACGATAAGAATGATCACCCATTCTAAGAGTGACCTGGCTATTTTTGCTTAGCTTTGTAATGAGCTAACTAACTTCAGTCGCCAGAGCAATAGTGTAATTTTTTTGCT
This sequence comes from Eilema caniola, assembly GCA_949126895.1. Taxonomy (NCBI): domain Eukaryota; kingdom Metazoa; phylum Arthropoda; class Insecta; order Lepidoptera; family Erebidae; genus Eilema; species Eilema caniola. The sequence goes on from OX421474.1 coordinate 14,388,064, forward strand.
AGCCGTACCTAATTCTATGACAATCTCATTTTGGTATTAGTTTCATCAGTGGTATTCTTTCGGAACAGAATATTAATGCGATATTAAAGAAATACCACGTGGTATTAGAAAAATGGGACTGGATTGGAATAGATCCAAGATCTGAACTATATAAACGGCTACTTATTTTTTTAAAACTACTATGCAAAAATGACAGACTAGAAATGCATTTATGTAAAGGGAGAAGGAAAATGGAAAACGGTAATAGAAAAGGAAATAAACCCTTCGGCAGTCTAGAAGTGCAAAATGTATTTTACAATTTATTTTACACATAACTGATATAATTACTGTGAGGACGGACTTCCCAGCTCGGGGCGGTCCATTTGTGCGAGCAAATAAAAATAGTATTTTTTACTGTTAGTGCATTTTTAAATTCCAGGTACATTGTGATAATGAACAACTAGCTTACGATTACATAGATGAATATGAAAGGATTTTTTTCTTATCGGGGCTCTCTAGGAACTAAGTACAATAGGTGCTTTTCTGTAAGAAAGTCAATATTCCCGATAATATTTAAACTCGCAGTAATACCATTTGATGATCCTCATTCACACTAATATTGTAAATGCGAAAGTAACTCTGTATGTCTGTCTGTATATCTGTCTGTTACGCTTTCACGCCTAAACGACTAAACCGATTTTGATTAAATATGGTATAGGGGTAGATTAGACCTAGAGAAAGGATATAAGCTATGCTTGATCGTGAAAAGGGGGGTTAAAGGTAAGGTCATAAGAGATGAAAGTTTGTATGAAAGTTTGTCATTTTTGAAGATACTCCGATAATATTTGGTACATAGACAGATTAGAGCTTTGAAAAGACATAATCTACATTTTATTACGAATAAACAGGTAAAAAGGGGGAAAAATTAAAAGTTTGTATGGTGGTTAGAGATTGAGGAAGGACAAGGTCATATTTATATGGTTGAGTAGAGAATCGAATATAAAGGCGAGCGAAAAGTTGAGTGGAGAGATGAGAAGAGAAGTGAATAGAGATCGAATAAATCAAGTAGAGAGTCAAGTAGAGGGGCAAGTAGAGGGGCAAGAAGAGAGCTGAACAGAGGCGCGTAGAAAGGTGAGTGGCGAGGCGAGTAGAGAAACCAGTAGTGCCTTACGTAGAGAGGTGTGTGGAGAGACGAAAAGAGATCGAAAATAGTCGTATAGAGAGTCGTGTAGAGAGTGGGAGTAGGTGAGCAGTGATAGAATAGACAGTAGAGTATAGTCGAATGGAGTGGCAAGTAAAAAGGCGAGTAGAGGCAAGTAGTGTGGTGAGTAGAGAGGTGAGTGGAGTAACGAATAGAGATCAAATAGAGTCAAGTAAAGAGGCACGTAGAGAGGCGATCAGGGCTGAATTTAGAAGTCTGAAGAAAGGAGTGAAGGCCCCCTGGCCCCAAATTTATTTTCCAAATGAAATGAAATTTTTTTTTCAGTTGAGTTTTTCAATCAATATTTTTTTGTGAAACGCAGGTAGATTTTTCTAGTATTTAAAAAAGTTATATAAACATAATTAGAAACAAAAGTTATTTGAAATTAAATTTTAGTGTTAACGAACCGAACCTTCCGAACTTTTTTCGCCGAAAAATCGTTGATGATTTCGCTGAAATCCAGTTCCCAAAATAAATCGCTTTCAATGGTTAGCGTCAATTTTTTTATTGTGTCGCAATTTAATTGCGACACAGTAGTCGTCAAATCGTCAAAGAAGGGGAAGCAGAGGGGAGTACAAAGACGAATGAAGAGGTGAGTAAAGAGATCGAATAGAGAGGCGAGTAGAGGCGAGTAGAGGCGAGTAGAGGCGAGTAAATGGTCGAGTACAGAGTCAAGTAGAGAGGCGCGAAGAGAAGCGAGTGCGCTTGAGTGTTTAACGTTCAAAAGCGTTGGCTCAACGTTACACGATAACCTACATCCACGCGGGCAGAGTTGCGAGCTACAGCTAGAAGGTTAACTGACTTGCAGGCGAGGTTCCTTTAAACCTTAAGTATGTTAATAGGGCCTAGTACATGCGCAGCAGTTGTTTAGGAATATGTCTACCTGGGTCAGGTTATTCAGTTTGGTAGAAAAAACTTCGAAAAAAAAGATGGGTTGCACTCCGGGAGTGCCGGCAGAAGTGAAAACTTTTTCTTGCTTTCTTTCTTCGTTATATACAGAGAAAAAGATAAAAAGAACATACCATACCATACCATACCATACCATACCATACCATACCATACCATACCATACCATACCATACCATACCATACCATACCATACCATACCATACCATACCATACCATACCTATAATATAGCGCCAATCATAGATCCTATCACTAATTTTCAGAAATTAATAAATTACAAAAAGTAAAAGTATTTATAAAAAGTAATAAATTACAAAAAGAAAAAATAATCACAAAAAGTTTCAGAAGCCCAGGTTCGAACCCGGTACTATCTGAAACCATAAGGACTTATAGTCGAAGCGCTTACCGCTAAGCTAAGAAGCTTCTTAACGTACCTAACAAAATAAACAATCTGTAGCTAATGTTGTATGACGTCATTCGTCGGTTACGGTTCAAAGGTTAAGTGATCCTGACGCGAGTTTAACACTTTTTACCCATCCAACGCCGCTAAAGAAGTTTTCGCTTCATTAAATATCCAGCTGGGTCGGGCAATATTTGGTAAACTATGTCGGTTTTTCTCTACACGTAAGGGTGAAAAAGATGCGTTAAAGCAAAGTCATCGACAAGTGCATCCTGCTAGTTATACCTACGGTGCCAAAAGTGTCTACACACAGACGATGTGACCAGTTCAATTAAAAGCCACACAGCGGGCTATGGAACGAGTTATCTCTCTTTGGAGGATAGAATTTGTAACGAGGACAACTGACAAAGAACTGAAGTTACCGATATGGCTCTCAGAATAAGCAAGCTGAAGTGGCAGTAGTGGGCTGGCCGCATCTTTCGAAAGACCGATGACCATTGGAGCAAATGAGTCATAAAGTGGAGACCATGAGAGGGCAAACGGAAGGTGGGTCGACCCCAGCCAGACTAGACCTGAAGAAAGTGGTCGAGATAGATAGGATGGGAAAGGATCGAAGAATTGCGCACATTGGGAAAGCCCTAAGACTAGCAGAAGACTACAATAGTCCTTTGTAGAGGATACAATATAGAAATACGAACAGTGTGATACATCGCCACGCGAAAGTCGTTACTCGCTGAGTCACATTCGACATTTGATAATAATCCCTCTAAAACTTCAACAACTTGTAGAAATCTAGACTTCAAAGTAACCTTTACCTCCGATATACTCCGGTATACTTTAATCCCAACGCTTCAAAAGAAGAAGTGAACTATCTAAGAACATCTAAAGACATCAACTAAAACCAAATTGAAACTTGAGCCCGCAGCCACACTCAAACTTCGCTTCTGTGGTGCACCCTGCTAAATGACATTTTAAAGTTACTGCTCATAATGTTAAAGTTATAAGCGTATAGTTATACGACTAGAAGATTATCTTACCTTACGAGCTTATGTTAGTAAAGGGTCTCGCTACTCTTCTGTATGTTAGTGTTGAAATGTGCCATGGACTTGAAAGGGTAAGGTGGATTTTAAAGTGAAAGATATTCTGGCAGGGTCTACAAGTTCAAAAAATATATTTATTGTAGACCTTTGTGGTGTAGGGGGGTATCTATTTATCGTTATTTACTGCACTTTACGTTATCACTATCATCATCACATCAATTTCCCAGTTGCGTTCAAAGTTAGCACTTTTGTGGACATACAAACTCATACATTAATATGTTGATCTTTTTTTATGAAATCGGTTAAAAATATCTAAGCGTTTTCTTTTTCCTTGTAAAGCTTCTCGAGATCCTCACGCCACACATAGAGTTGAGAAAAGCTCAAAAGTGACATACTTTAGAACAAAAAAGTGCACACTGCCGACAGTAATGGCTTCTATTCAGCTGCCGCCAGTACCGTCAGCATAAAAGATTGTTTGGCTAAACTGTGGAATAACCAATTAATTCTATGAAACTTAAGGGATAAAAAACAATTATTCTAATGGCCTTTCGGATCAATTCCACAACTAGTTCGTTCTAGAAGGACGACCTAGCTGCTCGGAGGCTTACCTCGTGTCCCTCTGACTAGCAGAGCGCACGATGGAGAGCAGGTTAGAAATGGCCTAGTTTTCTGAGCATTGAGAATCTGCCGGATTTGTTGCCATTTATGGTTACTGCCACACCCTTGGGCGTGATATTAAATAGCCTATAACCTTAATTGATAAACGGACTATTCAAAATAAAAAAAATTGTTACCAATTCAAACCAGTAGTTCCTGATATTTCTAGTGAAATAATAATAATAATAGATAGTGCATATAAACCTATATGAGGAACTGAAATTAGAGAATTGCAATGACGAAAAGGTTACTCTCGAAATTAAAAAACAACTTTTGAGGTTAAATACACAATCAACAAACATTTATAAAAAATTACAAAAGTAAGACAAGCGAAAACCGTATTTAACTATCATAGCAAGTATTGGTAGTACCATGGGCAAATGTGTCTGACTATATCGACATTAATGTAAAAATAATATTCCATAAAAAAAGTTAATAAATAATTCATGGAAATAAAACGAATTCTATCGAGATTTATTTGATATTATTTACATTTAGCCCGATGTTTTCTTGTTTACATTCATATTATATTGACAGAATACATAAAAAATAAGAGTACCCTTTAATGCATAGATCTTTTTAAATTTGTGGGCTGTCGCTACATTAAGAAAACTACACGTTGAATGCGCAACTGCCTGACGACGAACGTCGTCAGCGCAAAAAAGGTATTATTTTTGCTTAAGTGAGCTGTGCTAATTTGTGCCATATTCAGTCTCTGGTAGAATAAGACAGAAGCTTTTTTCTTGACTCTTAACGTGTACGTGTATCTCTAAGATGGGATTTGAACATGCGCTAGTCGGTTTTTAAAAGAAATACTATGCTTAAGCTGGACCTTTGCTTATAAGGCACAGACATATATCCTCTTATATGTCTGTGTTATAAGGTTTTATACCTTCTGAATTTTCTTAATCACATAGAAATTTCTACTTTGAATGTTTGTAAAGATAAAAATTCAGACTTGAATGGCATCAAAAGATATTTTTCACAGACAAGCATTTCAATTTTAATTCGACTGCCAAGAAGGGTAATGTTTTTGGCGCGTATCTTGTATGTAGTATGTATGTATGTTAGTAATATTCTTTATTACCTCATATCTTTTGAACTACTATACAGATTTCAATGATTCATGCCTCAAATGAAAGGTATTTATTGCTCAAGTGTCCTTGGGTATATAAAATATAAACAAAAGCTATATGTTGGATTTCAGGAGCCAAAAAGTTGGTGTTCAAAAAAAATTCACTCAAATTTATCAAGTGGAATATCAAAATAAGGGAAATTAGAAGACGGTTACAAAGTATAAATATGTTATAACATTACTATAAAGAATAAAATAAAATAAATTATAAAAATGTTAAATCCGACTGATGATTAAAAGATCGAAACAAGCTTTATAGCAGGTGGTACCCATTTGAAAATCTCAAAGCAGATGGATATTAATGGGTATCGCCTGCTATAAAGCTTGTTTCGAACTTTCAGCATTAGTCGGATTTTAAATTTTTAATAATTTATATTATTATTGAAAATATTACTAGTGACCGAAATTACCAGTATCCCCGATAACTCTACTAGTTAAAACAAGCTAAATAATTGCTTGTGCTGAGGGTGGGTTAACTTTGGATGTGTAGTGGTCAGGATTTGAAATTTAAAGATTTTCTACCTCCTCAATCGGAAAAAGACGTGATGAATGGTACCATATATGGTACAGAAATGGTACAGAAACAGTACAAGATTTAGTAACAATATTAACATTATTCATACACACGTGTGTAATATTAAAAATTTGGAATATAAGTTCGAAATTCGTTTACCAATTGCTACTCGCTATATTATGCTCCTAATCCTGGCCACACCACGGGTAATTAAACTTCATGAATTCATGATTTATGGCACAAAGACAATTTTATTTCCTCTCCCAGGAGTTAAGAGGCAGTGAATTAAATTACGGTACGTGCTAAAGTAAATGGAGTGTTTATGCAGTGAGAATATGTAGGAAATGTGGCGCGTACGTGCTCAAAAATACAGGTTTATTTTTATAAAAGTGAGTTCGTTTGAAGCTCCGATATAATCTTGAAATATGCCGTAGCAAAGTCAGTTTTATGTTTATAATTTTTTTTTTTTGGTAGCTGAATATTATCTTTTCCATTGACACATGGAAAGCGTTACCATATTTTAACTAACTTTAAATAAAATAAAATTACTTAAGTTACTAATAGTAAATAACTAAAACTAAAAGATAAAATGCGTCGTGGAATCCATCCGCATCGCATGCTTCTTGTGGTAGCGTTCCCAGAAGACTTGCAGCATTGCCACGTTGTATGGCAATGCTTACTCTCTAGCCTAAAAAGAGGCCAGCCTTCTGGTCACGAGCAGAGTCGACCATACGCTTCGCAATCTCTTTGAAGAGATTGCGGGCGCTCGGACCGCAAGGCCCAACATTTCGACTCCAAACGGCACAGGTCATAATTTATATAAAAATTAACATTATATTATCATCATTCTTACGTTATAGTCCCGGTTCGACATTTTCAGGGACGCGACTATCATCTGACCCTTATAACCTATTGGCGATATCGAAGTTTAGAGCTCTAAACTTCAAATACCCATAACGACTGACATAGATGATCGTATGGCAACGGACCGGGACCGACCCGACGACTTAACGTGCTCTTCCGAGGTACGGAGGGGTCTCAGTATCTTAGAAATGGCTATAAGAAATATTATTACGTGAGTTAAAGAAACTAGGGTAGGTAATAGTAGTTTATGATACTGTTGCATAATAAGGGTTCTTATAACACGAGTGTGTTTTAAAAAAACGAGCCGTAGGCGAGTTTTTTTATATTATCACACGAGTGTTATAAGACCAAGTTATGTACAGTGTCATACACTACTTTATCTACTTTCATACTATAATACATAAACTAATTTATTTTACAAACCAAACCAAACTTTGTTTAATTTAAATGTATAGAACAAAAAAAAAAAATGTTCGCGCCAAGGCGCAAACTTACTCGATTGCGCATGCGTGTTTCTTTTTTTTTCCCCGAATCGGCGGATTCTTTTTTTAAAGTAGAGGTTTAGTCCAGATGGAGGTTGTATAGGTGTATCGTTATGATTAAAAAGTTATTTTATGATATAGGTGTCGATACAAGACCTGTATCGTAATTTAACTTTTTTTTTGGCCTGTGCGTAATGTTTGTCATAAGAGTTTTGATTTCAATTTTATAATCTTTGTATTATAGTATCAGAGTAGATAAACATATTTATCTACTCTGATACTATAATACAAAGATTATAAAATTGAAATTAGAACTCTTATGACAAACATTACGCACAAGCCAAAAAAAAGTTTTATTACGATACAGGTCTTGTATGGACACCTATATCATTAAATAACTTTTTAATCATAACGATACACCTATACAACCTCCATCTCGACTGAACCTCTACTTTAAAAAAAGAATCCGCCATTTCGGAAGAAAAAAAAAGAAACACGCATGCGCAATCGAAGTTTGTGCCTTGGCGCGAATATTTTTTTTTTGTTCTAGACATTTAAATTAAACAAAGTTTGGTTTGGTTTGTAAAATAAATTAGTTTATGTATTATAGTATGAGAGTAGATAAAGTAGTGTATGACACTGTACATAACTTGGTCTTATAACACTCGTGTGATAGTATAAAAAAACTCGCCTACGGCTCGTTTTTTTAAAACACACTCGTGTTATAAGAACCCTTATTATGCAACAGTATCATAAACTACTATTCTTAACTATCTTCTTCTTCTTCATCCTAGCGTTAATCCCAATCGCATCCGAAGCTTTTTCAACTTGGAGTCTGGGGTCCGCTTTTTACCAGTCTAACTGCGGATTTGGCTAAACTTCGATATTTTCCATGAAGCTTCTGCGATCTAACCTCCACAACCCAAAGGCGATATCGAAGCATTGCAGCTAGACCCGTTGTTAGATTTTTGAGGGCTCCAACTACCCGTAACGACTGCCATAGATGTTTGTATGACAACTGCGACCGACGGCTCAATGTGCTCTCCGAGGCATGACCAGACCAATGCAAATGCCCATATTCATGCATACAAATATTTTGCACTGAGCGGGGATCGAACCCGCGCCTCTTGCGCAGCAGCCGCGTTCACTATCGCTACGCCACGGAGGCTGTCTTTCTTCTAAACTATAACAGTCACAAATTTACATTTACCGATTCTTAAAGATATTATTCCTGCGCATAGAATTTCCTACCTTATAAATACAGTGTTTAAGTAGCAAACTACAACACCAATTTCGTTAAATCAAGGAAACTTAGAGCAATTTCAGCCCTATTGCTTATTTCAGAAAGTTCCAAGTACTTTAACTTAGTGTTGTAGTTTAATATGCAAGTCTTGGGTTACAAGGGCTGCTCCGGTCACCACATCGCCCTTAGGATGCCGAACACGTATTAAATCTACTATTAATCCCTGTGGTATTATGTCTATTATACAAATCCTTGCACCTCAGGGTAATATTAACCCTGTTTAACATTTAAACGCTTGGTTTCGGGGAGACGTTGATGTCAATTAGGTTTAAGGTTAAATACACAGGGGAAACTAAAGAAAGAAGCTTATTTCAGACCAAGCTATACTTTTGTGTATATATAGTATAGTAAATAAGGACAAAATGCTAACATTAGTACCTACGATAGTGTGAACGTGTCCATAGTAAGTGTATGGCGAACGAAATTGTTTTGCTATGAACTATATTATTTTATTATAGCGTAATCTGAAGAGGACTTCTTCATCCTAGCGTTAATCCCAGTCGCATCCGAAGCTATCAATTTGGAGTCTGGGGTCCGCTTTTACTAGTCTAACTGCGGATTTAGCTAAACTTCGGCATTTTCTGTTAAGCGACTGCCATCTGACGTCCACAACCCAAAGACGATATCGAAGCATTGCAGCTAGACCAGTTGTTAGATTTTTGAGGGCTCCAACTACCCGTAGCGACTGCCATGAATGTTTGTATGGCAACCGGGACCGACGGCTTAACGTGCCCTCCGAGGCAAGACCAGACCAATGAAAATGAAAAAATTCATGCATAAAAATATTTGCACTTGGCGGGGATCGAACCCGCACCTCCTGCGCAGAGGTCGAGTTCATCAGGCTGTCGATCTGAAGAGGACGTCACTGTCAAAAATGAAACCTACTCGATTCGCATCCTGTGGGCTCAGTACAAGGTGGGATTAACGGCCATAGTTAATATTGCTATTGAAAAATTGATGCCATCCACAAGCATAGCTCGCTAAATAACCAAACTGAAATATCAATAAGCTGGCCACATCTACAGATGGGCAGATAGTCGCAAATAATTTTCTAAGTAACCGAATAGGACTTGCGAACAAAATATGACAATACTTTTCGAATTCTCCAATCTCCGTTTCTATTGGCAAGGGATTCCCCGAGCTCACAATAAACGTGATCCTAAACGAATCTCACAATTGTATAGATATCGGATAAGTTTTGGCTCTCGGCCTACTCATATCTACAGAAAGATCTATATGAGGTGGTCTATTTGAAAGGTTTAAGTTTGTTGGTGTAGCTCATAAAGAGGAAAGCGCTCAGAGGAGGAGCTGATCGATTAGTATCGATTGGTTTGCTCGCAGCGATGTTCCGCTGCGCGGATGCGTAGGCAGCCGGCACCTCCTTCTGCGAGCAAGTTATGCTCGTGAAGGAGGCGGTGGGACGGGAGCGGGACTTGGAGCGAAGAATATTCACGGCCCTAGCTACTCGCCAACTGAGTCAGCTCGAGCGTCGGAGGTCTGTGAATGACCTCCGTCCCCCATGAGCGCGGGCCTGGGGTTGATAGGTGGAGCCGCCTATCACCCCAGCAGAAGAAGGCTATAGCGGAGTCGCGCGTCGTGCCCCCCCCCCCTCCCTCCCCCTCGCCAATAACGGAGATGAGTTGGGGGACTTACTTTTTTTCGAAAGTGACTGCCGTCTGACCTCTCTGTGGCGAGAAAGCCTGAGCCACAGTTTCGTTCGTTAGCAAGTGAAGTAGCTTTGAAGTATCATCGTTAAACTTTCAAAGCATCTTACAAAAAATACAAATTTTTATGCTATACTTCTTATTACAAGCCAGTGTTGAAAAGCCACTATAATCGCCATAAAAAATACTAGCCTTCCGCCCGCGTAGATGTCGCGACTTTTCGTCATATCTCCGGTTCTACTCCACCAATTGCGATTAAACAAACAGAAGATTTTAAGCCTGACCTAGATCTTTCAAACAAGAAACTATATCAAAACCCATTCATTAGTTCTTGCGTTCAACAGACAAGAATTCACAAATGCATCATTGTAATGAACAGATATGATCACTTTACAATTATGTAATAGACTAGTTGACTAAACGCTCAAATCAAGTGCTGTACAAAATTAATTTCGCCTTCGTAACAAGATCTCCATCTAATAAGTCCGCAACACTGAACCCAATTCCGTAACAGATTGAATTGAAGCTTTTAATTTGTCAGCGCGCATCGGACCCTGGTAACTAATGGAGTGGCCGGACAGAGGACAGATTGGACGCCGGCTGACTCTCGACTGGTGACCCGCGCCTTTATCGCAGGCTAACGGTATTTTTTACAGGCTTTCATTTATCCACTAGTAATTTAGTTCTACGTATATAAATAAAGACTTCCAAATGTTGTCTGGTAGAGTAGAGTATTTGAATATCTAAACACGATATGATAAGACCAATTTACAATTTATATACAGTATATATCAACTTGTACAGCCTCTGTGGCGTGGCGGTAGTGAACGCAAGGCCCCGCTCAGTACATATATTTATATACGAGTACATGGTCTTGTCGTGGCTCGGAGAGCACATTAAACCGTCGTTCTAGCTTGCCATTCTGATATGTATGACAATCGTTATATAGGGGAAATGGGTAAAAGGGCCCACACAGAAGGGCTGATCACCCGTACGGTCAACGGCGTCCCACTGGCAGTAGTCGTAGTAGTTTATCAACTTGCACCAAATCAAGTAGTAGATCTTTTACACGCTGTGTTGTAATGCCACTTACTATGTCCATAGAATTTATATATGTATAGGTAGGCGTAGGTTGAAATTTCACGGTGCGTAGCGACCACAGTAGCGTTATCACTTTTAACTACCCACCCCTCCACAACCTCGTTGACCTTCAGAACGTCATTTATATTATTTACTTATATCAAGCTAGTGTCGAATTATTCTCAGTAAGTAGTTCCTTTGAAGGAAAAACATTCTTGTGTCTTATAACAAGTATCCGGCTTTCACCTCAGAGCTCAGGATTATCGTTAAGATGATGATGCCCTGGAACATTTGACATAGTAGCTTCTGTAAGATTTGCTGTAAATGATGGGTTGAAATCTTGATTTAAAATTAAAGAACACGTGTGCCAATTCATATTTCCGAGTTTAAAAGGTGTTTTTCACTATTAAAGTATAGTCGTTGAAATTGAAAATAATTTTCAGAAAACATTATCAACTCGAAATGCCGGCACAATAATATCCAATAGAAATATCCTTCTCAAAATTTATGCCCAACTGAAGTAATTGAAATTTAAAACGGGGATGCGTAAATCAAAACGCTGTACAATTTCCCGCAGGTGAGCAGCTCTCCACCCACATTTCTGAAACCCTTATTATCATACGGAAAGCGAGCGGTTGAAAAGTTGAATTATTTGTGTTAGGTACATTTGGGAACGGTTGCTTCAAATGTTAAACCTGAAACTTTAGTAATCTCCACTAGTTCGGTATTTGATTTGCTATAAGTTTTGGAATTGTTAATTTTACTCGTTACTATTTCAAATTATTATACTCAGCGTATTGTATCTAGCTAGTTGATTAAATTTTGGGGTCGGACTCAGGTCGAGCTAAATAGTATTGGATCTTTTCAATAGTTAGCTTTTCAGTAGTAGCACCGAGTTCGGGTGAAATGCTGTTAACTGCAATAGGAATTATTTCGATTTCTTGGTCAAAAGCGAACTACGTACATATTTCAGGGCTCCGTCCCATTAAGATATGATTAAGGTAGTCAAAGACATGCACATGCGATTCCTAAGGTACCTTTCATTTCTTGATGATTGCTACTGACCTGGCTTTTCCTTGAGACATCGTTGTAATATTATAGCTATGCAGCTAGTCCCCGTTTCCTTTAGACTTTGAGAGGGCAGTAGTCGTTGGCCGGAGGATAAGACTAATTAAAATGCTAGATTTGACGTCTCAGAAAGTTTCTAAAGACACTATGAAACAGTTTAAAATCAGTAGGACCTTTTGTTCTGTACCCATTTATAAAACGCGGAGTAGGCACTGGGTTATTTCTACGCCCATACGAAGTGTATAAAAACTGCGAAAACACTTTTCATGAAGCAGCTTGTTGGCGGCCTTGACAGTAAAAAGAGTTCTTTGTCAATAATAATGCGTGAACGTTTTGTAGTGGCAAATGGGATTGAACCATTTTAGTAGGGCTGCCAAAAGATAGTTTAACAGAATTGGCGCCTCTAAGAGAACGCAATCCAGGTAGCAGTATACTGTAGAAGCGCTGTCGATTCGACAGAAGATTTTTTGATTTGTAACTTCAATGTTATTGATCGATGAGCGACGCGAGCGTGAGTCTCCTTTTTGAAAAGGTGTCCGATTTTATTTTTGTCAATTATTTTCAACAAATTGGCACACGTGTTCATTGATTTTTTGATAGAAGGAAAATGAGAGGAAATGGGGGAAGCTTAGGAACGGATTTTAATGATTTTTGGCTGAAACATCAAGGAAATTGTCAAATTGTCCACAGGTTGTTGTGAAATAAAATGATTCTAGCTAGCTCTACGTGTACTAGAATGCTAGCTATATTGGAAAGGTTTACAGACTTCTTTTACAGTTCATTACGATGAGCATAGCGGAAGGGATGCGGCCGTGGTGGATATTGAACATACCAGTTTTGTCTTCTTGCTCCGGCAATATGTCCTAAAGCAACATTTTTATAACAACAACAACAACTGCATATACAGTTCACCACACCACAGCCGTTTGTTGTATCATAGGAAATTGTAATGCAGTATGATGTAATATTGTATTACGTATATCATCTAATTACACTTTTTGTTAGTCACCATTGGGTTGTGGAGGTCAGATTGCAGTTGTTTCACGGAAAATATTGAAGTTCAGCCAACAATAACAGGACAAAACACTACTTTTGTCCTCTTTGCTTATTTTCGAATCAATATGTGTATCTGCCGACAACCCTGAGCCCATTTCACGGACAACACGATTTCTGCCGTATTTGGGTACGCAATGAAAATATTTCGGCAGCCTCTTTTGAATTTCAAATGGAACCGGCCAAAGCGCCCGGACTTAAGAATCAATTTGATAGCATAGTGTGAACTTTATTGTTACCGAGCTCGAATGGCTATCCAATAATCCGATAAATGGTAGAAATATGTATTTTTGGCTATAAAGTACATACATTCCTATATATACCTGACGCCTTCCTCCTTCTGGGATAGGTAAAGACCGCAGCAAGGCCATTCACGCGCTGTTACGCGCTCCCTCTACACAATCAATATTACGTTAGTATCATCGAAAGAAATGATTGAATGTAAATTTTGGGCATTCGGAAATGGGGTCGTGAGTTACTTTCGTTTAACATGAAATGTCAACCTATATGTGGTTCTTATATCGTTCGGATAGAATTATAACTAAAGGGTGAGCTAGCTATAATTCTGTCTGTTTTATTGGCCTTCACCTCGGAGCCTGAAGTCGGGGCCTGGAGAGTTGGTGATTATTCCGCACCACCGACCTTTTGACAACTGGTCTGATTTCAACAGTCTGCAATTTGGCCGCTTCTTCTTCTTCATCCTAGCGTTAATCCCAATCGCATCCGAAGCTTTTTCAACTTGGAGTCTGGGGTCCGCTTTTTACGAGTCTAACTGCGGATTTGGCTCAACTTCGATATTTCCCGTGAAGCGACTGCCATCTGACTTCCACAACCTAAAGGCGATATCGAAGCATTGTAGCTAGAACAATTGTTGGAGATTTGAGGGCTCCAACTACCCGTAACGACTGCCATAGATGTTTGTATGACAACCGGGACCGACAGCTTAACGTGCTCTCCGAGGCACGACCAGACCAATGCAAATACCCATATTCATGCTTACATATATTTGCATTGAGCAGGGATCGAACCCGCGCCTCGTACGTAGCGGCTGCGTTCACTACCGCTACGCCACAGAGGCTATCATCATGGCCGCTTCAACATGCCATAAAGAACTTCTACACAAAATCCGACCAAAGTCCCTTTGAATCAGTCATAGTCACAATTATACTATGGTCGCGACAATCGCCTTTAACATTATTGTATATCACGGAACGTGAAATACTAAAAATCAGTATTATACCCAAAGTTGTTGTGTTCCACATTGAAACAACCGCAAGTTATTTCTGACGCCACCGCTATTAATTTGCATTTTATATAAGGTTATTCGAAGGGAAGTGTTTACCGAAACGTGCATCACAATTTTCTTGGTCAAGAACGACACTAAACTTCACCTGAGGCTACGGGCCTTAAAATAGGTACGTGATTGGATTTCAATATAGGTAATTTCGTTGTACAAACAATTCACCGTGAGGTAGGCGGCATAGATGTAGAATTATTCCACTCGTATTATCTCATACTTTGTTTGTAATCCAGAACAATATTGCCATTTTTTCTGCTAATCATATTCTGCTCTCCGTGTTCCTAAGTGTTCCAGCCCTAGTTTGTGTATCTTAAAGCATTCTGGATAGGACTCATGCCACTCATACCACTAATTTTAGTTTTTGTTAATAGGAATCAGAAAATGTGATCCAGGTTAAGTTTTCATATTAGTCATTATGAACAAAAATTAATTATAAGTTTTTTATTTTAGTTACCGGCACTTTATTATACCCGGCATAGGAGATAAGAGACCCGAGATTGACACAGGAGACCCAAAACGACGTATGATTTTAGTCGGTGCGAGTCCGACATAATCTACTATATAAAAATAAGTCGGGTTTCCTTCCTGACGCTATAACTCCAGAACGCACGAACCTATTTCCACGGTTTTGCATTCGTTGGAAAGGTCTCGGGCTCCGTGAGGTTTATAGCAAAGAAAATTCAGGAAAACCGACAACCACGCGGGCGGAGCCGCGGGCAAAAGCTAATAATTTATAAAAACTTCAAAGCCTGGAAGAACAGAATCTGACGATTAAAATACAAGATTTCGCGGTAATCTGCATATATTTGGGAGACTATTGCTCTTACATTTTCACCAGGCGCTGTCCGTAATATACCGTTATAATTTCGACTACACTTTGTCCACAAATGAAAACATAGTGCGCTTGGTATATTTTTGCAATTAATAACTATAGTAAAATCATGCGGTCTTGATTTTTATTATTTCTTACTGTAAATTATAACCTGTATCTATTTACGGTAGCTAAGCCTTCAATGGACTTGTGAGAAAATTAATTATTTTTAACTGTTTTAATGCAGTCTTCCGTTGTAATTTTATTAATCATTTTTATATTTAGATCGTCGAATTGACTGCACCCCGCCTGCCACCGTCCTCTAATTTAGATCAGCATCGAGAAAAATTGTTCACGCTGAATAGGTGGACCGACCCCCTGTCATAATATTTGCCCGACAAGATCTTGACAGCGTTTTGAATACTAATATTTCTGCTTATAATAGTTAATCATTTCGAAATTAAAAAAAAATAATAATTACGGTAAGGGTTTCATTTATCTTTTTAATTGGAAATGAAAATTCTACGCTTCATTGAATTATCAATTTTACTTTCAACCGATTCAAATCAATTCCGAATATAAAGGGCTTTCCAATTTCGGAGTTTGATTTCTGTTATTTAGCAATATTCAAAATCTCTTTTATTTATTAACAAAATATAGCTATTCGCTACTGAAACTTTCTTTTATCAAAAATACGATACCCACGATTTATTGGACCCAAATGGATTCATCATGGAATTAGATAAGCTGCGAGAACACAATAAAAAAGTATAATCAGATCTAGAGTTTTCCAATTTTGTGGCAAAAATGCTTAAAGTTAACAGGATTTTTGGATAATTTCATCGTTCGCCCGACCGATATTCGTTGTGTATCGAATCTGTGTGCCAATGACATTTGTTTTACAAGTGTATTTACCCATAAATTGAGAAAGTTTTGGTTTAAAATCTAGATTGCAGTATTTTGTAATACCGTTGTGATCGTTTATAAGATAATGTGAAACAAGGTTTAGAATATATTCACATAGCTGAGCTGAGTATTGTTAAAAAAATGTAAATCGAACATGTTTAGCTGGCATGGATTTTTAAGTACCTTTCTGGGGGTAATACTCTGCTAACTGAGTTGCCTGGATCTAGCTGAGTACATATAGATAACGTTGGTATACTATATACTACAAAATATCGTTACGTATCCTTTGGGTCAATTGAAATTATTGAAATTGGGGGTAAATTTAGTAAGTAAATATTACCTATATTTACTTACTAAATTTACCTCCATTTACAATTACTATAGAAATATAAGTAACGATTTCACTATTCTAAGTCAGTTCAGCCTTTTCCGAGATTGGCCAATTTAAAGGGATAGAAATGCAGCCCAAAATACTGCAGTCGCATCCGAAGGTATCAATTCGGAATCCGGGGTCCGCCTGTATATATTCATAAGAAATCTATATATAAAAGAAAGTCGTGTTAGTTACACTACTTATAACTCAAGAACGAATGAACTGATTTGGCTGAAATTGCTGCGGAGGTAGCTTAGAACCAGGAGAAGGAGATTGGATACTTTTTACTTTTTTTTTATCCCGACCTTCAGATGAATGAGGAGATACATAGGGGCAGGCTTTGATCTTGATCGAAGACATGTGTTACCTCATGTGCGGCAGTTTATTAGTCAGGTTATGAATGAAAGCGCCATATCGTGAAATGAGTGACGCATTTAATAGAGAATTTGAACGGAAAAGTGAATATTATCACCAGAAATTAGATTTAATAGTTCAAACGAATGTACCCCTGTTGAATCACCAACAAAAGGAAGTTTAAGATACATTGATGAAGGCAATTTATGATGGAAATGGTAGTTATATTTCCTGAATGCCGCTGGTGGAACTGGTAAGACATTCGTCATGTCAGTAATTTTAGCCACTGTTTGTGCGAGATCCAACATTGCGGTTGCAGCTGCTTCTTCTGGAATAGCAGCCACGTTGTTAGAAGGATGCCGTACGGCTCATTCAGCATTAAAATTGCCATTAACTCTTTAAACTATTGAACAACCGACATGTAATATTCCTAAACACCCTGCCATGGCCAAAGTTTATCAGTATCGAAAATCATCATCTGGGAGGAATGTACAATGGCGCATAAACGTGCATTGGAAGCACATCGAACATTGAAAGATCTACACAATAACTCGAGATGTTTTGGAGGCACAATGATTTTACTGTCTGGAGATATCCGCCAAACAATGCCAGTAATTCCAAGATCAACAGCTGCAGACGAAATAAACAATTGCCTCAAATCATCCAATCTATGGCGCTGACAGCCTCCGTGGCGTGGCGGTAGTGAACGCGGCCGCTACGCAGGAGGCGCGGGTTCGATCCCCGCTCAGTGCAAATATTTGTATGGATGAATATGTATATTTGCATTGGTCTGGGTATTTCTATGTATAATATTATATGTATGTATTTACAAACAAAAAAAAACGTATCTAAGTATGTTTATCCGTATCCTAGATTCCATAACACAAGCTAGTTAAGCTATGCTTATCATGGATCTAGATAGCGTTGTGTGAAATGTTGTGGGATATTTATTTATTTATTATTATTATTTATATAAAGAAACTTCAGCTGACAACAAACATGAGAGTTGCATTGCTGAACGATACATCTGCTGAACATTCTCTGAGCAAATACTGACTATCGGTAATGGTCGAGTACCTGTCGATGAATCGAGCGGATTGATTTCATTTCCTCAGAATTTCTGTAACTTTGTCTCATCAAAAGACGAACTTATCAACAAAGTATTCCCAAACACCATTACTAACCACAAAAATAATGACCGGTTAAGTAAGCGAGCAATTTTTGCGGCTAAGAATAAAGATGTAGATGACTTTAACTTCATAATTCAGAATGAGATCATTGGTACACTGCATTCTTTCAAATCAATTAACTGTGTAACAAATGAAGATGAAGCCACCAACTATCCAATTGAATTTTTAAACTCCTTGGATGTGCCGGGCTCCATAGTAATCATGCTTCGAAACATAAACCAACCAAAACTGTGCAATGGAACGCGTTAGGTGGTAAGGAAATAAGTAATAGTGATGACGTATTTATATATTTACTAAAGATGCAAGGTAATTCGCGAACAAGGGTCGAAACAGAACTTTTTTTAATCATATGGTACACTGCATTCTTTCAAATCAATTAACTGTGTAACAAATGAAGATGAAGCCACCAACTATCCAATTGAATTTTTAAACTCCTTGGATGTGCCGGGCTCCATAGTAATCATGCTTCGAAACATAAACCAACCAAAACTGTGCAATGGAACGCGTTAGGTGGTAAGGAAATAAGTAATAGTGATGACGTATTTATATATTTACTAAAGATGCAAGGTAATTCGCGAACAAGGGTCGAAACAGAACTTTTTTTAATCATATGGAGCCTAGCTATCTTCATATACCTTCCAACTTACTGTATGTTCACTAACTGGCAAAGAAACGTATTCTTTCCGACATAGAATTGTTAATAGTCCTACTTCAAGTGTGGCATTGACGTAATAGTAGCCTGTTAAAATAAAATTTATTCAGCTAAAAAAAAAAAAAAAAAAAAATTTATGAACAATGTGATTTACGCGACGATACTCAAAGGAAAATTCGAAGGTGAGGAAGTTCTTATTCCAAGGATCCCGATGATCCCAACCGACATGCCGTTTGAGTTTAAACGACTTCAATTTCCGATCCGTCTTGCATTCGCCATGACCATCAACAAATCATAAGGCCAATCCTTAAAAGTTTGTGGTCTGAATCTAGAAAATCCATGTTTTTTTCCCATGGTCAATTCCCATGGCATGTTCACACGTCGGACGACCATCTGCGTTATTTGTTCTTGCACCTGATAATAAAACGAAAAATTTCGTGGATCACCAGGTGCTTCACTAAAGAGTGGAAACCCATGCATTAAAATACATGGCCAATAAAAAATCATTAAAATACTTCCTTTTTTAATTTACCTGAATTATCCAAATAAATAATTGACCTTGCGTTCTAAAGTCTGCTCATTTATTGCCTCTAAGGCGGAACAAAGTTTGCCGGGTCAGCAAGTAAGCAATAAATAAATAAATATATATTGCACAACATTTCATACAACGCTGTCTATACGCCATGGTAAGCATAGCTTAACTGACTTGTGTTATGGAATCTAGAATGCGGATAAACATACTTAGATACTTTTTTTTGTAAATACATACACATTATACAAAGAAACATATTCATAAACGTACCTACTGTCACAAACTAACACTTCAATTTTATTTATTGTATAGATACTATTACAAGTCGAAGGAAATATCAATTCATGTGAATTTGCAATCGGTAGCTGTGTCCACACCACACCAATGCCCATCGTACTTATACGAAGTCGGGAGAAATACGAACACGCACATGTAAATTATGAAAGTGGTCAAACGAAACATGTTTTGAATATAAAAATATACGGGCTCAGCTCAGACCCGGTTGTTAATTCCAGTACCTATATAAGGAATTTCAGAAATTTGACTACTAAGTTAATTTCTCCAAGTTCGAAATCCACTTATAAACTACGCTTAATACATTTTCAATGCGACTGTTACGATTATGCCTTGATTGAATATATATGTTCGATATTAATATAGAGTAGGTATCCCTCTTCAGGAAGAGCATTAGAAAGTTCTTAAAGGGTTGGCAGCACGAGTGTGACTCCCCTGGTGTTGCACACATCCATAGGCCACGGTAACAACTTTCTATCAGGTGGACAGTGAGCCTATCTGCCACTTAAGTAGTATAAAAAAAGTAAAAACAGAGACGTAGACTAACAACATCGTAAGAAGCAGGAATACGTGCGTGGGTTTTTTTTTTCGTGCGGGAAATCCCCACGCATACCCCCCCCCTTCGGAGACGAAGGGGGAGGTTATGTCGGACTCGAATCAACTAAACCGCACGCCGTCTGTGGGTCGATGTGGTAGGCCGAAGGTGAGGTTGTCTCGTGACATATATACACACCCCGGCTGACCCAGGGCCATTCCTCTCGGTTTGGCCCTCCTCGGGAGGGGGGACAACGCGGTCCCCGACTCGCCCCCGGTATGGGGGGGGGGGGGCGCATCGTCCTACGATGCGCGCCGCCGCCGTGGCCTGCTTCTGCTAGGGTGACGAGCGGCTCCACCCGTCACCCTCAGGCCCGCGCTCATGGGAGGCGGAGGTTGGTTTGCGCCCTCCGACGCCCGAGCCGCCTTCGAACGCGGCCAACGATGTCCGCGAGTCTTTCTCGCTCGCTGCGCCGCACCCGCTCTGCTGTCTCCTTCACGAGCATGACCTGCTCGCAGAAGGAAGCGCTGGCCGCCCACGCATCCGTGCAGCGGACCATCGTGGCGAGCAGGGTGGAGAGCGTGAGCACTCTCACCCCCAGGGCCGTCACAAGCTCCCGCCTCGGCGTTTGAAACGGACACTCGGTGAGCGTGTGCAGCCCAGCCCCGAGTCCACGCTCAGCATTCCTGTTTATTTTGATGATTAAGAACAAAGAAAGTAAGTGTAGAGGGTAAATGGACCCCTCCCTGTACCGCAAGGTTTAGCTCCATATCAGAGGTAGACGGTGGTCAGCCGGAGTAAGAGAAAAATGCCTTATTAGGCCACCTTACACCTTGACATTTGAGACGGGAGCCAGTGGCATGTGCTTTTAGTCAGTTCAATTTTGACATAATCTCCCCTACCGGCGGACAGGGGAGTATCCGTGGGAATTCCGCACGAAAAAAGGTCTAATACTCGTATTTACATGGCTACTTGACAACCGTCCACCTGCAAAGACCATATGGGAGAACCGTTGTAAAAAAAATTAGAACGGCTCACATTGTCCACCTGGGTGTATCGTGGGTCATTACCGTAGTAAATATTTTAAAAGTTCACCAACCTAGCCAGATGGATTGACGACCTGAAGAGGCTGGAACAGACTGAATGCGGAACGCGGAGGATTGGACGAAATGCCGCACATTGGGAGAGGCCAGCAGTAGACTGTAGTGGGCTTATAGATTGATTGATTACCAACCTGCTCCCTACACAAGTGGCAATATATAGGATTGACATATATTTTGACGTTTATGACAATCATCACCGTTTTTCAATCCCATACCAACCAACCCCTTTCGTCCCGTTGTCAGAGCGCCTACCCCTCGTGCATGACCTCTCTTGGATCAGGTGGAAGTTTCTAAACAGACTTGGAACACTGGTCGCTCAAAGCAAAGAGAATCGGTTTAAGTGGGGTTTCTCAGATGACGCGGACCCGCGGTGTGAGTGTGGAGTGGCTCCACAGACCATGGCCCACTTGCTAACGTGTGCTGCATGCCCATCTACTTGTGACTTATGAGCGCCTCCGAGAACGCAATCCAGGTGGCAGCACACTGGGAAAATATAATCTAAGAGAAGAAGCGCCAACTAGGTTAATCAGCCGTTCAATTACCCGCCTAGGCCTTTACTGAACGACGCCGTTCAATTAGCGGCCTGAATGGCGTTCAGCCATTTAATTAAACGGCTAGGCAAGTAGCTTCGATCAATTTAATGAAACAGCTAGAAAAACAACTTATTTTCGCATGACTATAAAAAAAAACCACGCTTCTAACCTAACCTATCCAAGTCGGATTGCGTAACTTTCTCAATAAAACCATCACAAATTTTCTGTGATTACACCTCTACCCACCTCCTCGGGGATTTACAGGTGTGAGGATATGTTGATATGTATGTAATTTTCTATCGGGGTGGTGCGCCATCTTACGATAGGCCTAAGCAATTAGCCAGCCAGGTTATTTAATGTTGTATTAAACGTTACGGCTGAATATCATTCAGGCCGTTCATTGAATGGCAACATTTAGTTAACAGCCTAGGCAGTTAATTGAACGGCTGATTCAACTAGTTGGCGGCAACATATATATAGACCCATACATAACCCCATATGCCACTTGTCTAGGGGGGCTGATATCGAGTATCATCAGCAATAAACTAAGAATATAATAAAATAATATTAAAGCAATAAAGAACGTTGACGGTTCCGTGCCGCGGGACGCTAGGCGTTATTTGCGTGCCAGATTAAACGTCACGCCGCCATAATTGCCAATGTCGTTACAATATATTGCGTGACGCAAATGTTTTCATATTAAACAAATAACTTGTGTAAGGAACATTAATGTTTACTTATTATTAAAAATACTCTCATAGGTTACTCATTCGGACCTGGGGAGGCAGGTAGAGTCGCCCCCGGTTATCCTAGCAGAAACAGGCGGATGCGGTGGTGGCGTGGAATGGTTAAAAATGGGACCACGGTAGTCACTATCAAATCCATACGTTATACTACAAATCAAAGACAATTTAGCACCTTTTGATAATGTTAAACAGACGGTGGCAGCCTCCTTCAGTTCACGGAATTGTCGATTTTGATATACAAGATAGTCAAACTGTGTGCGACAACATAAAAATATTTATTTTAGGTTTATGTAGCAACTTTTATATCTCATTTTGTCTATGCCATCAATTTAGCACCATTTGATAATGTTAAACAGACGGTGGCGGCCTCCTTCAGTTCACAGAGTTATCGATTTTGATATACAAGATAGTCAAACTATGTGCGAAAAAATAAACAAATTTGTTTTAGGTTTATGTAGCAATTTACATCTCAGTTTATTTATGCAATAAAGAATCTTTTTCATATAATTTTTCTTTTTCATTAAGTTCACATTGAATTCGCCTGTCTCGTAATATAAATAAGTGTAGACGGCTGATGGTTGTATGTCTTACTAACAAGGGTCTAAAATACCTCTGAAGTGAAACATAAATTAAGCCGTCTCAAGGATCAATAAAAGAGTATTCGTTAGCGCTAAATTAAATCTGGAAGTCGGCAAAATTGACGGTCTTCTTGTGAGTCACCCCTCTAGAAAATAACTATCTGATAAAGGAATCTTGCTCTGATACACATGCCAATAATCTCTTCAGAAAACCTAGGGTTGTCAATTGTTGTAAATTATTAAAATGTGCGCTTCAATAGTTCAATACATCTTTGCAGAACTCTTTGGGGATATAAAGGTAGGCTGGTTAATGGATGAAAAGTATTTTATATATCAAACTAAATATGTCAATAAATAGATATATTGCAAACAGCACCACAGGGTTACACGATTTCAACACGCCCTACACAAAACTATTAGTCGAAACTTACTAGGCACTAGGAACGGCCCAGGCGTTCAATTAGCTGGCTAAGCGAATTACTCGTAGATGGGTTTCATAATAATTTATTGAAGTAAGATACCACGCAAACATTTTTATCAGGTTGTGTTCCGTACATAGTTTTCTCTCTTCTTCATCCTAGCGTTCCCAGTAGCAATCGAAGCTTTTCACCTCGGAGTCTGCGGTCAGCTTTTTCCAGTCAAACCATTGGTTGTACTTTTGATATTTTTCATCGAACGACTGCCATATGACCTCCACAACCCATTTGCCATATTGAAGCCAGAACCAGATATTGGATTGGATTCGCTTCCCGAGGCACGACCAGACCAAAATTCATGCAACAAATATTTGCACTGAGCAGGAATCGAACCCGAATCTCCTGGGTAGTGGCCGCGTTCACTACCACCATGCCACAGAGTGTGTCCCCGTTTGCCCTTTTTTTTACGTGCGGGAAATCCCCACGGATCCTCCCCCCCCCCCCTCCGGAGCCGGAGAGGCGGGGGGTATGTCGGACTCGAACCGACTAAACCGCACGCCGTCTGTGGGTATGTGCTAGGCCGAAGGTGAGGTTGTCTCGCGACATATCCCTCGCACCCCGGCTGACCCAGGGCCATTCCTCTCGGTCTGGCCCTCCTCGGGAGGGGGTGCCACGCGGTTCCCGACTCGAGCCCGGTATTGGGGGAGGGGCGCGCATCGTCCTCCGACGCCCGAGCCGCCTATGAACGCGGGCAGCAATGTCCGCGAGTCTCTTTCGCTCACCGCGCCGCGCCCGCTCTGCTGTCTCCTTCACGAGCATGACCTGCTCGCAGAAGGAGGCACTGGCCGCCCACGCATCCGTGCAGCGGACCATCACCGCGAGCAGGGTGGAGAACATGAGCACTCTCACCCCCAGGGCCGGCACAAGCTCGCGCCTTGGCGTTTCGAACGCCGGACACTCAGTGAGCGTATGCTGTCCCGAGTCCAAGCTCGCGTCGCAGTGATGGCACTCGGGCGTTGGCTCTATGCCCATCAGATGCAGGTACCGCCAGAAGTTACCGTGTCCGGTAATGACCTGCGTCTGACGGTACGAAAGACCACCGTGTGGCCTCTCCAGCCACTCCGCCATGATAGGTCTTACCGCGGCGTGCCCTAGTGTGTCCCCGTACCATCTTTTTAAAATATTCTTAATTTGAATTCACCGTTTGTGCGCATACGCACGTTGCCGCGTTGCCACTAACATTGAGCAGGTGTCAATGTTTCGATGTCAACTTACGCTATGTGTGACCATGGGTGAGAACTGCGCCATGCATTATACATGATGCCGTTGACCGCGTGTTGCAAACAATTATAAAATTACAAACATGCAGCACTTTATTAATTTTACCTATAACGATGTCATCGCCGTTATCTTAGCGTTTATCCTGGTCGCATTTCCACCAACTCTTTCTCCTACTTGTTAGGGTTGACTTATGTTGCTTTTTATTCATTTGATCTAACTACCGTGTTTTATAGTATTGTTAACTATTATAATTCTACACATATTTATTGCAATTGTACTTTTCCACGATATTTATTTAGAACTTGCCTATCGGCCTTCTCAAACGATTACATTGATAGTTAAATGCCGTACGGCGAAACCCGTCAGGTTCTTAATTAATATCGTGGGAAACTACAAGTGCATTATCAATATATGTTATCACAAGTTCTATCAAGTGCCATCAATCATCAGTATAAAGAATATTATAAATCTAAGTTATTAATAGAGTAGCCCAAAAAAAATCCGACGTGATTACATGATTATAATAGAATTTAAAAAATTCTGATGACGTTGATGTTTATTACACAATCAAGCTCAAGGGGTTAAAATAAGGGGCTCAAATGTACCTACTGGCTGATACAGGCATAGGTTTACAAGTATATTCGGATATAACACATAGAATCCCTTTGAACATGCAAAATCGTAATTTAATGCCAATATATAGTATAAATGAAATGAAATAAAATTAAAGTTCGGTTTCGGGAACGTTTCCCGGTGTAGGTATATACGAACATTTGCCAACCTTATGAGTTACGCAATTTTTTCAATTACTTTCAGTAGACTAGATATTTCACTCCACTTGAATAATTTAAAATAGCCATTGTTAGGTTACTGTTCATGATATAATGTAAACTTTTTAGAAATCCTTGTCTTTGGTTTTGTTTTGCTTTTATTGTCTATTTTTTTGTTGACTTACTTAAAATGATTATAATATTTTTTTTCACCGAATGGCTGTGTTTTTCTGATAAAATATTAAGAAATCCAACCTGCAGCCTAAGCAGTCGGTAATAGTGGTCCTTCTACCGTTTTACCAGAGTGAACTAGTGGATTCTAGCTTTCTTTCTTTACAGAAATTTTTAAATCAACATATAAATATGGTTATCACGAGATCGAATACGAAACTAACAAAAAGTACACCAAACATATCTTCCGAACCGAATCTCGAGATGGTTTCAACGCCTCTTACGTCGAATACAAGGCGGGAAGTGGTACAGGTACCTATAACCAATACGCGCACATTTTCTGCCGCCACGCATAGTAGCCGCTCATCTGCGACCGTCATTGCGCAAAAATTGGCAGCAGAAGCGCAACATGTTCGTCACCTCGCACAAATTGAAATCGAGGCGATGCAAGCACAGATTCAGAGTAAGCAGGCTGAGTTAGAGCGAAAAGCTGCCGAACTTGCTTACCAGGCTGAGCTTGCCGCAATAGACGCGGGAAGTGAGCATGGTTCTCGCAGTGGCAGGAGTCGAGCCAGCGTGCAGCAATGGTTGCACAGCACTCCTCCACCTGTCAAAATGCCAATTCAACAGCGGGAAGAACCAGGTAATTATTATTCGCCATCCTACAACAGATATGAGGCAAAGCCTATTAACAACCTTACATGTTCTCAGGCACTTCCACTTCATAATCACGTCGTCGTTTCATCGAATGTCGCAGTACCGAACCCTACACAGTTGCCTCAGCACAAAGTAAGCGGGGGTGACAGGGACACTGCCACCGACCTTTGTAGAAAGGACGACTCCGTTGGCGTTACACAACTGGTGCAAGCCCTGCAGTTATTGAAAGATAATAGCTCTAATAAAAAAAACATAATAAAACTCCCATATTTTGACGGGAAAAACCCGGTAGATTGGCTTATGTTCAAGCGTGCCTTTCAGGACACGGAAAGATCTTTTACAGAGGCAGAAAACCTCGCGCGCTTGAGCCAGGCACTAAAAGGCGCCCCGCGTGAGGCTGTAAGTATGCTACTGGTGATGGCTCCTCGTGCTTTTGACGTCATTGACGCTCTCGATCGGCGTTTCGGCAGGCCTGAGCAGATTGTTCTACAGGAGGTCAACGCAATCAGAGCTCTGCCTAAGCTGGGTCAGGAGGTAAAAGATATGAATTTCTTTGCTTCTCGTGTGCGCAATTGTGTGGAGGTTGCTAAGCTGCTGCAGCACAGCGATTATTTACGTTCGCCAGAATTGTTCGGGGTGCTGCTTAGCAAACTATCCCCATTGTTGCGCACACGGTGGCTAGATTTTGCTGCCAACCACGATAATCTAGGTCAGGCCAGGGTGGAGTTGCTATCGAATTTCTTGAACCGCGAGGTCGACTTGGCCATGAGGTTCGGCGCAGTTTCTGAGACGACAGCGGCTCCATTACAGCAACATCGGGCCCACACCGTCTCAGAATCAGGCGCGGGAGGAACCCCTCAAGAAATTTCAAGGCTAAATCCTGAAAAAATTGCTAAACATCAACATCATCATAAAAATAATTGCTTATTTTGTGGACTGACACACCAACTGTCAACCTGTCAAAAATTTATTTCTCTTTCAATTGAGGAAAAATGGCGTTTTATCAAGGGCAATAAAATATGTTTTCGGTGCCTCCAAAAAGTTTCCCATAATTTTAGATTCTGCAATAAAAATAAAACCAATTGCGCACATTGTAACCGAAAGCATCATACATTGTTGCACAATGACAACTTTTCTGCGCATGTGAACGATCAGACCGAAGAACCTGTGAATGCAACTGCAATAAATAGTGATCAGGTACTTGTAGCTACTAATAACTTTCCAGTTGATTCTACACTTCGTCCTTTATTAAAAGTAGTAGCAGTTACGGTTTCTGGGCCATCTGGGAGCCTTAACACGTTCGCTCTACTAGATGATGGATCAACAGCAACCTTTATAGACGCGGAAATTGCCTCACAAATTGGAGCCGAAGGGCCAGAGGGCCACCTACATTTAGATTGTATTGGTGGTTTGTCGAGGGAAAGCACGGTTCAGTATGTAGATTTTCAAATAAAAGGTCGCTCAGCCTTACAGAACTTTATTATTAAAGGAGCAAGGTCTATCAAAAACTTAGGATTATTAACACAATCGGCTTCTCGCGACAGCTTATGTACTTACCCGTATTTGTCAGATTTAGTTGAGGAGTTGTCTTACGATGTAGCTAAGCCTACGCTCATTATAGGAATAGATAATTGGCACCTGATTACAGCGTCTGAAGTTAGGAAAGGTACAAAGTCACAGCCTGTTGCTATTCAAACCCCTTTAGGATGGGTATTGTTTGGCTTTTCGAGTAGCAAAACCAGACCTGCGGCGAGTACCTACCATGTGACCCTACGCGAGCATAACGAACTGGAAGCCCTCATTAAGGAACAATATAAAATAGACGCGATTGGTATCACCAAGCATGAGCCTAGGAGCTCGGATGATCAGCGTGCTCTTCATATCCTGGAGCATTCAGCACGGCGACTTCCCAATGGGCGCTTCCAGGTCGGCTTGCTATGGAAGGCTGATGACCTCGAGGTACCCAACAGTTATCCTTTGGCATTTTCCAGGTTTAAAAACCTTGAATTAAAAATGACAAGGGATCCTGGGTACTCCGAGCGTTATCGGCTCAACATTCAGAACATGATTACTAAAGGCTACGCTGAGGACTGCACAGGCGAATTACCTACTTCGGTGTGGTGGTATTTGCCGCATTTTGGTGTGGTAAATCCCAACAAACCCGAAAAACTTCGTGTTGTCCACGATGCGGCCGCTAAGGTACAGGGCGTCTCATTGAATTCTATGCTTCTGACGGGTCCTGATTTATTGCAACCTTTGCTTGATATTTTGATGCGTTTTAGAGAGGGGAAAATTGCTTTGAATGCCGATATCAAGGAAATGTTCCCGCAGGTAAAAATACAAAAATGTGACCGGGATGCACAACGTTTTCTTTGGCGCAATGAACCTGCGGAACCGATAAAAACTTATCGCATGTCGTCGATGATTTTTGGAGCTTGCTCCAGTCCATCGACTGCTATTTACATCATTAACCGAAACGCATCCGAGTTTCAAGCTGAGTTTCCAGAGGCCGTACACTCGATCAGAACCGATACGTATATGGATGATTTTATTAGTAGTGTTGACGTTTCGGTTGAGCAGGCCGCGCGCTTGGCTTCTGAAATCGTTGAAGTCCATAAGCGTGGAGGTTTTGAGATGCGTGGTTGGATCTCAAATAAGCCTGAAGCTTTAAGTCAGTTACCTACAGACATGTTGTCTGACCTCTCAGTCGTTGATCGTAGTGTAAATTTGGGTAGTTTGCAATCATCCACTTTCACTCGTACTCTGGGTTTAGTCTGGCAACCTTGCCAGGACGTTATTGGTTTCAACCCAGGGCTCAGGGATCATTCACCGGCTCATCTCACGAAGCGCGAAGTTTTGGCTCAGGTTATGCGGATATACGATCCATTAGGCTTGTTAGCCCCTATTGTTGTGAGAGGTCGGATTTTATTCCAGAATTTGTGGCGTAAAAAGCTTGACTGGGACGAAAGGCTGTCAGAGTCAGACCAAATAATTTGGCTTGAATGGTTTGAATGCCTCAAATCTATTTCGGAATTACGAGTACCGAGGTGCTATAATCTAAGCGACTATTTCGACCTACAGCTACACGTGTTTTGCGATGCTAGCGAGCTGGCTCATGTCACTGTCGCTTATTGGAGATTTGCGCTACACAACGGTGAGATGAAACTTGCGCTCATAGCTAGTAAAGCACGTGTATCTCCCCTGAAGCCAGTTTCAATTCCGCGTTTGGAGCTACAAGCCGCTCTGATAGCCTCTCGCCTCGCCAATAAGATTTGCGACGCTCATCGCCTCAAACCCAGTCAACGCTATTTTTGGTGCGACTCCATGACGGTTTTGGGGTGGTTGCGAAGCGACGCGCGAAATTATAAACCCTTTGTTGCACACCGTATCGGAGAAATCCTGGAAAACACCAACTTAGTTGAATGGCATTGGGTTCCAACTGAACATAACGTGGCTGACGATGCGACACGAGGGAAGTGCAGTATTGAGCAGCGCTGGCTATCAGGCCCAAATTTTCTCCTATCACCGGCCTCCGAGTGGCCGTCAGAGCCCAAAGTCTCAACGCCAACAACTTTCGAACAGGAGGAACTCAAGCCATCTTTTAACAATCCTAAATTATCGAAACATACATCATGCACTGTAGATTTCATGAGTTTTACCAATTCACATCAGTTACCTTTACCAGTAGTAGCAGATATCATTCATTTTAGCTCTTGGATTAGACTGGTAAGGGCAACAGCTAGGACTCATCAATTCATCGCTTCCATTTTTAAAAATCGGGGTCATGCCTTTCAAAATTTTTGGGTTGAGGATATTTGTTTCTCTACAAACACGCCTGGGCACAATTTACGGCCTTATATCGCCTCCGCCACTGCTCCTGCGCCATTGGATGTAGAAGACATCATCCGCGCAGAACGGCACATTTTGGGGCGAAGCCAGCTCAATGCTTTCGGAGAAGAAATTCACTGCCTAACTTTTGGAAAGCACATCCCTAAGAAAAGTCGATTGGCATTTTTATCACCAGTATTAAAAAATGGACTACTATATCTTGCTGGTAGGACCTCTGCTGTCTCTGATAAACAGCCCATCTTACTGGATGGAAAAGAGCCAGCTGTGCGCCTTCTAATTCGTCACTACCACAACAAATTCGCTCACGCTAACACTGAAACAGTCCTAAATGAGCTTCGACAGGAGTATTGGATCCTGAGGATACGGAACGCTGTGCGATCAGTGGTCCGTGGATGCCAGCTGTGCAAACTATTAAAATCGCCAAGACTGCAACCACCCATGGCCGACCTTCCCGACTCAAGACTTGCCCATCATCGGAGAGCCTTTACTTACACTGGCTTGGATTATTTTGGACCCATAGAAGTAGCAATTGGACGAAGACGAGAGAAGCGGTGGGTGGCGCTGTTTACGTGCATGGTGACTAGAGCTATCCACCTCGAAATTGTAACCAGCTTATCTGCAGATTCTGCTCTTATGTGCCTGCGTCGCTTCATTGCTCGTCGTGGTACTCCAAGCGAAATATTCTCTGACAATGGGACGTCGTTCGTGGGAGCGAACCGACAACTGAGAGCCCTATATGACGCTACAATTCCACAGTTTGCAGCAGAAAACAAGATTGCTTGGCGCTTTGTGCCACCACTGGCACCCTTTATGGGTGGTGCCTGGGAAAGGCTCGTCCGTTCCGTGAAGACTGCCCTCAAGGTTACATTGAGAGAGCGGGTCCCGCGTGAGGAGGTTCTCGCCACCCTGTTGACAGAAACAGAGGCTATTGTCAACGCGCGTCCATTGACTCACATTTCCCCCGATGCTGACTTACCCGGAAGCGCTCACACCCAACCATTTTTTGCTGGGCGATTCATCTGGACACTCGTTTCCTAGCGAAGCCCTAACCGATGCGGCGTTGGTTGGTAGGAGCGGTTGGCGAAAAGCACTGCGTCTTGCGGACCATTTTTGGCGGCGCTGGGTCCGTGAATACTTGCCCACCTTGGCACCTCGGCGCGTTCCGGGTACAGACGTTCCAGTCAGGGTTGGGGACCCTGTCCTCATTGGAGACGGAGACTTACCAAGGGGCACCTGGCCACGTGGAGTGATCGCGGCTCTGTACCCGGGTCGTGACGGAGTGGTACGGGTGGTCGATGTTCGCACCGCAGGGGGCATGTTCAAGCGACCGTTAAAAAATATTGTTCCCCTGTAAAAAGGGGAGGATGTTCATGATATAATGTAAACTTTTTAGAAATCCTTGTCTTTGGTTTTGTTTTGCTTTTATTGTCTATTTTTTTGTTGACTTACTTAAAATGATTATAATTTTTTTTTTCACCGAATGGCTGTGTTTTTCTGATAAAATATTAAGAAATCCAACCTGCAGCCTAAGCAGTCGGTAATAGTTACATTCAAGAGCATTCACTCATTATCATCGTTTTAAAGCGGCACGACGTTTCACCAGTTATATTATACAAGAATGAGACCTGTAAGCAAGAATAATAAAGAGAACTAATTCACTTTCTTACAACTTTCTATATATCATTTAGCCCCTTACTTGATTTGTTTCACACCAGATGCAGAAAATTATTCATGAATATTAATAACACTACGATTGCTCAGGTAA
Organism: Eilema caniola; assembly: GCA_949126895.1. Classification (NCBI taxonomy): domain Eukaryota; kingdom Metazoa; phylum Arthropoda; class Insecta; order Lepidoptera; family Erebidae; genus Eilema; species Eilema caniola. Next base: position 14,420,227 of record OX421474.1, read on the forward strand.
ACGTCGCAATAGTAGTACGCAAATCACGTACTCACAATGACAAGTCCTAATCGACTGCTGTTACAACACCAATGATCCTCGGAGAGGAGGCCAATGTCACACTCGCCAAGAATTTCGATCATATTGGAGAGATGACACATCCGGAGATCGCGGAAACTTCGAAAATGTAAAAAGTATAAAAGCAAAGGAACATTCCAACACTGCATCATTCGTCTTCGATCAGTCGTAGAAACTAGTGCAACATGAAGATTTTCATTTGTGTCGTCGTATTGGCTACCGTGGTTTTAGCTGAGCCTCCATTTAGACAGAGGCTCTACAGGTTCCAGCGACAGGAATTTACTGAACCAGAAAGACTAGAGCCCCCTAAAGTTGAAGAAGCACCGTATGCACCGGCTGGTTACAAACCTACTAAAGAATTCAATTTACCTTCCCGTCAAGAAATTGCTCCACCATCTACTTCTTATGGCGTCCCTGATGATAGCTATAGTGTTCCAATAATATCATATACCGTCCCTCAAGTATTGTACGGTGTCCCTCAAGCTGAATATGGAGTGCCAGAAAAGAAAGAAGAAGTTGAAAAAAAAGAAGAAGAGAAACTTAAAGAAGAGGAAGAAAAGATCAATGAAGAAAAGGGAAAGCTTGAGGGAGAGGAAAGAGAAAAAGAGAATCTTAAAGAGGAACCAAAGAATGACGCTGAAATTGTCAGTAACCAAGGTGTGTATTACGTTCTTCTACCCGATGCACAACTCCAACGGGTTCAGTTCCAGACAGAAAATGATATTAGAAACATGGCGTATACCGCCCGTCTTCAATACAAGAATGAAGATCGTGCGCCAGTGTACATCTACACGACAGTGCCTCAGTACCAAACAGCGGCTTATGTACAATTATACTAATTCCCGTCATCCTTTCAAACCGTGATGTTATAAAAGGATGTAATTTAGATTTGTAAGGATTATAGCAGATCTAATAAACGCGATACGAAACACTGTTTTTCAAACGAAATGATTAATCTTTGTGGATGACCTGTATAAATATTTAAAGTTATTGTTCGGTACGATACAAATAAATTTGTTTGTTTATTTTATTTGTTTGAATATTTTATGACAACTGGGGCCTGGTTCAGTAACGTCACGTTTTTTTTTTAACGCAAAATCTAACAAAATCGAAAGAAAGTCTGTAAAAACAAAACCTGCCTACGTTTTCGTGGGATTAGTATACTTGTATAGGTAGATTCTTTGTTAATCAGATTTTTAAATTTAAGTTTTATGAGATTTCGTATTTTTAAAATGCTTAACGGAATCAGGCCCTTAATAAATGCCAAGCCTTAAGATATAATGGCAAATTTTAGCTTTTAGGGGTATTTTGGAAATGTTATGTAATCACATCTAGAGGCTACCATAAAATGCCTTAAGTCAGGTTAATTCACACCATGCCCGTGATAGATATGCGCAAATGGAAATTTTATTTAAAAAAATGCAAAGTTTACAAATTAAACAAATTAATGTGCCTATTGTACAACTGTTTTGTTGTATACCAATGCTAACAAATTCAAATGAGCTATTTCGATTTGAAGCTGAATTGCAGAATTCAGATAAATATAATCACTACTAGTTATAAACTTTATAAGGTACCTAACAATGATTTCAATCAAAAACGTCATATTCAAAATTCCAAACCAACAACCAGTATTTATATTAGAACACATCAATTTGACCTAGCTTGATGATAAGCTGACACAAAGTCGTAGGACTCTCAGAAAAGAGGGATCGCCATTACAGACATCTAAGATGTAACAATAGTGGCCCTCAGCTTGACGGCCTTATCAGCCCCGTTTTCATATTGCATCACTTACTTTTCTTGTTTCTTATGTATTAGAAAAAAAAGCATTGATATATATTTTATTACTAATGTAGTAGAAACTCTCACCTCATTGTAGGTATGTGAGTAGCATAAACTCTGAATGCTTGCAACGCCACATGTCCTTTCTGTTGTAGACTAATCATAATAGTACGACTTTTATGCAAACTTAAGTAACCTGACGACAAGACGTTACTGTGTAACAGTTGCTACACATAACAAGCAAGTACACTCTGTTTATATCCCATTGCCTTTGTATAATCAGCCGTGTCCCAAGAAGCACATCGTTCGTGGGTTCGTATTAAGCAAACAAAAATTTTGAGAATACTTTCAGGTAATTAACATAACAAACACTGTACCGGTATGGTAATTACGTTCAGTTTTACTTTTTGTACAAAATATGACAGGTTATGACATAGTTGTTGCGTTAAAACTTACTTTAGTTACTACAGTATTGCTTTTATAATTTTTTTCTATTTACCTAACTTAGCATATTACATAAGTTAACCAACCTGCAAGAAGGTTGGATAACTTATGAAATACCTCTATTATTTATTTATATATATATAGGACAATATGACTTTATCTCACCTAAAGGTGAAGACTCAGAGAAGAAGACCAACAATGTTAGAATGGTGGTCCTCAGCTGGTCGGCCTCATAAGATCCCTTTTCACGCTCGGCTTAAAGGACTCAAGACTGTAAGTAGAAGAAGCATGTGTGCTGTTAATGGAATCCAAAATTTTATGTTGCGGTAAGGAAATTAGTCGACGCATCGCTTGGTTCTTAATGGAGCCCTGTATAAAAAAAGGAAGAAACGAATCAAAAAAACTGTGCCTTTAGTAAACCAAAATCTTTTATACAATGATGAAAATTAACCTGTTTCGTCAAAAATGCTTTAGTAACTAGAATGTTTCCGAACTAAAAATTAAACGTCAAAAAAATAATGTTTAATTTGCGCAAACTGTCAAACGTTGTAATCGTTATTTCAGTTTGACAAGCCCATTCTAATATCCAAAATATAATTTATAGTGACCGACGTCGTGTTGTAACACTTTCATGTTTGAAATAGGTTCTTATTAGTTCATTAAACGCAGGTAAAAGGAAAATAATTTATTATTTGAACTAATAGCCCGTTACTGCTTCATACAGAAAAATGTACTGTCCAATTATTATATGAATTCATACCGATCCTTTTGGATGGGTCTACGAACTCGAATCATCCGATCATATTCTGGTCTGCTTTATCTCCTTCGTCAGTAGCAATAGAAAGGACAGAGCTTTTAAAAAAAACCTTAAGAATGATGCCTGGCAAAGCTGATATGAATTATTATTCCTCACACAAAAAGAAATTGAAATCACCACTTTGCAGCCACGCAGCTGATCAGATAAGGTAATGTGTTACAAAAAAAATCGGTAAGTGTGAGTGACGCACATACACTGAAGGTGCCGTAAAAAACTGAATTGGAGTATTTTTTGACGCCCATGGTAAACATAAATACATCTACCATTGGCTTCATAAATCTTAGATATTATTTATATAGGTAGCTACAGTTACTATATCAACTCTTATTTCTCCACAGAGTTCATGGTTATTTAGCTATGGTTAAATCGAGCTGTTATTGAATATTAATAATACATGTTAATTCGTTAACAAGACAGAAACGTTTAACTATAAGACCCAACCATGTCTATCTACAGTTCATCAAGTTACTTGGGAGAATACATCCCCATGCTCCCGTCCGATAGGACTAAATGTATCCTTATAGCTAACATTATTATTCTACAGTGTAAGTACTCACTTATTATATTACTATATATTTTTAAGGGTTCACTATTGTTTGACAAAAAACGTATGACAAACGATCATTTTACAAACAACGTTTGAAAAACTAATCATTTGACAAACTTTCATGTTGCAAACAGATCACTACAAAAATAATCATTTGATAAAAGAAGGTTTTGCAAATGTATCATAAAGAAAATATTTCAATTGTTGACAAAATAAAGTCAGTTATCAAACAAACAATCAAGCAAGCTAGCATAAACCCCGCATATAGCATACAGCAGCATATAGCATACAGCTCCGGCGCTGCGGGGCTCCGACGGCCCCACACGAGCTAGTCGTCGTAGATGGTTGTAACGCCCACCACCGTAGCTTCGGCTTGCGGGCCGGCCCTGCCGGCCAACCTTAGCCGCGGCGGCGGGCTTAAATAACACTCTAGGTGTAGGGCAAACATGACCACTTGAAGTCGGATTTGCAGAGTTTTATTTATGTCACTAACTTTTGACTATTCAGGACAATAATTGAAGGGTAAAACTTGTTTTGCCAACTAACATTTAAAAAATAATCAATTTGTGAAATGATGTTAAGGCATACTGAAATTTTTCCAAATATTTTTTTTGTCTAATAAGTAGTTTATTAAACAATAGTTTGTAAAATGATAAGTTTATCAACTATAATTTTGTCAAACATTTGTCAAATGAGGATTTGTCTTTCGTTTTTTGTCAAATGATTGGATACCATTTTAAGGCATGGTTGATATTCTGGGAATACGCTTCTATTATAAAACTTGCACGCCTTTTACGTATATTTCGCTACGAACGAGCTTTAATCAGCCTTTCAATATTTACCTAGCCTGTTAAGCTCCATTCAATAAACGGCCTGAAGGATATACAGCCGTAACGTTTATTGCAAAATTTAATAACCTGGCTAACTAATGCTTAGGTCATTTGTAAGACCACCCAGAAAATTACATACATACATATACTCGTACTCACGTCTGTAACACGGCACCACCCAGAAAATTACATACATACATATACTCACGTCTGTAAATCTCCGAAGGGGTAGGCAGGGGGTATTTATTCACTGAAAGTGAGTGATAAGTTTATTGAAAAAGTTACACAATCCGACTTGGATAGGTTAGGTTAGAAGGCTGTAAGGAATGCAGAAACAAGTCATTTTCATAGTTGTTTGATTAAATGGCAAGGCAAGTAATTAATCGTCATCGTTCCGAACCATTTGCCTAGCCTTTTAATCAAATGGCTAAACATCATTAAGGCCGCTAATTGAACGGCACCGTTTAGTAAAGTGCCTAGGCAGTTAATAGAACGGCTGTTTAAGCTAGTTGGCTGCGACATATACATATATGAAATAATTTTAGTTTAATACCAAACTATATCTATATTGTAACTGCATTAGTTCAAATTGACACACTAATACTGGATAGATACTAAGTAAACGAAGGCAAACGATGCGAACAAACGAACACGAATGCATCTCGGTGAGGGTCCACTCACTCCAAGTAGAGTCCACTTCAAGTCTACTAACTACCGAGTATTTTCTTTTTTTCATTAGAGGAATTTTTCATTACCACGCAACGTTGGGAGGCCGCGTGTTTATGTATGGCTCTCACGTACTAAATCTCTGCAATGTCCCATAATCTGCGCCTTACCAGGCGGCCCGAAACTATGCAAGAATACTTCCTGATCACCCTCTCCCTGACGCGGGCCCACAGTGTGTCACGAACGACGACGCGACGTCCAGGCATACACGGACATCACTCCTTCGCGGATGGCTGGATCGACGGGTGAAGGGCAAACCCCGTCCCTTACGCCTGTATTCAGGGTGGCCTAAAGGACAAATACTCTAATTAACAAGGGGATCTTTTTCTCTGATCCGTTTTGCGCTTTCCTTCTACGACACGACCTCTTGACTTCCTGAAAACCTGCTACTAGCAACATGTTTTCAAGACAAAATACTATATGCCTGAGGCGCAAATACTCTAATTAATAAGCGAATCTTTTACTCTGATCAGTTTTGCGCCTTCCTTCTACGACACATTAATGGATATATAGATAATTCTTTATTGTACACCAATAAATTTACAATAGGACAAGTAGGTAGCATGTATACAGTTTACTGGAATCTCTTGACTTACTGAAAACCTGCCACTAGCAACAGGTTTTCAAGACAAAATACTATAGGGTTTAGGAGTTCTAATTTGACATGAACAAAATTTGTTGTTTCACCAGAAAACCTTACTGTTATCCAACACTTTTTCTCTAGTAGAAAGTCGCCTATGCTTAGGATAACTCTGCTGCTTCGCTTGTCCTTATAGGGCAGAATAAACAAAAGCCAAAGAGGAAGCCTACAAGATCACCCTGTCTAGATTATAATGGGGCATAAGACATCGAGTGGCTAGCATAGGCTTACATTTGGATTAGCCCTAAATTCAGTGCAGGAATGGAGTGGAATGGGAGCTCTTCGAGACCGCAAGGACGAGAATCTCTGAATTTACTTCGAGGTGATGGCCACCGCTAGTTATGCACTTTGTTAATATTATATTTCAGGTATCGCAGTCGTCATTGGGGCATCCAGCATCCTACTTTGCTTCTGGACTCCCGCAGGATCTACTTTGGACTTTGACAAGCTGGCCCGCATTATGTACTTGTTTGACTATCACGCTTGTGGGTATCAATTGAAGATTGCGAAGTCTATAAACAACTTGCATTTCGGCAACGATACCAAAGGGCTTGACATCCTTCCTATTACGTGGCAGCATCCGGTACATTCTGTTTCTACCAGGCTAACAATAAAGACTAGGCGGTAATTATATTGATTTCAACTTTAAAATATTTAAGAAATATATTTGCATTTGTATTAGCGGTAAGGTCTAAACTATTTTAGTGCAAAATTACCATCGCAAAATAAAATCGCAAGCTACGCATTTCTAAATTATACTGAATTAAAGTAGGCCTCCATTAAGTACAATAAGGAATAAGTAATTATCATCTTTTCCTTCGATTCTGTTCAATGTTTTGTTTATTTACAGGTATATAGAGCTCAGTTTAACACTACATCTGTTGTGGTTACTATTGGCAGTCGTTACTAGATGTTTCTCTAAAAGAAGTGTCCATCTTCGTTCTCTCAAACTAGTTTTAGCTATTTTTTTCTACAGCTGTATCTTTATGCTACTTTTCGATATATCCATGGCCCTTGTATACATCTCTCACATCAAGCAAAGTCTGACCAAGGGCATGATACTGAGGTACAGTGGATGGAGTAGCACGTTAAAACTACAGTCCTATGATGATTTTGGTGGTTGGCTTCCTTTGATAGCTTCTTGCTGTTGGCTAAGAGGGATTTTATTTTTCTTCTTAAACATCTACTGGACTAGGTTGCTTAAACAAATCAGACGAAAGATTAGACGGAGGGAAATCAAAAAGAAGTACGCGAACGACCAATATATGTTGATTCCTGAACCTAGGCCAATGTATTTTGGTTTAAACGTCTTGGTTTATCATGATATGGAACATAGGCCTACTCATTTCCAGATAAGAAACTAATTTACCCAATTGTATGTACTTCTTATTTTAAGTTGTAATTTGCTGAGTTTAGTCAGATTACGTCCACGTTAATTTAATATACGGTAGTTTTAAGATAAGATTGAAATGTTTTACTGTAAAAAAAACTAACGCTCTCAAATACTGTAGATGCCTCTCTCAAAACTTTAGTCTCTGCCTACCCCACTGGAAAAAAGGCGTAACTGTATGTATGTATGTCTATGTTACTGTTTAGCCATTTTTTTACCTTATAACTTTTTATTAAAAATACATATCTGTTTTAATAAAATACCAGGAATTATGTAATTAGGTGGCAGACTTTTACCAGTCATCTTCATCATGGCCTCCGTGGCCAAGAGAAACTGGGCGGTATCTGCATCTGATGGGCATAGAGCCAACACTCGGGTGCCATCATTGCGACGGGAGCGTGGACTCGGGGCTGCACACGCTCACCGAGTGCCCGGCGTTTGAGACGCCGAGGCGGGAGCTTGTGGCGGCCCTGGGAGTGAGAGTGCTCACGCTCTCCACCCTTCTCGCGGCGATATGGTCCGCTGCGCAGATGCGTGGGCGGCCAGCGCCTCCTTCTGCGAGCAGGTCATGCTCGTGAAGGAGACAGCAGAAGGGGCGCGGCGCGATGATCGAGAGAGACTCGCTGACATCGCTGCACGCGCTCGTAGGCGGCTCGGGCGTCGTGGGACGATGTGCGCCACCCCACACCGGGGACGAGTCGGGGACCGCGAGGACCCCCCTCCCGAGGAGGGCCAGACCGAGAGAGATGACCCTGGGTCAGCCAGGGTGCGAGTGATATGTCGCATGACAAGCTCACCTCGCCTAGCACTACGAGCCACAGACGGCGTGCGGTTTAGTCTGTTCGAGTCCGACATAACCTCCCCCTCCGGCTCTGGAGGGGGGAGGGGTATCCATGGGGATTTCCCGCTCGTAAAAAAATGGGCCAAGATAAACTCGGAACTCAAAATCCACCTTCCGACTCTTCGTCCTCCACTTTGCACTATCTTGGGCATCGACGGTAGTGAGATCATTGGCACGCATGTCACACTGCATGACGTCAAGTCAGGATTTCTTGAGCCTACCCTTCCCACCGGGTCACGGTGGAGATACCATTGCTAGGAATTTGTTACTTGGCGGTTTCCGTAAAACGCGACAGCACCAGCGAAAACGACTCTCTTGCATTTTAACGTACGAACAGACGGTAATACTACCTCCATTAACCCTTTAAAAATAGCAACACAGCTTTGTCACGGGACCGCAAGTAGTCATGTACTTTTTTTTTAATTTATGTGCCTGTCTTTCTACCTGTTCCTATCGGGTAATCTCCGGAATGGCTAGACTTATTTTCACAGGATTTTTACTGTAGATAGCTGAAGTTATCAGGCGTTACTTAGGCTACTTTTGTTTTTGAAAAAAGTTTATGGCTTTTCGCATTAAAAATAAAACCCAGATCGAAGACCACTCAGACCAAATCACGGGTACGATTTGCCGCAAACATTCAAAATGTACCAAAGTATTAGAGACGGGTATCATTCGTCCTTATTGACAATCTTGAAGAAGGAGAGCGCCGTTAATTTTAGAGACTTGTAATCAAAACGGAGGAGTCTTTTAGTAAAAGCAAATTGTTACACGGCCTACTTGAAATTCATTTGCCCTCTAGATTGTCTTGGAAACGATTTGTAATGAGGTTAAGAGTAGCTTGAGATCATATTAATAACCGTTGTAACAATAGAGAAGAAAAATGAGTTCCCTTGGTGTTTGGAGTCTGGTCATAATATTGTACCAAAGTGAGTATTATTTTTATAGTTGACTTTCAGTTGCTTGTTATATATCTGTAAGTTCCAAAAATTTGAAAATAGCGTTTATTTACCATATCATAGCTTGACAAGATCTACAATAAGGTCCACAATAGTGTATGTCTATCTTCTAAGGATAAACCACAGTGACAATGCAATATGGTACCTTATGCAATTAATACATTTGACACGTTATGCATAGAATATAGATCAAAATTGTCTTGTAACTATATGCTTAATTTTCATGACATAAACAATTTTAAACTTTTAGCAGCCTTCTGCGTCACTATCAGCTTATTAGTCCTCGATTGTAAATGTGTGCCTGACAAATACGAGCTCCACGAAGTAACTATGATGAAGTTTCTCTACCTATATGACCCTAAGGCCTGCGGCAAAGTCTATATTTACAATATCACAAATTTCAGTAACGACCAAGTATACGGTAACATTGTGTGGCCTCTGAGGAACAAAATTGCTGCTGCTTTTAGAATGTTAGTATTTCTTATTTATTTCTTCTGATTTCAAATTTCAGCCAGATCCATTCAGCCGTTAGAGCATGATTGAATAATAGACATCCATTCATACAAACATCTATACAAAAGTTCACATTATATATTTAATTTATAATATCAGTAGGATTTACACCTGTCTCGACTTGATCACCTCTTGCTACTCATCACATTTAAGAAACTTATATATAAGTTATGCTTATTTCAGAAAAATTCAAGTATCGCTATATCTTCACTTATTCTGGCTACTGTTCGCAATCATTAACGTGACTCAGGGCGAAAGACCCTGCAGCTTTTACGCGACCCAAGTACCATTTACCCTCGTAGGTATTGCGCTACTCGTGCTGGACGTGGTGTATGCTTGTATTTTCATAATAGATGCAAAACACACAGGAACTGAAGGTATCCTCATCATTTTCTTATTAAAATTAGTTTAAAGCCACTTATTAACTAGCCAACCCTTTGTATGTAGAGTACCTCGTCGAAAATAGATAATCATTGTCAGATATTATGAATTCATTTTTGAGCAAAGTAATTCATATTTCTTAATGAAAGTGCTATTTTGTAAATGGCAACATTTACATTGAAACGGTCATTTATTCAAGTTTCAGTTCATTACAAGTTATAATTACAAACCCCAACTTCTAAAGAAGAGAGTTAAGTTCGATAATTTACATTAGGATATAATGGCGACTGTAGGCAACTGTATTTTCTAGGAAAGTATGTGAAATGTGCTCGGTTGCACAGTAGACGCCGCAAGTCAGTCGCCAAAACGGATAAGAAATGTGTCATATGACGTGCACACATTGACAGCTTAAAAAACAATATTGACATTAGCATATTCATACATAACCGATTTTTCACGCCGTTTTCTGCGCCGAATTTTCGTAGCAAAGCGTTGTCTATACAGTAAAATGGTCTAAGTAGCAAAGTAAGTAAAATTAAAATTATCTATTAGCCTCAAGTTCTACATTTCAGTTATGAACAGTACCTAAATGTTTGATAAGGAGTTCATTATAATTAAATAAACTTTTATTTAATTATAATGATTTATTGACATTAAATCATTTACTAGGTTACTTAACCTAGTAAATGATTAAATGTAAAAGAAACAAATAGAGCTGAGATGGTACATGAAATACCCTGAGCTAGTAATAAATCACTCGGGTTCGACTTTGCTAATGATGGCAACTGTTGCAGATGTACCTTTATTTAGGTCATTTGTGGTATACTGATCCTAATTGTGTGAGTGACATGGCTGCTAAATGGACCTTCAGTTTGTTAATTAAAGGACAACATGTCCAGATAATATGATGTGCATTCTACTATTATTATATTCCATCACTTACCCTTATAAAATGAAGCTTGAAAGGGTTGCAATACGCAAATAAATCATGTTTCATATTTATTTCATTAAATAATCGGAAAAAGTGCTGTTTAATAGAGGTTATAAACCCAACTATAAAACCCCTACGTTTTATGGTATATACAGCTACTTAGAACGACAGACTTGTTAAAATCCTACAAAGTCTTTTGCTTATACAGACTTTTAGATACTAAGTCTCATAGTTTGTCAATCATACCTCTTCACAAACGTCCACTTCTGTAATATTAGTAGGAAGTAAGAATTAGGATAGGTTTTTGTTACATCTAATATATTACATTGAACGATCTGCAAAACTTTTTCAGCTGCCATTATCGCATACGTGTCTCAACAGGGTCACCTTCGGGCAATAAACGAGCGTCCCCTGACTCTAAGACGAAAGATTATTGACGACACCTCATGGATAGCTCTGCTTTTAGCTTTTGTGAGTCTGCGAGGTATTGTCCAGTGGATTTTCAACTTCTGGATTATCAAAGACAACTTCTTTGAAGGTTTAGAACGCTATAGTAAGTATACTAATTGGATTATTTTAATGAAATTGCGTGAAACTAGTATTTCATGTTGCCTTTGGTTTTTAGTCAAAGTCAAGAATAGGGTCACGATGCGATTTTCAAAGGTAATGACGTGGTCGAAGTTCAATTGCATGTCATTCTTATCATTAAATTTCGATATTAAATTGATGATTTAATATCGAAATTTAATTAATAAAATATTTTGACCTTTTGATACAAAATTGTGTGTAACTAATAGCTGGGCTTGTGATACAGACGTCCTTCTTAATTTAAGTGCAATAACACCTCGCTCTTAACACTTAGCCACTTGTAGGTAAGTGTATTAAATGTTAAAAAGATTAATATCCGTACATTTGTATTTAGGCCAAAATCACTGAATGGCCAGATGAATGGACTGGGCACGGTGGTTTACCTGGTCTTCGCCCAACACGCGCAGTCGTTCCTAGAATAAAGTAGAAATAATTATTGACCTTGAGAAACAGACAATACAGTATCGAGTAGGCATCAGTCATTTGTTTATTATTTTCGAGTCAATTTATATGGAACATCAGGATTATTAATCTGCTAATCTGAGTTAACAGTTTAGTAGTGTAGACTTTTTTATTTTGACTACGATACGGCAGTTCTCGTCACACGGTATGAAATGCACGGTGTTCACTGACCCACTGTACACAGTGTACAGTATTATTTAAGGATTTGAATGCCATGCTAAATTGAAATCTGTCTTTATTGCTTACATTTGAAAAGTTTTTAACGAACAAAATGTTTTGAACTGCTGGGAGCCCGAAATTCGTTGATTCAACTGGTGGCCTACTATCCATCTCATAAAACAGTATTATTTCAATTTTACTCCTATATTAGTTAACTTTCATAGCGTGAATTGGACTCCAACTATCGTCGTACGTCTAGGATTTTTATGTTTTGTGTCGTGAAATAAATTAAAATTAATAAATATATCGAAGTATTTAGTAAGAAATTCTGTTCTTTTCACATCATGAGAGTCACCAAGTAAGATAGCATAGTATTAGTTCATTCAAAAATTGTAAGTATTGTAGTATGTCCCATATATATAAAGTTGGCAGCCAACTTTGGCGCGGATCAACTGAACGCGACTGCTACGCAGGAGGCGCGGGTTCAATTCTCTCTCAGTGCAAATTTTGTATGATTTCCGTACCTCGGAGAGAACGTTAAGCTGTCGTCGGTTCCGGATTTCATACGAACATCTATGGCAGTTGTTACGGGTAGTTGGCACCTTAACAAGACCAACAGCTGGTCTAAGTACTTCGATATCGTCAATGTGTTGTTTAGGTCAGATGGCAGACGAAACACGGAAAATTTCGAAAATATTGAAGTTCAGCTAAACACGCAATTAACTGAAAAAGGTTAACCCCGGACTTCGAAAGAAAAGCTTCGAATGCGACCGAGATTGACGCAAGGATGAAGAATAGCATATAATACAGCGATGGATTTACTGTGTGTTGGGTTCACGATGTTGAATAAAGTAATTTGTAAACTCTCGCGTTCCATGACATTTAATTAAGAAAACAAGAATTAACGCGATCATGGTATAAGTACTTACATACCTTTGATTGTCTGACGTTTCGACCAGGTTACACTGGCCGTGGTCACAGGCAATCAAAGGTATGAAAGTACTTATACCATGATCGCGTTAATTCCCGTTCTCTTAATTAGATGTTGAATAAAGTTGACATTGCCATTAATTAATAAAGTTTGCCTTTACAGGACATATGCAGTTTATAACAAGACCTAAAGTGAATTTGCGAAGGAACTCACGTATTGCATGAACATGGATGAGAGATGAGATAGAATAAAGCACTTTAGAATTGTTAAGTTGTTAAATATTAATAAAATTAATGTAATAAATTTATTTTTATTTTCTCACATAATATTATACTTTTTGAAGCCACTTAGGTGACAGGTAAGCGCATGGTCCTTCTGATGGGAAATTACCGTGGCCGCTGGATGTGTGCGACACCAAGGGCATCGCAGGCATGCTGCCGACGTACTTCTTGACGAACCCCATATTTTTGGCGCTTGAAAAAACAACGGCAGGGAGATCATTTTTTATTTTTTGAGCTTCATTATCATTAAATAGTATGAAAAAGTCGGGCGCCCCTTATTTCGTAGAAAGAAATTTCATAGAATTTCGTTTCACAGAAAATGTTTCATATAATATTTGGTTCTTATATTTTTATTTCGAATATTATTGTTTCAAAAACAATTTACTACAATGAAATATATTTCACAGAAACACAATTGAACGAATTTTAAATCACATTTTTTTGTTTAACAAACTTATCAAACTGTAGAATTATTTTTTAAAGAATATTAAACCACCTTTATAATGTTCCAAATCACATTTATTTTTAACTGTAACATTTACAATATAGTTAACACCCCGACTTAGATTACTCCGACTCGGATAGGTTAGGTTAGGAGGCTAATGCGGGAGCGGAGCGTAGCGAAGCTCCCGCATTAGGCCTTCGTGGTTATTTTTTTATAAACCACCCAGAAGTAGGAGCCCCGCGTAGCGGGGCTCCGTCGACCTTGTAGACGCATCAATTGTTTAGTTTATTAAAAAAATGTCCCATTTAAATGAGGGTATATGCATTTTATGAATTGAAACGTTTAGAAACTGTCGCTTTGATAATATGTTATTCTTTGTAATAAAATTTCTATTAAATAAACAATATAATGATTAAGAATATTTGATTTGATATTCTATGAAACGATTATTCTAATGTTTAACTTTATATGAAACAAAATTCAATGATTTAAAATTCTTTAAAGTAAGTATTCTGTATATTGATTATTCTATGAAACGAAATTATGCGAAACATTTTCTGTAATACGAAATAATATTTAACAATTTTCTATAAAACAACGCACACCCGATAAAGTCACTTTTCCCGTCTATCTGTCCCTATGTATGCTTATATCTTTAAAACGGGTGTGCGTTGTTTTATAGACAATTGTTTAATATAATTTCGTATTACAGAAAATGTTTCGCATAATTTCGTTTCATAGAATAATCAATATACAGAATACTTACTTTAAAGAATTTTAAATCATTGAATTTTGTTTCATATAAAGTTAAACATTAGAATAATTATTTCATAGAATATCAAATCAAATATTCTTAAACATTATATTGTTTATTTAATAGAAAACTCATTACAAAGAAAACATATTATCAAAGTGACAGTTTCTAAACGTTTCAATCCATAAAATGCATACCCTCATTTAAATGGGTCAATTTTTTATAAACTAAACAATTGATGCGTCTACAAGGTACTACTACTACTAGGCTACTTCTGGGTGGTTTATAAAAAAATAACCACGAAGGCCTAATGCGGGAGCTCCGCTACGCTCCGCTCCCGCATTAGCCTTCTAACCTAACATATCCGAGTCGGGGTAATCTTAGTCGGGGTGTTAACTATAATGACGTTTTATTAATAATTTAATAACAAAATGATTTTATTATATTTTACAGCAGAATTCAAACAAACAGTTAAAAATAAATGTTATTTGGAACATTATAAAGATGGTTTAATATTCTTTAAAAAATAATTCTACAGTTTGATAAGTTTGTTAAACAAAAAAATGTGAATAAAAATTCGTTTAATTGTGTTTCTGTGAAATATGTTTCATTGTAGTAAATTGTTTTTGAAACAATAATATTCGAAATAAAAATATAAGAACTAGATATTATATGAAACATTTTCTGTGAAACGAAATTCTATGAAATTTCTTTCTACGAAATAAGGGGCTCCCCTTTAAAACTATGTTACGGATTTTGATGCAGTTTGTTTTAATAGATAGAATAATTCAAGAGGAATATTTATATGTATAATACATGCTTAGTGTAGTTGAGGTTGAAGCGGGAATGGGATCTGAGACACGCAGGCAGAAAAAAAATAGCGGTACGAAGTTTGCCGGGTCAGCTAGTTGCTATATGTTTATGTGAACAATATATAATTAAGAAATTCGGTGATTGGTTTTTAGGTTAGGCAAGAATCTGTGGCTTACATTCTGCTGCAAAAGAAACCATATCAAGGAAGAGCGAAGGTAAAATTCTTCCAATTTGATGGCGTATTCCTAAAACAAATTGTAATAGATTAAAAAACAAATTATCTTTCTTCCTTTCCTTCTATCATAATATCCACTTACCATCAATTGGGTCGTTCGCTTGTTCACGACCTAACTAATGTAATATGATGTTATCTTTAGTAGACCCATCAATCAGTATAATGTTAAAACCATTCCGGAACTTCTATGGCATGCAAACGACGGGTTTATGTGCATCCCTTCCCGTTGGCGAAGGTACTGAGATTGAGATAACCAAATGTGCTACTTATGGGTTAACAGGTGCTTTATGGGTTTGTGTATTACTAACTGCTGCATGCTGCTCCACGCGCCCTGGAGGAAACCCTTTATCGCACCTAATTACTTTTATTTTATTGATGCGGAGTTGGTCCTCAGACCGTGAAAATAAGGAACACAAAAAAAGTATTTTTGTGTTCCTTATTTTCTAGACAGATAGGCTGGCTATCTGCTCACCTCTGGATGGCTACACCTTCATGCCTGTCGCTTCCGTTTGTTCACTTCATATCCATTGTTTTTGAGTACTTACTGAACATGACTTCCTTGTGCAACGCGTTAATAAGAAGTCAGGGAGTAACACAATCATCTGAGCCCCACAAAAAGGAAGCTAAATATAAGCTCATGTTGGAGCGAGTGCAAAATAGTTTATTGGTTTTTTGGTTTAGTGGCCAAACCATTGCCCCTGTAAGGCAAAGATCGCCGTTTCGATCCCTGCTTAGACCAATTAAATTATTTCAATTCAAATCGATTTAAATGTATAAGATTTTTTTATTTGAGATAATATGGAGTAAACCCATTGTATCCGTTATTGTACCTCACGTTATTTATTCTGCTTGTAGTGGGATATAACGAACTAGAAGTCTGGTGGGAACTCCCAATCTTCTCTTACGACTCGTACCTATTCAGGGTACTTAAGGGTGGGATACGGAATACGGACTTATAAGAGGGAAATCAGCTTTTGCGTCCCGGATAGGTTCGTGTGGCGGCGGCACCACCGGCCGCCGTTGCTGGCGGTGCCGTGCGGGCGCACCGACCTGTTGAGCGAAGCGCCGCGCCGCTGACGCGAGTTCCGCGCACACTCAACAATATCGCGGAGGAAGTAGATCTATTCTGTTGTTCGCTGAGTGGATTCACAATGATAGCGTTATAAATAATTAGTTATTATAATAACCAAGTAGATTAACACTATAGTATTGGGCGCGCATCGTCCCACAATGCGCGCCGCCGCCGTGGCCTGCACCCCACACCGGGGCGAGTCGGGGACCGCGTGGTCCCCCCTCCCGAGGAGGGCCACACCGAGAGGGATGGCCCTGGGTCAGCCGGGGTGAAAGGGATATGTCGCATGACAACCCCACCTTCGGCCTAGCAGTACGACCCACAGACGGCGTGCGGTTTAGTCAGTTTGAGTCCGACATAACCTCCCCCTCCGTCTCTGGAAGGGGGGTATCCGTGGGGATTTCCAAAAAAAGGGAGCAACCTGTAAGTATAGATGTTTTCAGAAATAAAATAAATAAGTAAACGATCTAGCTCTTACTCCAGATGTTCAGGTTTACAGAAATCATAAGCTCTATTACTAAAAAAAATCCTGAGTAAGGTCATAAGAGTTAGTAAAATTATATCTCTCCAAAATATATTCACACAAATAAAATAAATTTCTTAAATTTGTGATGGTATTTCCTTAATAATAATAACTGGAAGTGGGACAAAATTATAAATAAGTCTAATATACAGCAATGTTTATCAATTCATTCCCTAAAGACGAATTAATTTTGTAAGTGAAACGATAAAATTTGTATACTAAATTGTACATAATATAAACAGCGTAGAGCCAAAGTAAATGAAAACTGTAAACGAATGCGGTGGAGCAATTAAATCTGCCCATTATGAATGACATAATTACAGCGGAGATTCCAAGCGGCCATTGATCGTTATGAAAACTTCGCTGAATTTCGCACTGACAGCTTTGATAAAATGTACGTATAATTTAATTTTGGCCTTAAAAACATGGACATGATTGGTGGTTATAACTTTTAATTTTGGCTAGAAGACAGAACGTAAGTGTGAAAAATGTTTTAAGCAAGTTATTCGCCATGGCAGGACCTACAGCGGGCCGAGCAGATTGAAACACCACACACACACGCGGTAATAATACCGGTAATAGCTCCCTTGATCTTAATATTATATTATGGATAGTGGCACCCCAGCGCATTCCACTTGACTGTCACTTTTAGTAAACCTCTTTTTTGCTGAGTTCATATGATTTTCAATTGCCGCCATTACCGCTGCTGGGAGTAAATTAAGTTCGTCAAATGTGATACAGTAAGAATGGCAGACGTCACGTTAGTGTCAGCTGTAAGGTTTGTTTTCATGAACTTTTTACTGGAATAAAATGCAATATGAAACGAGGATAGATACGGAATATTCACAACGAAGATGGCACATGATAAAAATCACAGAAATCGAACCACGCACACACACATCAGTTTACAAGCGACAATCACAAGAATGCAAATATTCTCGTTGAGCAAATATTTCTTTCAGGCGCTACCCTTATGTGTAAAAATGCTTAGTATTGGTGTAATTGGCTCCTAATGCAGCTCTATTTGATTCTTTAAAATGATATTTAGTGGTTAACAGTGCACACATACTGCGAGAAATTGTTATTAAATCAATGTACCGTTTAAACTGCACCGGTATTTGAACGTTAATCTGACTTTAAATAAGTTCTTCAGGGTTAATTAATTTTTGGGAAATAAGAAAAAAATATAATATCGTTATTGTAACACTTTATTGCGGTAACTTACTTACCATACATTAAGGTCTGAAGATTAAAAGCGGAGCAGGATCACGTAACTGAAGCCTGGCAGTATACTTCATGTTCTGTACATCATTCTCTGTCATAAACTCAACTTTCTGCAATTGACCATTAGGAAGCAGCACAAAGTATGTTCCGATACTCTCCTGGACTTCCACAGGTCCTTCTAGTTTTTCAGCTTGAGGGTTATCTGTAGTTGGAGCATCAGTACTCTCAGGAGCACCATATGTGTTAGCAGGGGCTCCGTACGTGTTGGCAGGAGCTCCATAACTGTTCGCTGGAAAATCTCTTGGTAATTCAAAAGCTTGCCCTTGAGGTTTCCATCCAGAGGGGGGATATGGACCATCAGGAGGTCCATATTGGTTAGCAGGCTGTTTGTCTTCATTAGGAAGGGTGAAGGGCTCTCCTGCTGGTCTCCACCCAGATGCAGGATAAGGTCCTGATTCTGTAGTAGCTTCTGTCGGTGAATCAGTGGTGGTCGGAGCCAATTCTATGCGTTGTGACCTAAACCTCGCTGGTCGGAAGCGAGGAGGTTCAGCCAGAACTCCGATCACGACACAGGATAGGACCAAGTACTTCATGATTGCTGGTGAATAACTGATGCTGTTTCTCTATTCCGCACGAATTTATACCACGGTGATGTGTTTATGGTGCTTTGTTGTATCATAAATGGTTTGATAAGGACGTTATTATCAGGATATTCGGTGATTTGAAGTCAGCTCACGTAGCAACTAGCGACATTGACATGATGTCGGTGTTCGGAGACCCCATGACGTGTATTTAATTAGTGTAATGGGATTTTATTGTATGCGTCTATTAATGGAAAGAGTTTTAGTGTAACAACTTTGTCCAATGCAATAAATCTATGTTATTTTTGACAATATATGTTGTTGTTGCATAGTTCTATTACTCCTAAGCGAATGCATTAGTAAAATAGAATAGGATAATTGTCTGGGATTGACATAAAATTATGATGTTGTACGCATGAGCTTTTCATTTGGATAATAAACAGAACTAGTTTCTATATCATCAAATATATCTTTGGAGGTCGCCCAGTGACAATAAAAAGGACTCTTAACAAAAAATGTTCATTAAGATAGAATCGTACCTTGAGTTTCTTGTTGTTGTCAATCTGTAACTGTATCATATTTTCCTTTAGGTATGCTATTATCCATTTTCAACATTCTATAACTATGTACTTAAATTTCGCAGATTAAATTCACACAAGCATCCTCATATTTGTCTCGCCATACCCAGTTTAATAAAATACCCTGTACCTCTGACATGTACAGTCAGCGTCAAAAATATATTTTTAATTTTATCTACACTTGCATTAGATTCATCTGCTTAGATAGTGTAAGATGTTAATAAATAAATAAAAAAGAATCTTGGCTAAGTCTCAAAATTATCTAAAACACTCGTTTTTAAAAGCAAATCTAACTGTTAAATTGATTTAAATTTTATTATTATCCGAATTAAAGGTGTTAACAGAAAGTGGGAAAAATCAAGGCATTATGCTGACTGCGCAATTATTGAACGAAACAGAAGGATTTTCAAAATCGGTTCAGTAATGACAGACAAAACAAGGTACATACCTAGTACCTATAGATAGATGAATTTAATAGTTATAGTTTTTTTTACATACAAATTTATATTCACAATAATTATTTACAATGTGTACATTAGAAATATAAAAACAATATACAATATATACAAACCTGCAGGTTTAGACGTCAAAGAATCCCCCCCCCCCCCCCTCCCATCAACGTTAAATGGGACGGTGGCCAGAAGGCTGGCAGCACTGCCACGTTGAATGGCAATACCGATCCTTTGCGCAAGGAATAATAAATAAATCCTTTTTTAAAGTCGGTTTATTGACTTTCAAGGCTGCTTGACTAACATAACAGCATATATAGTTACTTTATTAATTTCTTACTTCCCTCTTACTGGTTTTAAATGTACATTAATACCTACATTATATTACGGGCCGGGCATCTCTAGCAAGTGAAACCTTAGGCGTAGGCGTTTGCTATATGAATACTAATTATTATTATTGTTCAAGCTAAACCGCCTAAGGTTACGGTTTAATTAGTATTCCTTATCAGTATTAATAAATCATCCTCAACATTATTTTCTTACAACATTTGTCAGACCTAAACCGCTAGCGGGACGAATTATATCGAAACCTAGCTTGTGCCAGCGACTTCATCCGCGTTAAGTTCGGAATAGATTAAGGTTTGGTTCACTTCTGTGACTCAAGCCCCTGTATTAAGTTGACTTGTTGTACCTACCTATTTTAAAATATTTCTATTGTGATAAAGTTTTCTAACATGTAGTACTATGCAGGGCTAAACCACCAGGAACTAGGTAAGCGATGAGAAAAGGTTTAGTAAAATTCAACCTTTTTAACCGACTTCAAATAAGAGGAGATTCTCAATTCGATGAGTTTTCTATGTATGTACATCGATTAGTCTGAAATTTATAATCCGATTTAAGTGATTTTTTTTTGGTTCGAAGAGGAATAGCTGCCATTTGGTTCCATAAAAAATTTACATAGTTTGACACAGTAGTTTTCATTTTATGAACATTTTTATGGTTTTTTAATGCAAATTTTTAAAGGATACTTATTTACGTTGTCCCATATTTCCGTCGTTTATGAACCGATTTCAAAAATTCTTTGTGCATTGAGTTCGGTATAACTCACAAGTAGTCCCATGTCAATTTCATGTGTACTGGGCCTTGGATTTCAGAGACACACTAAAGAACTCCTCAAAATGTAATAGGAAATGATTGCTTTTTGGCCTCCTTTTTCACCCGCTTGGGCAGAATTTCAAAAAATCTCTTCTTATCGGATGCGTACGTCATACAAAAAACACACCCTCCAAGTTTCAGGTCTCTACAAACAGCTGTTTAGGCTGTGCGTTGATACCACAGTCATTCAGGACAAAGGATTTTATATAATTAATATACATTAATTTACCATAATAATAATATCATCAGAGCGCTATGGGTATTTAGATCGTA
The DNA here is from genome assembly GCA_949126895.1 of Eilema caniola. Lineage (NCBI taxonomy): Eukaryota > Metazoa > Arthropoda > Insecta > Lepidoptera > Erebidae > Eilema > Eilema caniola. The sequence continues at coordinate 14,441,608 of OX421474.1, forward strand.
CGAAGTGGAAGAGGAAGAGCTGGAAGGTGGACTCTGAACTCCGAAGGCACCTTGGCCTCGAATGCAATCATAAAAATACGTCTCCATGATGGCATGAGAGGCCTATGTCCAGCAGTGGTCTGCAGTGGGCTAATCGATTGATTGATTGATGAATAGCGCTATCTACCCAAACTAGCTTGTAATTGAGGATCTAGAAATCCTATAGGAAGGTCAGATGGCAGTCTTTACCATAAAAGCAAAAGGTATCGACTAAAATCGCACACCGCCTCGGAACTCCATTACCGTCGTGTAAGGGTGTGAGTGTAAGGGCAAGAAAATAAAAATTAACCACTTAAACTTACCACTAAGCTGCGATTCTCCAAAATTATCTGTAAAGAAAGATAAGTATGAAAATAGTACGTGCATCAATTGAAAATATATTTTTTTTAAATATGTTGTATAAAATTAATTATTACTTATAAGATCCGTTTACTACTATCCCTAAGTAAATTACCTTAAAAGTCCCATATATTAGTTAGTACTGTAAGAAAAGTTTCTTCACAATATAAATAATTTAAAATAGGTACAACGAGGAAACTTAACACAGAGGTTTGAGTTACAGAAATGAAAAAACCTTAATCTATTCCGAAATTAACGCGGACGAAGTTGCGGGCACAAGCTACTCCCAAATAATTATTTAGTTTACCGTAGTGCGAACTGCCGTCAAATCAATTTGGGGTTAAATATAATTCGTATAACATCACGTACATAATAAAGTTAACATTTCAGTAATCAATTACATGAATCTAAACTCTATCGAAGGATGATCAAAGCAATTAACTTCGAAATTGGCCCGCGCTCATCTTTTCAAAGGTCCTTTGATCATTTTCGTTCGGTAAAGCGTTTAGAACGATTTTTTTTTTCAACCCTATTGAAGAAGGGTGATTGAGGTCATGTAATCATGTTACTTTTTAGGAACCTGACATGTTTTTATTGACATCTTGCCAGTTTAGCATCTTGCTTTCTGCGGCTGCCTGATTTCTGAGGGCACAGGTAGGTATTCAAGTTTAACCTACCTCTAGTCTAATACTCATTCTTTTTCATTATTTATGTAGTTATAATATTAAATAATTGTAAAACTATTGAACGGATGCAGTTTTCGAATTTCGAAAGATCTTGGTAAGACTTAAAATCTTACGTTTGTTTGATCGCAATCGGTTGAGTAGAACGGGAGGACAAAAGTCGATATGGACAAAAGTCGCGAAAATAGAGAGCCACGCGGGTGGAGCCGCGGTTCGAAGACTAATTTCTTACATATACACCTATATTCTAAAAACTGACTACACTGTTATCGATTGTTACTGTTAATACATAATACTGGATTCAGGGTTTGAAACTCATGAGAATATTGGGTGCTTTGATCATAATCATCGTCCTAAAATGTAGGTAAGTATGAGATGGCCAACTATTTCAGATATTTAGCCAGTATTTAAAAATTCTAATAGGATGGTTTGTTGCCAAAACAAATCTTAATTTTTTTTCTCATCGCCGAAAACATCTGTATAAAATAAATGTTAAGAAATTCTAGATAACATATCTGATAATGCCTCATGAAACAAGAGGCGACACCCTCATAAATTACTATTAAATTAAAGGGAAAAAACACAAAACACAAAACCGATAAGTTAACTTGTACTCGAAGTTAATATCTTAAAATGTCCAAGTGTTACACTAATAGAATGGCCTTAAGTGACACAAATTCTAGGGATTTCGCCTATGTGTAATGCTTATCGAGTCATAAATTTGTAAAAGGGAGACATTTAGGTTAAATTATGGCAAACACTTGTGACGACTTGCGACAACACAAAAAAATACTGCGGCGTGGGAATCTTGCCGCCAAATTCTTGGCGGGAAAAATCACAACATGACGCTAATATAAACCAATTAGGAACAGTTTACTGGCTTGATCTTTTCTCATTGGCAGACAGCAGCGCAGGAGGTGGACCCAGGAGAGGTTGGCTGCGCTTGCGAGTGAGGGACAGACGGGGGACAAGGATCTTAACCGCTAGAGATCTCGCACGTCTTTGCTCGCTGGAGAAAACTGATAGAAGTTTTGACTAGCTAATGCTAGCCCTGAATTCAAATCTTAGTGTTATCCTGTAGAAATAAGTCTAACTAGTAAAAGTAAAATTAGATTAATTTGTATAAGTTAGGCGGGAGTGATAAAGTTGAAGCTGAGAATTGACGGGTAATGTATAAACCTATTGTAATTATTTCTGTGCCTCATACCTTTGTACAGCGTTACATAAATAACTGTCATTTGTAACGAAACATAAATAAACAAACTATTTGACAATGGGTGTAATATCTGATAAGGAATATGAATTATAGAAATAGCAATTTCCTATATCTCAATTATAATAATTATCATAATTATTGTTGTGCTGATAATGAAAAGATGTTGTCGAATGACAGAGACGAGAATGGTAGAAATACCATTAGAACCCATACAATTCGCCTAATTAAATGTATTGAATTATTCAGCACTTACGATTCATGAAAGATACAGTAGACTATGACGAACGGTGAACAGAGTTATGAGGAGATGTGTATATAATGTGTATAAACTGTTTTAAATCATGTCTGTGTGAGATGAGATGTATAAATATCCAAAGATCATACTAAAATCCAGCCCAATAACGAATCTTCTTGAAATAATGTGCTTGGTAACAAATAATATGATTAATTAAGTACATCATCATATTATTCTAGTTCTAGATAAAACCACTGTCATGTATGTCGAGTCGCTATTAAATTTCAAATCCAACATATATGTATACATACACATGTATATATATCATTATGTTCTGAGCCAATATCCAGACATAAAAACTTAATACAGAAAAACTGAATTGAATAACAGACAATCTAATGTATTTTGTATGGCAACATAAAATCTACCGATCTCTTGCAAACATAAATAACAGTCATGAGAGGTCATATTAGATAGTACTGTGAATAATTACATAGAGACACCACTGATAAAAGTGTGCCTAAAGATTATCCTGGATTATATTAGAGTTCAATCATCAAATCAATAACATCTCACCGAACACACAATAAGATCTAAGTCTTGTGTAAATAATTATGCTAGAAATAAGTAATACGGCATATAAGGGTTTTTTATTTGGGCCTACGTTTTCCCTTATATACGAGCCTAGGAACTGAAGGTCCGGTTAGATGTGACACTAATCGGTCACATCTAATCTAAATAATCAACTTAGATTCGCCACTGATAATGATACAATTTGGTTATGAAATAAATAATTCTTAATTTTATATTTCTGTAATTTCAATGGTCTACAATTAAGCCCCTTCCCATTTGGTTAAGGTAAAATGGAGTTTTAGAGGGTGTTAATTATTCAGTTCTTAAGGTCACGCAGAACGCGAATTACACTATAAATAAAGTACATAAGTACAATTTTCATCCACAAAACTCCATGGTACAAACCCAGGCTATTTTACGAATTTATACACGAAACTAAGAGTTCTATACTTGAATTTAAAAGTTTGAAAAGCCAAACTTCTATCTGATCTTAACTGAACGAAGCCATTTCTATCTAGAGAAGTCAAGTAATAGCTCAAGCTATACTCAGACACTATAACAATTAACAGTCACAGAGTCTTAAAATTTATATCAAGCATACATTGCATATCTAATTGAACTTTGAATACTTTGGTCTCAAATTGAATACAATGCACGAGAATAATGGAGAATTGAGTCTAGTAAGTATTGATTTACTATACGACAGATTTGGAGATCCTGATCTTACAGCATAATCTGGACACTAAATTTATTTAGTCTGGTTAATAATTTACAAGACAGTGGTTATTTCAATGCTTATAGTCAAAAGATGGCACATTTTATATGAATTCAATTTTGCATTAGTGTGGAACTTTAACTCCACTAAGGGTGCAGACCAAGTGATACTCCCTTGTGCGGATCCCAATGGACATCTACACGATAGAGGATCTTCATTGTGTATCCGTCGCAATAGTTGATCTTGAGATCGACCTGAATTAAACCGCAATTCTGGGTCAGAATTGAACTGTGCAAAGGTTGTCGGCGGCTAGCTAGCAAATCTGGGCATCAAATACACACATTCCTCTCTTATCGAATCAACTCCGACCTCTATTCGGCCGAATAGAACCCTAACTGATATATAAATATAATATAAAACTATACCATGGTGTTGGGGCAGGCAGCTATGTGCGCCATATAATTATCCATGTCCTCGGACGTGTTGATTTGACCGCTTCTCAGCGATGAAAAGGAGTTGAATTCGAGCCCCATAATTCCATGCGTGGAAGCCTTGAGCCAGGCCGTAGGAAAATCCCGTAAATGCCAGAGTGATTTGGGCAGCAAAGATGGTCTTACCATTGACTCAATTAACAGTCATATACGCGCGTCGGAAGCACTTACTCGACCTAATTTGCCTCAGCACATTACTAATTCGAGACAAACTATCCCTGAGGTTGTAACGACCTCTTTCGTCAAATAATTAGAGGTCCATTAAAAGTAAGCTGAAGTGAATATATGACTTGTTATTTTGGGAACATCCATCACTACATTGCACACACGCATAACCAGACGCGATTGAATTAAGAAAATTTGCCACAAAGACCATCACTAAACTTATAAGCACTGAAGTTATCCTGTAATGAAGTGACTGAGCTCTTATACATAGATTCAAATATATAGACGATCACCTAACTGGGCTTGAACCACCACAAGTACTAAAACCAGATATCGCAATAACCGATAATGACGCACCTATGCGGGAAAGGCTTAAGGAGCTTAGCTAATTTATCATCTTATTTTAAGTTAGCAGTTTTATAATAACTTGGAATAATAATTGTGTATATTCTGTGGTAACACGTATGTGGTGTCTCCTCCGTTCGCAGTGGAAAACATCCTTCTATCTAGGAAGCTATCTATCTATTTGCTATAATATAATGTAATTGTACATCGGAGATGTTTATTCACGACGGACGCAAAAACTACTGAACGGATTTAATTGCTGGTTGTTTGATGTAAAGGTCTAGCCTAGGCGCGGTTTATACAGAAGAGAAGTGGCGGGAACATTTGGCGGTAGCGGACAATTTAAGTAAGACGCGATGGCGCGTCACTCTAGTGGAGGGACGTCGCCTGGAGGCGCGGATGCAATTCTCCTCTAAGTCAAAAAAGACGTTTAGTCTAGTCGACAAGTTGAAAATGGTACAAAATAGAGATACTGCTCTTAAAATTATATGCGAAAGCTCATTGGATCCGGAATGACGTTTAGAAAAATGTGCCAAAAGCGTGTAATGTAACTTCCGTCTCAATTGTAAGTGAAAAAGAATGTTTAAATAATTGTTGTAAATTTTTTCGCTTCGTAGAGCCTTTCGTCTTCGTGCCATAAAAGTTAAAAAATATTTATACTTTGTTTATAATATTTTTTTAATTTTATCAACATTACTTGGATTTCTCAGTTTTTGTTCAAGTAAAAAAATTATTATAAACAAAGTAGATTTTTTTTACTTTTATGACACGATCTTGTTAAGTATGTATATAAGAAAGGCTCTACGAAGCGAAAATTGCTTACAACAATTATTTTAACTCTTTTTTTTCACTTACAATTAAGACGGAAGTTCGAGAAAATTTTGTTAGTTAACAATTGTTTAATTGAAAAATTAACTTTAAGTAAAATTTCCAATGGGAATAAATAATTTATAGTGTTCAGAACACATCATATCTTTTTCAAATTTTAAAAAATATATTCAATATTTACCTGAAATTAATTAATTAATGTGCCGTACTCACTTTTGACGCCGCGCGCGCAATCTAAAAATGTCGCGCGTAGACCTATTTTCAGCGTTAAATTAAAATTATAAATAAGGGATTTTTTTTTATCTTTAATTGTTTATAACTTTTGCAATTTTTTATATGCTAATACACGCTTTTGGCTCGTTTTTCTAAGCGTCATTCCGGATCCAATGAGCTATCGCACATAATTTTAAGAGCAGTATCTCTATTTTGTACCATATTCAACTTGTCGTCTAGACTAGTTATTGCACACTTTATAAGGATATATTATGTTACTTAAATTGTCCGCTACGCTCCTTAAAGTTAAACTAGGCTAGTAGCGGATATAGAGGTCATATAACTATTATTCTACACTTTACTATCTATTAAATGTTACGTTGTATTACTTATTGTAATTATGTTTTTTCCTTATTCTATGCATATTTTTATTTATACTGTTGATCGATGGCACTTGCTGAAATTTACTACACACATATATTGACTAGGACACTTGTACCTAGGTACTTTTTCACAGCATATTTTATTTATTTCTTGACCTGACCAGTTTCGCTCTAATGGAATTGGTCAAAGGTTTTCATTGACTGTTTGAAACTTAGTATTTGTAAATACTGTGGAAGATATAAGTATCGTAGGGACTCAATATATTTTTATTGCAGTTTGTCAATTAAGTTAAATTGTCAATTGTTTTACAATTGACAATTTTGCCCACTAATACCTACAAAAGAAATTTATAAAAAAATATTTATGTTTTTGTTTTGACGTTATTTTACTTTAATTAGAAACCAATTATTAAATTCAATATAATTAATTACCTACTTTAACAAAAATACAATAAAAATGTTTGTTTGATTGTAATTGGAGTAGGTATTTATAATTCTTACCACATAACCTTCAAAGAAATGTTATAAACATCATTCGTGTTTTCGTTTTTAAGTACAAACTTATTAAAGGCAACTTTAATTGAGCACCTACTTAAAAAAAAAACTATGAAAATAGAAGAAGAACTGGAAATATGATCACAAGTCCTAATAACCGACATCCATAATGTATAAAATTCATAATATATAATGTATAAAATTCATTAAAACAATTAATACAATATCTTTTCCTATAGATTAAGGTCGGAAAAAATTAACATCTAAGACAAGACCTCGTGACCAGTCCCTATCTCTGTCTCCGTAGTCCGTAGTTTATTTAGTTTAGTTTATTTTTATTTACCCATTTACCTGTACCGACCTTTGTTATAACGACATTATAAAATGTTATTTACTTGTTTTTTTGTCTAAATCGAGTCATCGGGCAAATGCATTGGTATAAGAATGCTTGGTTTAAGCAAAGATTTATTATAACTATCTAAAAATACAAGAACATATTATATATTAATGCAAGAACATAAACTCAGACGGCAGCAGCACTTGAAATTTAAAAAAATCAAGGTGACTGAATTAACTTACTGTTGGGCAATTAAATGATTTCGTAGTTGAAGATTCCATTTAAAAATACATAAAAATTCTACACCAGTAAGTAATTAAATTAATAACCTCGGCGTCGGAAGAATCGGCCGCAGCCACCGAAGCTTCCGTACAAAATTGATGTGAAGGAGAAAACCAAGAAAACATTAGTTTTTCTTTACCACTTAGGTGGTAGACAAGCACGCAGCTCACCTGATGGAAAGTGATACCGTGGTCTGTGGAAGTATACCACACTCGTAATACACTCATGACCCTGAAGAAATCTTCTATTGCCCTTCTTGAAGAACCCCATATTGTAGTCGCTTGGAAAAATCACGGCAGCTGTTAGCGATGTTAAGTTTGTTCTGGAAGTAGAATTTAATGGCCTTATATCCTCCAGCAGTGGACTGCAAAACTAAACTGACTTCTTACATTTTACTCATTGAAATTCATAACGTAAAGTGTGATTCAGTTTTTTTTTCGAGATTAGTGGGAGTTGGTAACTGACAACATATCAACTGGTTGTATTTTATCATACTGCCTGTACCACGACGAATGGTCTGATGATTTTTGAACTACCTGATACCACTATCTTCCTTCCTATCCAGAATAACACGTACTGGACTGTGACGTCATATTACCCACACCTTAACACGGACACTGTTAGTAGTGGTCTGAGCTATAGCAGACCAGCCCCCTAAGACAAGGGCTGTTGATAAACCTCCACGCCACGCGTTCCTGAGAAGTAACTATTGACAAGACAGAAGAACGAAAGTAGGTAAATGTTTTGATGAAGATTCAAATATATGTTTGTTTTAGTTTTAGTATTGCCACAGATATGTACCCATGCGTGTTTCCTTGACTTGTCAAAAGTTATCGAACACGTAGTTTATGACCTTCTATGGTCTAGTCTCCCTCTTCAAGTACTAGCAGGTGCTCAAATAAATTGAAATAAGTCGTTATCTAGTGAATCTATTCGGATGAATACAGGTTGGAATGCGGCGTCAGACAGCGGGAATTGAGCTCGCCACTTACAATTTAATTTGTTTAGCAATCAGCCTAGAGAACGACTCAGCTATGCTCTCATGACGACTGTTATATTGACTTACTTACTTACTAAGTTAACTGTAAGTAATGTTATTCTTATCGATTGCATTATTTGATGTAACTCTAAGTCTTCCAGAAAACCATGTTATTTAGTTACATAACATTAACATCATATTTATTATTGAGGGCCTTTGCACACGACGTTTTTTATACGCTGACGACACGCGTAAAACATTATCAAGACGCTCAGCACACGAAAGAGACTGAAGTTTGTTACCTTTACACACGAACCCTGCGTTTGTAAACGCGTTAAAAACGTGCAGAGGACGCGCCAAACAAAAACGCGCATACTCGGTATGAAAAAAAACATGGTGTAAAGGCTCTAAGTCATACACATTCATATCTCTTATAATATAATGATAAAGATACCTAATAATCGTAACATTATGAGTTATGAGACAGAGACTTTTTGTAGTAGCTATCTAAATTGATATTATTGTGTTTCATGTGCGTGAATCATCTTATAGATGTTTAATTTTATCCCATGTAATAGTAATTTATTCATACAATTAATAATTCCATTGTAATTATGTTAGGTATCTTGTTTTATTCTATCTGTCTACTGTCTCTTAACAATATCGTTGCTTAACAATATTCCTCATAACAGTATTGTTGCAGTTTTTTCAGAACGTAAATACTAATAAGTACGTTAGAATTAAAAAGAATGTTAATGGTCAGTTTTGGTGTTTCGCATATAAATTTTCCGTTGGATTCTGTGCCGAAAAAATGAAATCAATACAAAAAAATATTTGGCATTGTTTAAAGTTTACACGAATCTCATTCATTGACATAAAATTACTTTTTAACGGATTCTATTGCGGCATATTTGATATTATTTACATTTAGCCCGACGTTTCGGCCACTTTTCAGCGACCATGGCCGCTATGGTTTTTTTAAGTTTGCTTATTTATTTTTGTAACGCGGCACTGTTTCGGAATGTCCTTGATACAAGCTCGACTGCGCGCGCGTCGACCAACGGCGATAGAGCCCCCGCGCTCCGCGCGGCCAGTGCCTCTAGACAAGTAGCAATTCGCTAGCTGGCGTTTGGTGGAATAGAATGACGAATATATGGGATTTGACGTATATGACAGTCGTTAACGCATGTCAAATACGTCGCAGAATGTCACGTGCATGCAAGGCGATGACACGCACGTACGTTACGTACACGAGCACGAGCCGCATTCGCTGCGGATATCGGAGCCCTATGTATTGTTTCCCTGTGTCACTGTCTTTTTAGTTATTAAAGTGAGCGCATACTACAAGCATATTTGTATTTATTTACACTTTTTTTCTTGAGGAATGCTCCGTGATGTAGATATTTAAACTATCATGGTCACTTTCATTATTATAAGAGGTATCAGGATATTTACCATGTTGTATTGTTTCAAGTTGTGTTTCAGCGCTATTACACACAATTCAACATAGTAAATATTCCGGTACCTCTAATAATACTGCTCCGAGAGCTATGCCACAAAACTTACCATATCTCAAATAAACAGCTTCATTCAAATAGTTCCATTTGGGATCAGTTCTTCAATTGACAATGAATCATGTAATTACTATTTGTAGGTCCTTTCTGTGCAAAATACACCTGTACTATAATATCCAATATAAAATATCCTGCTTCAAATTTATAGCCAAATTAATTGCAACTAAAAGCGGCACACGTAAATCAAAATGATGTATACTCGCCACAGGTAAGCTACTTCCCGAGCATGTCTGCGGTACCTACATTACCATACTAAGTGCGAGTGGTTGTAATATTGGATTATTTGCGTAAATATTGCAACTGTTACTATAAGTAGTTAAACCAAAAACTATATCCAGAGGTAGGGATGTGCATCTGGATTGAGTGATCTTTTCTTATATTTCAACGAAACCAAAGCGTACATTTAGTCAAAAATTGTCAAAAATTATAACCGATATCCAAAAATTTGTCACTCACAAGATAATGAAGATATTGACCAATATGTCGATCACTCAATACAGACATTTTGCAAAATGGCTTCAAGCTGAATCTTAGCCAATACTTACTCCGTGGACAAAATTTTCGTATCAAAATTTTGTACCTAATTTGTCACATTGTTTTACAAAAAATCTAGAAACTAAAAGGTAAATCCAGGAATTTATGACAGTTTCATTGGATCACTCAATTCAGACAAATTTAGATTGAGTGATTCTAGAAATAGGGTATTATGTAGACATAATAAGTACTTTTTATTTTCGCCATAAATTTAAGACCCGAAAACATTTTTACAAATTGCAATCACAACGCCAATATTTATAGTTAAATAGTTATGAGAAATTAAACCTTTTTGAATTTGCTGAACTGAGTGATCATTAGAAACGCATGCAGGTAACTATCCCGTTTGTTTAAATGTACACTAACTGCGTTGAAAATTTGTACTACTTTGTGACTAAAATTTGGCATAAAATTCAATTGTCTACGTCATTTCATTTACGAGATTTAATTTTTTATTTTTATTAAAGAATAGAGTGTTGTAGGGTAGATATAAATTTTTACTGTTGATGGACTATTTTATCATCTACTATCTATTGTATTCCTGTCATTGAATCTAAATATAATAACCGTATTTGGTATTCACGCTCTTAGAAGATGCAATTTCTTTTAGCGATGAAAAGGGAACTTGTTCTTTTTGTAATGGTACTGCTGCCTATAATTACGAACTTTCAAATGTTATTTCGATGGACTTAAATGGAACAGAAAAAGTCAATTTACATGATGTACCCGAAATGATGTTAATAAAAAAGAAATCCTACAGATTACTGGGAGGTATAGAATTCATCGCTTCTATGCATCCTGGTGGAATGGGTCATTATAGAGCACGCGGGTATTTAATGGACGCATGGTTTGCTATGATGATAATATGCAAAAAATTTATGATAGTAAAAATGAATCACTTATTTTTTTGCATGTACTTACTTACGTAATTTGCGATTTAAGAGTAGTTTGCTTTCTAAATAAAAATTGACAAACATTTTATGTAGTCTTTAATTCTCTTATGATCTCATATTACTATGGTCACCCTACTGCACTTTTCTCTGAAAATTAATTGTGAAACGAATATCTCGTAAATGAAATGACATAAACAAATGAATTTTATGCCAAATTTTAGTCACAAAGTAGTACAAATTTTCAACGCAGTTAGTGTACATTTAAACAAAAGGGATAGTTACCTGCATGCGTTTCTAACGATCACTCAGTTCAGCAAATTCAAAAAGGTTTAATTTCTCATAACTATTTAACTATAAATATTGGCGTTGTGATTGCAATTTGTAAAAATGTTTTCGAGTCTTAAATTTATGGCGAAAATAAAAAATACTTATTATGTCTACATAATACCCTATTTCTAGAATCACTCAATCTAAATTTGTCTGAATTGAGTGATCCAATGAAACTGTCATAGATTCCTGGATTTACCTTTTAGTTCCTAGATTTTTTTTAAAACAATGTGACGAATTAGGTACAAATGTTTGATACGAAAATTTTGTCCACAGAGTTAGTATTGGCTAAGATTCAGCTTGAAGCCATTTTGCAAAATGTCTGTATTGAGTGATCGACATAGTGGTCAATATCTTCATTATCTTGTGAGTGACAAATTTTTGGATATCGGTTATAAGTTTTGACAATTTTTGACTAAATGTACGCTTTGGTTTCGTTGAAATATAAGAAAAGATCACTCAATCCAGATGCACATGAGGTAGGGTCTCTGAATTTTGGGTACTTTGAAAATTAAAGATCGTACAAGTGAACATATATTTTAAAAATAAAAAAATTTTCACAACATTTCACACCACGCTTTCTAGATCCATGGTAAGCATAGCTTAACTAGCTTGTGTTATGGAATTTAGAATGCGGATAAACGTACGTAGATACTTTTTTTAAATAAATACCTACATATCATACATAGAAACACCCAGACCAATGCAAATATTTATAATTCATGCATACAAATATTTGCACTGAGCACGCCACAGAGGCTGTGTTAGGTGAATACAAAGGAATTGATCAGAAACTGGTAAATTTTTATCATTTTATTATAATTTTCCACTTAATTGATTCTATTAGGAACACTTAACTGTAACTGTAAATAATGTAAGAATCAGCAATTAAAACTTATGACAGCCGGTCTTTATGTGGATTTTAAGGTCTTTACGCCGACTTAAGTACCATCCTGCACTACAATACTGTGCCACAATTCTGTTTTAGTACTTATAACCACAGATAAATTTATACATATAAATAAAACTGGAGTGTCTGTTTCTAATATTGAAATAACCGTTTTTTACTAAATGCATATGAATATAATACAATACACACACCAAAATAACATCTTTTACAATTTTTGTCTCGCTGTCTGTGTGTTCCGGCTAATCTCTGAAATGGCTGGACCGATTCTGAAGTGACTTTTATTGGCAGGTGGAAGGAGTAACTTAGGCTACTTTTATTTTAGAAAAATAGCGTTGATTCAACACTAAGCGATAACCGACATCCACGCGGGCGGGGCCGCGGGCAACAGCTAGTATAATGTAATTCTTATATTATAACTTAGAGTATAGTCGACTTTCGTATTTATTAATTTACGAACTGGGATTTAGTATTAATTATTGTTATTTATTTGTTATTTAGCGATAAGGCTGCCCATTGTACATTCAATGTATACATGCTACCTACTTGTCTCTACTGTAAATTTTATGGTGTACAATAAAGTATTATCTATCTATCTAAAATCATTATAATTATAAATAATTAAGTAATATGCATTTCGGTACCGGAAACAGACACGCTCGCGGTGCGATGCCGGAGCAGCGGGATGGGTACGGTGCGATAAAACCGGTATCCAATCATTTGCCAAAAAACGAATACCAAATCTTAATATGACAAACAACGTTGATAAATGTAGAATATACTGCTTCCGGGCTCATTGGCCGTGGTCCATGTGAAACTCAAACTGAACTGAAACGCAAGTTTCACATGGACCACGGCCAATCAGCCCGGAAGCAGTATATTATACATGCAACGCCGGCCGTGAAAGCCTGAAGACTTATATTCAACGTTGATAAACTTATCATTTTACAAACCATTGTTTAAGAATATTAGTGATTTCGATAATTTCGGTTGCTAATATTCTTTTTCAAAACAATCTAATAAAAAATAAAACAAATTCATTAGATAAAATATTTATTCGGAGAAATTTTATTATTTCTTAACATCATTTCACAAATTGATTTCTTTTTTGAACATGTTAGTTGGGAAAACAAGTGATAATATATGTTTGCGAAATGAAAGTTAGTCAAAATATTAGTTTTTCAAACGTTTTTTTGTAAAATGATCGTGTCTTGTCATAAGTTTTTTGTCAAACAATAGTAAACCGATAAAACCTCGACGTCTTGCTGTCCGGTAGTATCTCCATGTCTAACCTATAAGGTTGCGACTTATGCTACGAAATTCATAGGTTTTCTAAAAAAAACCAAAATATATTTGTGATAATATTATTATTACAATTCTTTTAATAAGTACGTATGGGCCAATACTTTGATTCATAGTTTATAATAAGTTTAGTTTAATTATCCATACTAATATTATAAATGCGAAAGTAACTCTATCTGTCTGTCTGTATGTTACGCTTTCACACCTAAACCACTAAACCGATTTTAATGAAATTTGGTCCAGAGGTGCATTAGAGCTTGAGAACGTACATAGGCTACCTTTTATCACGAGAAAGGCGGTTTAAGGGGGGGAAATAGGGGATGAAAGTTTGTAATTTTTGAAGATATCCAGATGAAATTTGGTACAGCGATGGATTAGAGTTTGAAAAAGGACATAGGCTAGGAATTTTATTGCTTAAAAGGGGGTAGAAGGGGAGGATTAGGGCTAGGGGAAATAAGTTTGTCAATTTTAAAGATATCCTGATGAAATTTTAAATAGAAATGGATTAGAACTTGGGAACGCACATTGGCTACCTTTTATCGTGAATAAAGGGATAGAAGAGGGAGAAGGGGGAGTAGGGCTAGTCAATCTTTCCTATTGACATTATTGAAGATATCCTGATGAAATTTGGCACAGAGATGGATTAGATCTTGGGAACGGAGTCATATCCGTTTCCAAGATCTAATCCATCACATTTTAGAGAGATAAAAGAGGTTAAAGGGGGAAGGGATAATAGGCGAAAAAAGTTAGTATGAAAGTTTGTTGACAGATGCAAGACAGCTCCAAAACCAGTATCTACATAACACAATGGAGCGGTCGCAGATTTATACATGTAAGATATTAGTGGATATTGAAATAAATACTTATTCTATTAATGAAATTTGCTATAAAGATGGATTAGAGCTAGGGAACGGACATAGTCTACCTTTTATTATGAAAAAGGGGGTAAAAGGGAGGGGGATATGGCTAGAGGAATAAAGTTTTTATGAAAGATTGTTATTTTTCAATCGCGCATAAAATTTGGTAAATAGATGATAAATAGTATGAATTTTGTTGAAGAATGCGACAAGAGAAGCCAGTGTAGAGACGAGTATAGGATCTAATAGAGTCAAGTGGAGAGACGAATGTAGAAGCGAGTATAGATCGAGTGGATGGACGGGTAGAGATGCGAGTAGAGAGCCCAATTGAGAGGCGAGTACAGAGTCCAGTAGATACGGGAGTAGAGAGACGAGTATAGATTCAAGTATAGAGGCGAGTAGAGAGGCGAGTAGACAGTTGAGTAGAGAGTCGAATATAGAGGCGAGTAGAAAATCAAAAATAGAGGCAAGTAAACAGTCGAGGACAAAGTTGAATGGAGAGGCGAATTTAATGCTCAAAACCGTCGTCGATTCACAACTAAGCAATAACCGATCTCCACACGGGCGGAGCCGCGGGTAACAGCTAGTAATTTATAAATTCGGTGTGTATACTTAACTCTGAATGAGTTTGCGAATGAAAACTTATTGGTAACAAGAATTCAATAGATAACAGGTAATTTGTTACGTAATCAATTTGAATAATTATCTTTTCATTACGTAATATTGTACAATGAGTCGTACAGTAGATTTACGGGTGGGGTGACACACTTACCTTACACCGAATTATTCTACTGCCTGCCGATGGAAGCTGCCTATTCCATTCGATTGAAAATTCTTTGTTTGACTATATAGTAATAATAGTTGCGCACGATATACCGCCCCGGCTTGGCCAAATCTATACACCTATACATACAAACAAGCAAGGTTTATGCTGGCGTGTAGCATACAGTAGGCAAGTGGCATGTAGCAAACATCGTTTCTGTCACAGCTCCGGCACTGCAGGGCTCCGGCGGCCCCACACGGGCGGCCACACACGAGCTTGTTGTCGCAGATGGTTGTAACGCCCACCACCGCTTCTTCGGTTTGCCTCAGCCGCGGCGACGAGTTTTATAACCACCTGCTCCTCAGCTCGTGGGCCGCCTCACCCCTTCACGCCTACGCGGGCTTAAATAACACTCTAGGGGTAGGGAAAACAAGACCACGTGAAGTCGGATTCGCAGAGGGTCGTTTCTGTCACTAACTTTTAACTATTCATGACCATTATTAAAGGGTAAACTTGTTTTGCCAACCAACATGTTTAAAAAATAATCAGTTTGTGAAATGATGAGTAGTTTATTATAAAATAGTTTGTAAAATGATAAGTTTATCAACTATATTTTTGTCAAACGTTGTTTGTCAAATAAATATTTGTTATTTGTTTTTTGTCAAATGATTGGATACCACTGGAAGCGCATAAAAATTCCGAATACTGAATGGGCAATTCACTCGAACATTTCAAAGGTACAAGAAAATATAGGAAATAACACAAAAAAGACAATTATACCCCGTAAACGTAGGAAAATACAGTAGTTTAACAAAAACCATTTGGAATTAATTTTGTTATAAATAAGTAGCTATTAATAATTCATTTATAAAAAGGAGTGACATCCCATCAAAAACATAAATGTGAAATGAAAGCCAAGTTTAATATTACTAAATACCTTAGGACAATATATTGTAGCCTAAGGTCTTACGTGTCGATTCTTATTTTATTATTACTAAAATTTGGCTTGCTGGTAGTAACTAGCCATCGAAGATAATTTTAAGAAAATTCGTATATGAGAATTAGCTAATACTTAATAGCCAGACCTTAGGATACAATACATGACACATACTCATTACACATTTATGTTTTTGATGGGATATTCAGTAGGTCGCGAATATATTTCAGGTGGTATCCGTCCATGGCCCTATACAGATGCTCTGTATGAAACACCCTGAAAGGGAGGCATATGCTCTTGCTGCGTCATACACAGCAGAAAATGGCTCACAGGATCATCAGGGGGTACTGCACGATATTCTTTGACGCAGCGAGTCTCCTCGCCGAATCGCCACCGTGGACCCTGGAAGCGAGACCCCTTGCAGAGCTTTAACGGTTCCGAAAGACGGAGCCGGAGCAGGGACACGATCCCGAGCCCGAAGAAATTCAGGCCGAGATATCCCGGCTCCGCAAGTAAATGGCGGTGGAGTAGGAGTAACGACTTGAACAACCACGCACAGGGTACACCGTAGTAGTGGTGGTAAGACCCATCATGGGGGAGTGGCTAGAGAGGTCACACGGTAGCCTCTCGTACCAGATGACTCAGATGATCACCGAGCACGGGTGCTTCGGACTCAGCAAGTGTCCGGCGTGGGAGACACCGAGACGGGAGCTGGTGGTGGCCCTGGGAGGGAGAGCTCTCACGCTCGCCACCTTGCTTGCAGTGATGGTCCGTGGGAATATACTGCACGTAAAAATAAAGTGAAATCTATCCAAGTTGCGAATGTAGCGCCTGTACAAACACTACGTTTCCGAGGTATACGGAATGATAGACAGAACAATTGCCATGTAGACACTGATCTTAGTCGCCAGCTGGACATCGTGTGGACGCAGCACTCTGCTGTGTAGTTTTTCAAATGCTGCTGAGGCAGCACCGATTCTGCAGTTTATCTCAGAATCAAGGTCACCTCTCGCTGTTACCGTACCGTACCGTACTGAGGTACATAAATTTGTCTACGTGCTTCAGGTTTATCTTGTTGAGTTGTGTAATCAGGGGTACCTACTTCTAGGGAGGTATCAGTCTTCATTACCTCAGGGTTGGTGATACTGCCTCAGTTTTGGTGATTTGAGTACCTAACTAGGTAACTGTTGCCGCGCCCTAGCTATGGGCTTCACCTGTGTGAAATTCTTTTCGCATTCACGTCAAATTTTTCCATACTTTCTGAAAATATGTTTTTTTTTAAAGAATCCGTTTCAACCTTCCTTGGACTACCCCAAACATTTCAAAACCAATATTAGTTAAATTGGTCTTCGCAAGTTTAAGCGAGATAAACGATCTGTCATTATTTTCAAATACCTACCTAGTATTTACACATGTACATGAAAGTACACGTATTATTAAATAAAAATACAAAAATAGTACATGAAGATAAGCTGTGTAGATAAGTAGGTATTATGAGCACAGATTAGTTCGTTCGTTAATTTATCAGCACCTTCATTCGCTGGGTGTGTACCCGCCATAATATAAGAACTTACAAAACATAAACCGGTCTTGAGACACGTGTTATCTCGAATCCATTAACCAGCCGGCCCCTCAGTTAGAATTTAACCAGCAGATAGACGTGTCCTCCACAGGTATGTAATTTAATTTCTTCAATTTAACTGTTTTAAAAACATCTACATCATCTATAACTATCATAAAATTGCAAAGTGGTTGTGTCTGTACATTAGAGATATTTAAAATAATACTTGAGTTATATTATTTAAATTATTGCAAAGTGGTCGTCTCTGTACATTAGAGATATTTAAAATAATAAATACTTAAGTTATGTTATATAAACTCAATTTAAATTATTTATTTATTCAGACAACTATGTGTGGAATTACACAATATGAAGATAAGATTATGATAACATATATCAACGATACTGAATACAAAAATATTTAGAAATTTTACAGTTATGTAGACAGTTATATAGAAATTTTACATTTACAGTTTTAGAAATTCTTGTCTGTATTTTTGCGATGGACGCAAAAACTACTCAGTGGATTTTGATGCAGTTTTATGTTTGGAAGATCTTATTCAGACTTTGATTCTGACGTTTATTTGATTGCAATTTGTTGAATAGAACCAGAGATACTTATAATCAAAAGTAGCGATGTATTCCTTTCCAATAGCACCTAAGCGAGAAACACTGTTACAGGTTGTTGTGTCTAAATCCCAACGTGTCACAGCGGTAACCAACATACGCACGAGCCACGGACATAGATATAAAAATATGATCTCATAACTAATCCCTGACTTCCATATGTGCAGTAAGCCGATAAAGATGGTGGAAGTTAAAGTGCAGCAGGGCTGGTTGTCTGGTGAGCAGCTCGAGACTGTCCAAGGTGACGGACAGTATTACAGCTTTAAAGGCATTCCATACGCTGAGCCGCCATTAGGGAAACTCAGGTTTAAGGTGAGTCTTACCGTTGAAGACGACTAAGCAATAACAGTTTAATTGCAGGTTTTATTGCTGTTTTTCTGGTCAAATGCGAGTCGGTCTAGCGCACTGAGGGTTCTACCCTAATGTTTAAAGGGTTTCATACTTGCTTTACTTGTTGATTAAGATAAGATAAAATGATTAAGATACGAAATTGATTAAGATATTTATGTCGCCGCCAATTAGCTTAATCAGCCGTTCAATTAATTGCTGTTAACTAAACGGCGCCATTCAGTGAACGGCCTGATGATATTCAGCCGTAACGTTTAATACAACATTTAATAACCTGACTGGCTAATGCTTAGGCCATTCGTAAGATGGAGCACCACCCTGACATAAGACAGAAAAGTACATACATACATACATATACTCACACCTGTAAATTCCCGAGGGGATAGGCAAAGGTGTATTCACAGAAAATTAGTAATAGGTTTATTGAGAACGTTACGCAATCCAACTTGGACAGGTTAGGTTAGAAGGTCTTCGTGGGATTTTTTATAACCATGCAAAAATAAGTCATTTTTTAGCTATTTGATTCAAAGGCTAGGCAAGTAATTAAACGTCATCGATCCAAGCTATTTACCTAGCCATTTAATCCAATGGCTGAACACAATGGTGTTCAGCCATTGGAACGGCACCATTTAAATAGCGGCGGAATGCCGCCGCTATTTAAATGGTGCCGTTCAGTAAAAAGCCTTGGCCGTTAATTGAACAGTTGATTAAGCCGTTGTTGTGTAATGCAACATAAAAATTATATAGGTAGGTACTATACGACGTTTTAAATTTTAAAAACGTTATTATTCATTTATGTCAATATTATATTTACCTGCTGATTTAGTAATCATTTGGGAGTAAAAGATTTTGGGCACAGTTTCGAAAGCAAAATTAAATAATTACCTATGTATGTAATCATTACATACAGAATTATATGATAACATTATAATGTAATGTGTGTAAGTGTGACCAATAGGGTGTGGGTGTTATTTTTTAACTTATGTGTATAATAACCAATTTCGTCAATCAGCATAAGTTGTGAAATTGACCGCATATACTGCTACAAGTTTTCATACACTTTGATTTACTATATTAATCACTGCATATTATAATGTAAAAAGACGTTACTAACTATAAATAAATCGTCCATATATGTATATTTATCTACGTCTATACAGCGTTGTGACAAAAAAAACAATGACTATGCGCACACCGTTGCTATGTTCTTTATTCAGCGCGGGCGTAGAGGTTGAATTTAATATCTTAAGTATATTATGAAGT